>JAUBOD010000947.1:2058967-2097440 GCA_032353885.1 Nothura maculosa
GGTTTTGAAGACCTCCAGAGAAGGAGACTCCACAACCTCCCTGGGCAGCCTGTTCCACTGCTCTCTCACCCTCACTGTAAAGAAGTTCCCCCTCACAATGTTAAATGTGTTTATGAAGTTCTATATACCGCTACAAGAAGAAAGCCGAAACAGGAGACAAGTTAAAACACAGTAAAAGATGCTATAGTAGCAGAAGTTGTGTCAGAATATTCTTCTCCTAATTTCCTCTTTCTGTAACTTGGTGTGTGTGTTCATAACTAGTTTTGTTTCAAATTGCATCCAAAGCAAACTCATACTTTTGATTTAGTTTCTTTAAATTAAAAGGTAAGTGCTAGAAGTAAAAGCAGCCATTAAAAATGTTTTTTTTTTCTTAATTTATCTTTTTTTTTTCTGACTGGATTTAGACTTAATGCAGGACTTCATATGTCGTTCAAGCAGTAAGACCTTCAAAACTGTAACTGGTCCAGATTCAACTGAAATTTTTAGATACGCAAAATGTAGAACTGAAGTTTTGCAAGAATCATGCTGTTTCTTGAGAACTTGGTTGCTACTTGGCTTTGGCCATGTTGAAATTAGTGGAATCAAGTGCAAGAGAATATACTCAAGCTTTACATCCCAAACAGAGTACAAGACAGCAGTACAAGTAAATGCAAATTGTTTCTCTGTATGTGTGTGTGTGTGTATATACACATATATAAGCCTCCACTACATGTACATGTAACTCCACTAACACACACATGTGCAGTCTTAATATTCCAATAAAAGTTGGATTCACAATTCAGCATTCATTTGGGAAACATTATTGTTCTATGAAAGTCAATTCCCTCAAGACTATTTAAAATCTTGCTATTCTATTGTCATAATATCATTGTGACAGCAGATGATCAAAACTCCCCTTGAAGCAGTGGATGCTCTGTTCAGTTAAAGTCATAGAGAGGTAAGGAGATGATGTTGCCCTGCATTTCATGGGTTTACAAGAACATTTCTTGGCCTTGCTTTGGGTATGTTAAATCATAAATTAGGATATGCCTTTCCAAAGGGTTGAGATCTGATTGTTAGAATTATCCATAACAGATTTTTCCCAAGATGTTTCAGTTTCTTGGTTTTACTTATGTGTAGTATCTCTTCCATCAGACACTGCTTTAACTGGTTCTTCCTTGGACCTCCTTAGGAAATTTTCTGTTTCTATAGCTCAAATTTATTAGCAGTGCAAAAATACATTGCCTGCTTTCTTTAATCCCTCTGAGGAACACCACATCCTGCCTAGTCAGTTTTTCCTTAAATGCATAGTTCCTCCATATCTCTTATCCTATGCTTAACTTTCCTGGGCCTGAAGATCCAGTTGATGTGTTCCAGGCTAAGACTGGAGAAGGCAACATAAAAATAATATTGAACACAAAAGCTCTTGGGATAAGTGCTCCCCCTCAGGGGAAGACATCTAGACATGGCCATGTGGCCTCACTGTACACTTCAAGTAGGACAAAAGACTAACTACAGCTCCTGGGAACAAACTGCACATCGAAGGTCCCTTCTCCTGGCTTTTGGCATGGCTACACAAATCGTTCCTAAGTGGTGGTTAGTTCCCATAACTGTTTTTTTTTCTCCTTTCTTTCTTTTTAATAAGCCTTGAATGTAGATACTAGAATTGCTTTTATGGAATCTCCATGTCTTGAATTTTCAAAAGTAATTGCTCATGGTTCATTAAAATCCTTGTCTAGACCCCTAGCCCCTAAGGCAGAAGATCACTGGCATGCATTTTTGAAAATTTTCTAAATGTTTTCTTTCCCTATCTTAATAACTGTCTATTTCTATATAATCTTTCTAGTAAGAGTTCCAAATCTGCTTTCAGATTGCTTGTATTTTTGTTATTTTCTTTCTCTGCAGGCAGTAATTTTCCTAATTAATTCTGACTACAGAATGGCTGGGTTCTTCCATTGTCTTTTATGAATGTAATAAGCATAAGAATAAAAAACATAACAGAAGATATGAGAGCTTGAATTTATTCCCAATTTTAAAATTTTGTTTATAGCTAAGCCATTGCCAAGATATTATGGAGACACTTTGATTAAACTAATCTAAAAGAAAACATTACTGGAAAAAGGAAGGCTGCGTACTAAAACTATTTAGTATATCATAATCCTTTTAATTCCAGTTACCTGCTGTTTAAACATGGTTTAAAAGTACTTTCTTTGCAATGTGATCCAGTACCAGAGGAAACATGCAAGCACTACAAGTCGTTTTATACTTCATACATTATTTACACAATATGATCTGATCAAGACTGTTCCCAAATATTTTGATGAAGACTGAATTTATGACTATGAAGTGGAAACTTCTGTCACTGAGATAATTTCTCAGCTCATCTTTCAACCCTAGTTTGTTTTCTTTCTTAAGTTTTAGTTGTTGGTGTTTATTAGCCTAGATTTGCCAAGATGATGGGTACTGCTGGAGAGCATGTTTTAGCAAATCAATTCTTGTGAGTTCATCATGTTCATCATGACATATTGTGCAGGTTGTTTGTGACCTCCGGCTTCTGAAAAACAGTGTTCCTTGAGTTTTAGTGGAAGATTTATGATAAACATTTACTGAGTGTTTGTAAAGCAACAAATTATGTTCACATAATGAGGGTTTAGTGCTGAAGTTCAACACATCTCACAGCTGGACATGAGCTAATGAATACAAGCTGGTTTAAATGTAATAGCTGTTTATCCTCTCAAGAAAAAAACAAATTTTGTCCCAGAAAGCCTGGGCAAAGCTTTTAACCAGACAGTTTTGCAGACATGCTGTCATTGCTCAAATTAAGAATATTTCTCCACTGCCTGTCCATGCATGTAGGAGGTACAAATGGTGACTATAACCTGTCAGATGATTTAGAGACACTGATTCTCTAACCCTTGCTGATTCCATACAGCAGAATTCAATCAGGATGTGACTGGTGTTTGGAAGTTGCACCACAAAGCTTGCGTCTCACCTCTTGTTTCTTTGAACACATCACAACTGCCAAAAAAGTATCATCAAGGCTAGCTAATTTTCAGGCACAAAACTAACTGGAATTTTATGGGATATAGAGATCTCTGCCTATTTCTGTATTTCAAATATTCAGTATTTCACTTAACTTCTCATAGGAATTTGTTGAGAAACATACTATAAATTTATGATTTCACTTATGATTGAGGTCCTACTATTAGCTGTATGTATAACATTTCAAGTATCTTTAGTGACATAAGAGAATCACTTATGTATATGTTAATGAGTCTTTGTGTTTTGCCTTCCATATGACTAAGAAAGGTCACCATCAGAATAGAAAATGTCCTTTAGTGATCTGTTTTCCACTTACAAACTCAGAGTAAAGCCAAAAACGAAAAGCAAAATGCCAAAATATGTTTAGATACTTCAAATAAAGAGTATCTTCTTATATCATTGAAGTCTCTTGTGTCAACTCCCTCTTGGAAGAAATATTGAGAATTTGGATAATAGTCACGATTTATTAATAACTTATTGGTAACAGAATAGCTTTCTTGGCAGTACATACCCCAGATGAAAAACAAATTCCTCACTAACTAATGTCTTCTAGCTCACATTTAAAATTATCAGGTTGTTATTACATGATTGGCTATTGAAAGAACATTTTAAAAGGGAATCTTTCCTGTTTTACTTTCCTTAGTTGTTAATTCATTCATACTCTGTGTAAACACACTGGGCTAGTTGCTTATTTTTGTGTGAACTAGTAGAGAATCACTCTGTCTCTGATCACTTTTAAATATGTCCTCTAGTAAACTTTTTCTTCTAGTTCCTATAACTGCTGCATTTTTTATGAAGCCCATTCTGATATATATCTCTATAAAAATACCCCTCATGCTTGTAACTGATAAATAAAAATGTAGACAAGACTTGGTTGCTTAGAATTTTGTACTGGTTGCATAAGAAAGTAAAAGCAAAGGTAATTGCATTTATGTGTTTTGTTTTGACTGACATGATCTCATACAGAGAGTAGAAATTGGAACTGACCCTGCCCATCTGACTGATTCTTCCCTCCTCTGTATCCTCCAATCATGCCAAACGTGTGCTGTACAGCCACACAGTGAACTAGATTCACTAGCTGAGCAAGACAACAGGCAACCCACAGACAAAATAAGTTGGTTTTCACCTTGATCAATTCCCCAGCCCAGATCATGACAATAGCTGATGAATAAAAGCTCAATTCAGTAGTAGGGTTCAGCCAGGAAAAAATTTTAAAAAACATGTTGAAACTTATTCATAGAAGATAAATTTCTGAACAGAGAGTCTTTCTTCACTGACATTAAAACATATCTTTTTTTTCCTGTTACTTCCTGGAATTTAGGGCATTTTTCTTATTTTAAAAAATAATGAAACCAGTTAGATTTGTGTGGATGTATTCTTTATAAAAGAATTTCTCCCACCTCTTAGGGTATGTGCTATATAGAGTAATACATTTTTAGTCCTTATTAAAGACTGTATGTGTATGCTTGATAGAAATAGTAAAAACAAGAACAGGCTTCCTAACTTGCTAACACCAATTTAACTTCAGATTTTGAACTTTCAAAAGGCCTGCTATAGTGTGATGTTTAACTGGAAATTGTTATGTTGTTAACATGGCACATTTGTCTCATATAAATGAAATTTTAGACAAGGCATAGTTGCTATTGACAATCTATCACTGTCATAGCATCACTTTTTGTGGAAGTGGAAGCAATTGTACTCCTGTAAACCTGGTTTTCCTTGGAGTTGCTTGCTGAGATCACTAATCATTTTTGATTTGAGTCTCAAGGTGGATTAAGAGAGTAATAACTATTTGTCATGCTAAAATTAATATTGTCTGAACATTAATTATTGAGCTGTAAAATGTTAGAGAGAGACACCTGCTGTCAATTACCATGTTTAAAAGCCTGAGGTGCTTAGATATATCACAATGACTGTCATAAGAGCAGCATTTCTCACACCTTGTTTTAACCATGTATAAGCTACATATTAAGAGCAGATAATTTTATCGACTGTCTCAAAACAATAGAAAGAGATAAGTAGATGAGTATGTCAAACTACTTAGAAATGGGAGTCCAGAGTAGATGAGATGAATCACCCTTTGGAGCTGCCTGTCTTGAGTAACTGCAGGGGAGCCAGAGACGTTTAACCTAGATAACTTTGGCAAAAGTTGGTGAATCTGAATCAGATACAAGTGATAGAACAAGACCTTCATCTTTCCAGGCCATGTGCTCCTACATCATTAAGGGAGTTGTGAAAAAACTCTCCTTAAAACATGCATATAACATAGCATAAAATTCCACAAAGATACTAAAAGAAAAGGAGAATATTAGAAGTTAGTTGTAAGTGAGCTGAAAGTATCTATTGGGATAATGTCTCTCCTTCTATTGGATTTTGTATCAGTTCCTCACATAGGGCTGCATTAGAAGTCTTCATTCTCTTGTTTTGCTGCACTACTTAAGAAATCCTTGATATGGACAAGAACTTCACTGTATTGGAAGCTACAAAAACCATGATCTCCTTTTCAGAGGCTCCTTAGTGAAAGAATGTTTTGCGTATCTTGAGTATGATATACTGAATAAAAAATATGAGTAAGAATTTTAAAGCTAAATTTTGTGCTCAAGTGGCAATATAATCTTAGAATTTAATTTCTTATGACAATGTATCGAAGTTTTCCTGCTCTACAATTCAAAAAGCTTTCTGTATGAAGGACGTTAGGATTCTTCAACTAAAAATGGGATATTTTACTATGCAGCTTATCTTAAGATATTTGCATAGATACAGATAGATGTCATAGGTCTTTACAGCTGCAAAACCATAGGGAGTTAAGCAGAACCTGCTCAAGAAGCTGGGAAGGAGCTCTTGTGTTTTATTGAGCTCTATGCTACCATGTATTTGTCAACGCTTATTTAGCTGCAGTAAGGCTAACTTGGACACATTCACCTGAGCTGTGGGGACTTGAGCAGACATGCCCATTGTGAACTTCTAGAAAATATGAGAAAAATTATAATGCAGAACATTCATTAGAAAATAAACAATTCAGCTGCTAGCATCAGCAAAACTTAATAGGATTCATGGGGATTAGGGAAAACATTGCATTTCAAGATGACAGTGTGCTAACCAAAGTGGAAACTGTGCACAGAAAATCGTACTTGCTTTTTCCCGTGATTGCGTCTGAGGGGAAAGTAGAAACGAAGAATTAAGCCCAAAAGATGAAGTAGTCCAGGATTTGATATTCCTTGAGTTATAGCCAATGCCAAACTTATCAGAATCAAATGCAGACACTATAGGACTTATGGAATATTAATTTCTGATGTTGATTTTATGGACCAAGATTTATACAGTGTGTTCAGGCAGGAAAGCTGAAGCTTTTATTAAAATAGTGATAATTATAAGGGTCAATTTCCTTTGCTTTCTTAAAAAGGAGGAATTTACAGGGCTGTGGGGCCCTTTCACTTGACAGTCTTCATCTATAGAATCTTTAGCAAATTTGTCCATATGTTTACAGGAACTGTGTATATATTTTATTAAGATCTGTCAACACACATATATTTATTCCGTATGTGTGACCTAGCAGCACAAAAACATTTTGTACCAACAATTAGCTGCATCTTGTTTTATGTAACTCCTATGATATTAATGGAATAACATTAGAGGTATCTTTAAAAATAAAGGATGCGTCGTTTCAAATAAGTGTGCATTGTTTTCAGACTCTGTATTTAGAAACAAGCATCAAAACCTCTTCTGCATGGACCAGTAGGGAAATGGATGCAAAAAATTTGGTATGTTATGTTACACATATCCTGATCTCCTGTGCATCTCCTGCAGCTCTGGATGTTGACGACAGGTCAACTTTCCTATTTCAAATGGCTATTCTTTCTAACCTGTGAAATTAATTCATTAACCATTATATAGTGGTTACCTTATTTTCCTCTGCTAGAATCTAGATACTCTTCATCAAAGAAAAGATCACATATGAGGGGAATGACTGTAGAAAACAGGAGATTATAGAATGGCTAATGGAATGAACCTTTTAAAGGGTTCCTTGGTGTGAACGCCTAAGCTTTCTGCAAGCAAGCACAATTAGCAATAAAGGAACATTTACTTTATGGGAAAACTATGATGGTAATTCTATTTTGAGCCTTTATCCCTTTAAAAATCTTACAGCCATTTGCATTTTTTTACTATTCAATTTCTAACCTATTCATCAAGACACAGACACTTTACACATGAAATTATGCTTTTGTGTGTATATATACAATAGGTGTTTTCACTCCTGTAAGGCCACTATTAGTCCTATTACAATGTTTGCTTACATCTTTTCTTTGTCAGGAAGCTTCTTCCTATTCAAGTCTGCATGAACTAACAACATTTCCTAATTTCATACAGTCCTAATATACCAGAGCAACCCACTGAGTGACTGTTCTGCTGCTGAATTAACTATATGAATTCATTATTCCTCCCCTCTTTGTATCTGCTCCAGCACTCACTGAGGGAGTAGAAGTCCAAGGTTCCAAATAACAGCAGCTATGTTAGCTGCTCCCCTCCTCCCTCCACCAGACCGAACTGCTCATGTAAAAGGTCTTTAGTGCTAATGAAGCCTCTCTGGCTTTTTAAAAACTTGATATGCCCAGCAGTGGAGCAATTGCTCTGTCAGGGTTAGCTTTTGCCAACAGACATCCAGTGTCCAAGAACAAATAAAATGGTATTTTGGAACAAAGGACAGCAAGCCACCTCCTTTTAAAGTGTGTTGTGTTCTTCTTTCTCTTCTCTCTCCTACACCATCTCAGCAAGCAAGTACTATGAATCATTGATGGAGGATTTTTTTTTCAAGTTAAGCTATGGCCACAAGAGCCTGGAAAGTGCATACATTTAAATATATTATACAAAATTTAAAATTAACATAAAGTATATGATGTCCCTTGAGAAGACTGAGGTAAAAAAGAAATTGCAGTTTAATAAAAGCACTAGGACTCTGTAATGCACTGTATGTCTGAAAAGTATCAAACTTACTGTGTGTACCCAGAACTACCATATATTATCATCAAAACTACAGATAGTGAGGAATTATCTATAAACTTGGCTTAACTGGATGCACACTACTTGGTCATTCTTTTATTTTAAAGATTTGGTGAGAAGTAGGTGGGAAAAAATAGAATGAATAAGCTTCAAAGCCCTAATTCTATCAGCCAGAGTTTTTCAATCAGACTTTAAGCATGAAGAGTGTATGTCTTTGTCAGCTTAAAACATGGATGGGTAATTCTTCAAATTCGTCACTCTAATATTCACCTTCTACAGAAGTAGAGTCTGGACAGAATTAGGATCTCTTTTCCAGCAACTAGTAGCCACATTTGGGTTTGTATTGGATAAAGTTATTTTGACATAATTCTTTACCGGCCTTGGTGTTCAGATGAGAGATAAATGTCCTAGCAGCTATTAGGAAGAGTATAAAGTTTTCAGAACACTCAAAAATTGCAGCCTTGAGTCCTGTGCAGTTCGGAAGCCTGTCTTGAGATGTAGTATATGAATCACAAAATCCTCTAAACCCTTTTGCAGCTGAATGCACCTTTCAAGAAATATTTTAGCCAGCAAGGCAAAAACATTGACCTGAATTTAAATCTGAAGTCGAAATAATTTTCAATAGGTCTAGAAAGCTTGTATGCTCTGCTGAGATATTGGAACTATTATAATAACAATGCAGTTTTAGGGTCAACAGTAGGTCCTTAGAGTAAACATTTAGTGATACAGATATTATCAAACAGTAAGATGTGCTAAAATATCACTTTAGATATGTTATTTTTCATATATTGTTTTATTATATATTATTTCAATATTTAGACATGGTAGTAGTAATCATAAAGTGTTTGACGGTCAAGAAGAAACAAGTTTTCTCACTGTTCTATAATACACAAAAGAACCAACAATATTATAATGCAAACACTCAAAACTGCTGTAGCAACTCTTGGAAAGTAAAATTGCACTGAGGATGTCATCTCAGAATTACAGCTCTATGAACCTGATGTTCTGCTTCTTCATCAGTTTGTACTAATAAAATTAAAGACTGGGTTTCTGCTGTCACACTGCTCTATCAGACAGTAGAGATGTAAAAGTTTCTTTCCTCAACAGACTACTATACAGTGGAAAGACCTGGCTGTGCATTATTAAGTTAATTAACAATGTTACTGGTACAGTTTCTTCATTCTTTTGCAAGTAGGTTTAGGCTACGGTCTCAGCAGGGTGACAGTTTTTTATGACAGACCCAATGGAAATAGTGCCAAGCTACTTACTAGGCTATGCTGTGCAAACAAACAAGCAAAAAAAGTTCAGCTATGATTTACACATTAAAAACTTTAATGATAATATTAATTACATTCAACAGACAGTATTTTAAACACAGATGGAATGGATATGTTATATAGAACTGGCCAATCTAATAATAACACTTAACTTTTATATATATATCCTTACTACTTCATATTTCTTAATTACTGAATACAACATCTTTATGAAGCTGGCAAATAAACTGGAGTATTAATCCTTTACAACAGATAAGATGAGACAGAAAGGCAAATGACTGTCCAAGGTCATGCAATAAGAGATTTGCAGAATTGTGATTAAATCTGTAAGGAATTTAATTTTGCTTCATTGGTAATCCATGTAATCCTGCATAAGAAGCCAATGAACTATGAGGAGTGTAAAGTCCATGGCTGTGGGATACAGACAGATTGGATATTTCTTTTTTTCAAGAGTGGAACATCCTTAGTGGTGTTTTGTGTGCTTACTTATGTTATTTTTTAAAAGCCAGTCTGTGTACTGCATTACTTTGCAAACTCATTATAAAACAAAATGTTTAAATGGAGTAATGTTTGTATCATAAACCAAATTAGAAGTTCTAAAAAAGCAGCAAGAAACTTTAAAATACCTGACTCTGCACTGTCTGCTTACTGACTTTCTGTCTGCTGCTTTTTATGTTGTATTTTTGACATGATATTGAAAATGTTCTTTACTGAGGAAACTGAAACATATTTTCTGATTTTTTTTATCCTCCACTGCATTTATCTGCTCTATGTATTCAGTGAAAAGATGATGTAGCTGATCTATCTTCTCTATTGTGTGCATATATCTGACATTATAGGCACTAGCTTGGTAAAAATCCTTACTAAAATTGACAAATATTATTTTACTTCACTTGAGTCCTGTTATCCACTGATGTTGCATCTGTAGGCCCAAACCTGAAAGTATCTATAAACTTTTTTTTAAATCTTGTTACAATAATTTCTGACTGACTAATACAATATCCATTAAATTAAGTGGAAGACAACAGACGTGAGTAAAGGTACCTATTTGCTATAAAATGCCTTAATATAATATAATCACTTTATTGAATCAATAAATAATTTTCAAATTAGTAGAGCGCTTATGTGCTTATCTAAAATGTGTCTATCATCTGAATTAGGTAATTTACAGCTAATTCAAGCATCTTCTTTGGAGAGAGGAGAAGCTGACCTTTTGGGTCAGTTTATGTTTTACTTTCTCATATTAAAGGTTAAATATGTCAGCCAAAAAGGGAGATATTATTTTTCAGAGGGGTATCTTGTTGGTGTGCCAGGCAGCAGCTCCAAGTTTCTGTTTAAATTAAGGCTCTTTGGTAGCCAGGAAACAGAAGCTGATGCCAAAATGCTTCTCTCAGTTGTGCTGTTTTTCCTGCTATGCTTTGCTCACTCCTGGTTTACACTGTTGTGATCTAAAGTGAAAAAGGACCCATACTTTCCCTCACTGGAACACTTGAACCAAGTAATTCTGAAAAACCTTATTTAATATGATGTGCATAGAGATTAGATGTATATTCAATAGCAGGAGTATATCATGAAATCTCTGAACAGCAATAGCCATAAAACGTTGGAAGTGGCAGTTCCATTAGCTTGCCCTGTGATCCTGTGAGTCCTTATGGTCGCAGGAACTGGGAAGTTAAACATCTAGGTCCTGTATGTAAAATATGTTTGATGCATTACTGAAATAGAGGGAAGAAATACTGTTATTATTCCATGAATTACTGCAAAATTGCCACTGATATTAACTAAGCCACATTAGAGAGGGAGCTCTGGTATCTCTCCTTCCACAGAGAGACAGGAGTGGGATTCATCTTGCTTGAGTTTATCAAATAGATATAAAAAAGAAATTCTACCGTAGGAGTCAGCCATACAGATGTCTACAGCTATGCTGATCATCGTAAGGCTTTTCTTAAACCAGTGTAAATAGCAGAGTTAAATGTCTAACTTAAGATGGGAAGCATTGCACTCTGGAGTCTAGTGACAAGATGGCATTTTTGAGATGCCATCTTGGTGCTATGTCCAAATTAAACTGCAGAATTCTGTTCTCACGCAAGTTGGTACACAACTTGCAACATAAATCTACAGGTACAATATATTCAACTGGTCTTTAGAAAATTTTCATTCTGTTTTGGTCATTGTAACACCAGAAGATTTTGTAAGAGTAGGAAGAATTCAGATGCTATGCAGTTCTCCTGCATAAAGTTAGCAAGAATTTACATTCATTTTAGCTGTTGTTTTCATTCTGAATTTATCCATCTGTGCCACTGATTAATATGGATGGTGACTTAATATAAGCAGGCATTGGTGAAGATATATTATTATATTAAAAATGATTACAGATACATTCTAATAAGAAATGATTCTTGGAACCATATTTGTTATCAACCTGGTGACAATGTTGATATCAGAATTTTAATATCCTGCTTGATAATTAAATTTCTGCCTGGCAAAAAAAATTCTCTGGCTTTGCCATATGGGATGGATATCACTTCTGGGTTACTGAAGAGAATTATATTTTTTGTACCGGTCAGTGAAAGATTGCTGGTAGTGTTTTGTATTGGTAATGTTTCATAGAGATGAGCCTAAAGTTATAAAGAGCAGCTGCTAGCTGAGAAGAAAAATATAAGTTCTCTAGTCTTTGAATCTTCCAGCTTATCTTCAGTTTCTAATATGCTTTAGGGTACTCTGATGCTGTCAGATTTTCATTCAACATGGCTGGGTGTGTGTGGTTAGGCTATAGAAAAGAGAGAAACTTTATAAAAGAAAACAACGTCTAAGAATGATGAGATCCTTGCAGATGTCAATGCTCTATGACACATTTTACTTGAATTATTGGAGTTGCTGACTTCTGCTAGAGTGCAAAGAAGAATGTGTTTTGCTTCAGTTCACTGATCAACTCTTGACTTCCCTTAAAATAAATGAATCCAAAAGACAGTTTATTAAAAAGGAGGCTGCTAGGGGATGATAACTGCTATTTTACTGTTTTTCTAATGGGTTTGTTTCTTTTTAAGAATGCACTAATTAAAATGTCTTTAATGTGTTTTCTTAAGACAAGAAGTGTTGCATTAACAGACTGTAGGTCTTTGCATATCTTTCCAAATCTTTTGGGGTAATTCACCAATATTTAAAATGGAATAAAAGGGATTTGGATACTCTCTTAAGAATGATATTCTAAAGATTTTAAGAAAATAGCCAACCAGTTTGGAAGAACAGGCCCTGCTTATATCCTTACCAAGAGAAAGTCCACATAGAGTTCAGATACCAAATTGTCCACCTGCGTTAGAAATTGGTAGCTCCTCTATATTTGAAAAACCCTATTGGAGTTCACACTTTTTTTAGATAACAAGGTTGAAATTAATGTAAGGTAACTTCAAATATCTGCAGGATAGACAGCTATACCCCAGCTCTTCACTCTGCAATCTCTTTATAATCAGTGAAGAAAAATATGAAAATTTAGTGTGGAACTGTTCTGTCTTCTTTGGGGTGTGTACTTTAGGATAAGAGAAGTGGTTTCAGTTGAGGTCTCTTCCTGAGATTCTAGGGGCTGAAGCCTCCAGTAGCCAGTCCAAAAGGACATGGATATACGGCAGCCCCACAGACTTCCTGGGTTATCTCAAGTATTCTACATCATTGCACAAGGCACTGAAGGCCTATGTTTGGGCAATTAAGTCAGGCCCTTGTAATTCCAAACTAGCATTTTCTGGGATTGTATGAATTTCTTATACTTGATTTCCAGCAGAAACACAGTGATGGCACAAAATGATTCCCCTAAAATGATGCTTTACTTCATGCACTTCTGGGTGCTATACAGAATATGTCTCCCCAGTGTTTCCTCTCATACCCACAGACCTTCAGTTGGCAGCAGCAGAACTAATCTCAGTTATAGAACACCTTTAAAACTAACTCAAGTCCTATCCAGAATCTTTTTCAAGACAGATGAGGCAAGAGATAAAGATTTTGGTTTAAAAGCCTTGGTTTCTGTTTCCCCATTGGATTTGTATGAGATATGAACATTCTCTTCTTTCTCAAACCTCAGTCTGTTTCCAGGAATGAAACTAGATACCTCTTTCCCATTGATTTTCAATTAATTTCAGTGCAGTTTCAACACCAAGAGAGAAATTAGGTTCCTAAGTTCCTTCATGGTATGTGGAACCATTCTCCCAAGAGCAAAGTGCAGACCTGCAGAGGAGAAACAAAATGGAAGACAGAGTAAGCTGAGACTTTTTCTTTTTTTCCCTTCTCTTGCCTTCCTTTCTTTTTCACTTCACCTTCCTCTTCCCTTTCTCTTCTCTCCTCTTCCCTATCTTTCCCTTCCATCCCCACCACTCTCCTCGCTTCCCCTCCTTCCCCTCCTTTTATTAAATAAAAAAAAAGAATGAAATTATTTCCTTAGTTGTTGTGCTGGTTATTTAGAAATTTATTCTGAGGCATCTCAATCTCTGCATACTGAAGTGGATAGTGTAAATTATGTTATTCCAGTCACAGATAGGAAAGGTAGTCTATTAAAAACTATGCCTGTTATCATTTAAATCTTAATGCTGAGTTTCTAGGGATTTATGACTGGCTGGATTTAATGGCAAGTTATAATATTCTGCATGTAGATGATATAGGTAACTTATAAAGATATATATATTTTAATTGACTGCTAGATTGGGGCTTTATAGAACAGTTCTGCCATCACTGTTCAGAGTTGCATTACATAATTATATAATTTTGAATTCAGAAGTGCAAATTCTTCTCATGCCTTTGATAATAGCATATTTAATAGATATATTATGACTATTAATTCTTCCTCAGAATTGCCTTTATTGCTTTATCTAGTAGTTTTTTATGACAAGTTAAAAATGAATAGGTAAAACTTAAAAGGATTGAGGAGGGTGGTACAATTACATAAATATTTCTTTTTAATGAAAGGAGGAGTTTATACTCTCTGGCGAGGTCTTGCACGATTTTATGCAGCAAAGCTCTGGAATACAGGACAGACAAATGTTACTAGTGTCCATACTTCAGTATTTAAATCTACAGCTTTCATATTTTAACAAGATTCTTTTGATATAATATGCTTTCCAAACATTTTTTAGAGTTCAAAAAATTGAACACCTAATTGCATCAAGATGTCACATCGAGCTATGGAAAGGCCAGTTTTCTGTGGCTGACAGTATACAGAAATCAGTATGTCTATTACCAGATTCTTTGGATGCCTTATCTCTATTACTATTGTATTATTTATAGCTGTACTGAGTGTGAGTTTGCATCACCACAAGTCTGAAAGGAAGTTTGAAGTCTTGCCTCTTGCTTTGTAATAAAAGTAATTAAATCATATTGTTATAATATCTCCTTGCTGCAGAGCTTGTGTGTGAGCATATGCGTGTGCAAACTCTCAGTCTACCAGAGTAACAGTCTTCAATTCACCACATGTCATGGCAGAAATGGCTTGGAAGGTTTGATCTTTACTATGTTATTGTGAAATTAAAAATTATTGTTGTCCATGAAGGTACTTTTAAATTTGTATATTGCAGATGTGTGTAAATTTTTATATTATTGCAAAAAGCTCACATGACCGCTCACATAGACATCAGGGACATTCAGTGTTCAGATAGCAAGAAAGATCCCTGATATTAGAGAGACTAATAGAATTGTTGTATCCAGGAAGGAAATATTGATCTAAGTTTAAAGTTTTCTACTTTCAAGAAAGATTCTCCCAGTGGAGTCTTAAATGTGTTGAAAGAATTTAAAGTCAGAATTAACACTTTCCCTCTGTTATAAAAAAAAACCAAAACATAGAGAACCAATTTCTTTGGATTGCTTTGGCAGTTTTGTGCTGTGTTGACAACAAAAACCAAGAATATAGCTAGTTCGTGTTACAGTTAAACTGTCCTGTTACACCTGGTTTCCCATGCTTCGCATCACTGCAGTGGTACAAAGCAGGTGGCATACATGGGAGAGTGGGGCTCTACGTGCTTGAAAGATGGTATGCTTAAAGGGGAGACGGTTGTGAATGACCCTATTGTGAATAATGTGAATGACGTTTGATAAAATTGAGGGTTAGACTCAAAAACAATGAGCAAAACAATGTTGCTGAATTTTATTCTTCAGTGAGTACATGGCTAAAAGCACTTCCTGAATGGCTGTTTGACATTTGTTTCCCTCTGAAGCAAAGGGAGGTGTCAAAAGGCAGTGAAAAGTTTTGTGTGGAGATGGAGCTGAACTGACTTACAGTGTGGATCTTAAGGTCACTTTTTCTTCCATTGGTTCTTACATCCTGTTCAGTGTTTTTCACAGAGCTCTTCCGGTGACTCATTTGTTATGAAGCTCTTTGGACAGTTTGCACTACTGCACAGCATTTTGCAATACAAAGGTCTTTAGCGTCTCTGACTTCTTTTTAGAACTGTTTCTCTAGTCTGAAGTTGCAAGAAGGCTGCAACAGCCTCGCTGTGTGTGTCAATGCATTTCCATGACCGGAAATCACAGGCATGCTGGCACTTGTCTTTTTCATTTTGGTTTGTTAACTGACTGAGAAATTAGGTTATAATTATAGGTTATAATCAGGTTATCATCCAGGTTTATAAGTATCTGGATCAACATTTTCTCCATTAAAAAGAAAAAAACTATGAAAAAATGTTTTAGAGAGGCACATATGAATCTGGTGTCCTACTGCTCTCCACAAATCACTGGAAACCAGTTCTCAACACAGTGAGAATGATGATCACAGCTGTGGCATATTTTTTAATCTCAAAGCCATCAAGATAAGAGAGGAAAGAATATATGTTAAGCAAACAAATACAGCATTAGTCAGAAAGAAGAAACAGATATAAAAATACTGTTCTGGAAAAAAAACCAGTGTCAAATGTTGCATTGTTTTCTAGACATCTAGATGTGTCTGCAATGTGTGAGATAATTACATACAGTTATGATAAACAGTGATATAATATAATAGGTTAATAATTCTAGCATCTTTTTAAAAATTTCTGTCCTGAAATGCTTTCTTCTGCTTGGTAGGTATCTCACAATATGAGATGTTTATGTGGGTGTATGAGACACAAGTAAGAAAAAGAAACTGGGCAAAGTGGAGAACAATTATCTTATATGTTAACACAAGTTTGATGACAAGGCAAGGAAATGTGTGAAATGCCCCACAGCAAACATTTAATGTTGTCCAATTCACACTAGGGGGCAACTGGCACACTAATTGCCCGGGATTGGAGGAGCAGAAAACTGCTATACTATTTTGCCTTGCAGGTTGGTGTGTGTATGTATGTGTAAGCAAAGTTTTTCCCTGTCATCCCAGCAGAGAGGGGTGGGAAAATGCAGATCATGATGAAGGGATTGCATTGTTGCCTGAAAGTCTTTCTGAGCCTTTTGATTAAATAAATTGTTTTGAATGTGCTATTGTTTTGGAAATATGACATTTCAGAAGAGCTTCTCTGCATTAAATGTTTTTGAGCTAGGTTGGAGTGCAAATGACTTTAGCTTACTATATTTTTTCCAAGAAAAACAGATTGCAAAATGAATACATCTGATTAAGAGTCTCAGCTTAATACAGCTGTTAAGCATGATCCTATTCTCCAAACATTCTTCAGAAAGAAAAAGCCTATGCTTAGTTTCATTGTCCATTAGTGTTACCTAGGAATCTTTGTGTAATGACTTATGCTGAGAAACTGCAATGTCAGTGAGTAAATCTTCACTTCTTACCTGTGTTTCAAGGATCGATAGGGTAGAGCAGGTCTTTCTATCCTATATCTTGGCCTTTCCTGTGGCACATAATTACTTCATAATGCAGTGAAATTTGCAAAGCCATGCATCCCATTTGGTTATTGGAGAATGAATGGCTTGCCTGACTCTTGACACTGTGCTTTTTTTGACATCACCTTTGTACCTTTGAGGCATCTCTTTTCTTGTAATGATAAGAAAAAAAACAAGGAAGGAAGGTTGGCATTTAGTAGTCAAGGAATGCTGCACAGGGATGGTTGACATAATGTAGAAACAAATTTTCACCCCTGTGAGTTAAAAGGATCATGAGTTTTACAGATGAAATTTAGCGATGACCAATGATGCGATCCAGATTCTTGTCATAAAACTCTAAGCTCTTTTTTTATTTTTTTTTTCTGATTCTGATCATCAGTTCTTTATACTGTCTCCTCTATTCCAAGAAATATGTACAGACACTCCTGGTTCTAAACACAGAAGGACTGAAGTGTTAATTTTCACTGATTGCTGGTTTTTATCAATTAATATTTTATTATTGAGCACCATATTGATAAGATAAAGAAGGAACCCTTAAAATCAACCTTGATCTGAAATTTATGTTGGGTTCCAAGGCAGGTAAAGCTGCTGTTGTGAATAATAGTTTATCTATGGTATGTTTCACAGATTTGTTATTCAAGCCACAAAAGAACAATTTTTCACATATTTGTTTGTTTACTTGTTTTTTTTTTCCTCCAAAGATTTGTGATCTGTTCTTCCTGAGAAGTATCTTGCACCGATCTTAATTCTTTTTGTTTATGGTGAGTCAGGGCCCACCCTGGAGGGCCACAATTATTTCAATACTTACTCTGAAATTTCAGAAAAGTTTACAGGGGCTATATATCAGCTACAGAATGAGAGAGAATCACAGAATCACAGAATCACAGAATGGTTAAGGTTGGAGGAGACCTCTAGAGTAGATAGCTAGAGGTTATCTAGTCCAACCTCCCTGTTCAAGCAGGGACACATAGAGCATGAGGCACAGGGCATTCAGGCAGGGCATTCAAAGCATTCAGGCAGCTTTGGAAGACCTCCAGAAAAGGAGGTCACAACCTCCCTGAGCAGCTTGTTCCATGGCTCTGTCATCCTCACAGCAAAGAAGTTCTCCCTCACATGGAGATGGAACTTCCTGTGTTTCAATTTGTACCCATTACCCTTTGTCCTACCACAGGCCACCACCATGTTTGGCCTCCTCCTCCCTACATTCTTCTCTCAGGTGTTTGTACAGGTTGATCAGATCCGCTCTCAATCCTCTCTTCTCTAGGCTAAACAGGCCCAGCTCACTCAGTCTTTCCTTGTATAAGAGATGCCCTTATCTTTGTTGCCCTCCGCTGGACCCTCTCTAGAAGCGCCACATCCCTCATACTGGGGAGCCCAGAGCTACACCCAGTACTCCAGAGGTGGCCTCACTAGAGCTGAGGAGAGGGGCAGGATGCCCTCCCTGGACCTGCTGGCAACACTCCCCTTGATCCAGGCTGGGATCCCATTGGCCTTCCTGGCCCCAAGAGCACTGCTGTCTCATGGTTAACTTATTGTCAATCAGGACTCCCAGGTCCCTCTCAGTGGAGGTGCTTTCCAGCAGGTCAGTCTCTAATCTGTACAAGTGTCTGGGGTTATTCCTTTCAGTACATCTCTCTTAGTCCATGATATTAGTAATAATCTCAATGTCATATTTATATTCATATATTTCATGTTAAAGTATTTGAAAACCTTTAACAGAGTTCTGAAGGGCCAAAGTGTGCAGGGCAATACTTTATGCGTGTCACTTAGTAAGTGTATTGAAATGGACATTGGAGAGTTTTGTTTTAATTTATCTGGGTTTTTGAGAGGGATCTTGGTTCAGATCTTTGTGAGGTATCTTTAAGCTCGTAAGATAGTTGCTATTTAGGCAGTTAAGTATATATTTACACATACTTTTATGTCAGTTCTGTGCCATACATGGCAAATATATTTGAAAATGTAGGCAAGAGTAGCATTTCATGCAAACAAAATCATAGTCACAGCTGAAATGATGTATCTGTATTTTTTTAATAATATAATAGAATTTTTGAATAATATATCTCTAGCACATGTACTGTTTTTACAGTGGATAGTACAGCAGTAGCTTCTTGGCTTGTTAGAGTAATTGTGGTGTCTGAAACAGATACAAAGAAGTGAAAACGCAGCAACTGTTCTTCTTATGTTGTGAAAAATTTAACCAGAAATAAGATTATGTGTCAGACTGTAAATTGAGAAGAAGTGGCTATATATTGCCAAAAGTACACAACAGACTCCACTTCCTGGCAGCCCAGAGAAATGGGCAGTGTTTCTGGAATTCGGGAAGAATACATATATACATTTTAACCATATCTTCCCTTATTGAAGAGAAAGGTCTTTCTCTTAGATTTTTTTTATTCTAAGGCTTTAAAATCTTCTATGGACACAGGTTATTAGAAATGGTCTTTTTCACTGATTAATATAATCCCTTTCTCTCTTTCAAAATTCTGCCAAAAAGAGTCTGGATGTGAGGCTCACTTGAAAAAACAATGGGGAAATTGAAGTGTTAAACTTGAATTGAAATGAAATATTTAAATGTTCAAAGTAGAATTGCTCTCACCTAAATTTACATGTTTATAGCAGAGATGTTTGTGCCTAGCTGTGTTTGTGTCTAGATGTCATGTGTTAGCGGTCCAATTAGTGGTCAGTGGAGAAAACGAACAATTCTAGAGTGCTCTTTATCCGACATTGCTTTGTTTTAGATTTTTATCTTTGAGTGTGATGCATCAAAACCTAGGTGTAATTCCCTGCTGACATTATGACAGTCTGCTCTGCAGATCCAGAGGTGAAAGCCAGACATTTACACCAAAAATACTTGAGACTGGGGGCCCAAGTCTCACTCAATGTCCCAAACATTTTTCATCCATTTTTAATCTGAATCCTTTTGAATACTTCTCAGATACAGATTAGACAAAATATGACTTTTGTCTTGAATCTTATCTTGGGCATAGGAATTTTATTCATGTTGTACGTGAGGATAAAATCATAGGGTAGATAATCCTGATTGTTGTACAGCCTATTGCAAAAGACTGTAATGAAAAACATATGTTCTTAAAAGAGTTCTCTTCAGAAAAATATATGTAAATATCTTTATGTATAAAATTGGCATTTAAAAAATGGGAAGCAAAATGAAAGGCTGTGGATGTTTATTCATGTGGGCTATTAACCTTAAACTGAATAATGTTGATTTCTTGTAAGGTCTGCAAAACAAATGCTTGGTGGCAGCTTCAAATGAGCATTAAAAAGGAGCCTTAGCCTTTAGGCTGCAGCTTAATAAGTGTGATTTTCAGGATGCTAATCAGATATAGACTTTGTTTTTAATAGAATATTCCCTTTACTGTGACATCGCTTGAGATCTTCACATTAGCTTCATTAAGCTTGGCAGACATGGTTGGCTGGAATTGTTTAATGAGCCAATCAGCATTTAATTGTGGTCTGCTGTCAAAGCATGTGTGATGAAGTCCACACAAATGAATAGCAATATACCATCTCTGAGTCAGTGCAGTATAAAATAGCTCTGATACGCAGAATACTAAAGAGTAATGTCAAAACTTTGGTGAGTGCAAGTATGGCAAAACTCGACTTCATTTGAAAAGGTTTGAAAGTGGAATTCCTTATATGTTCAGTGGTCTTCTGCTTTGAAAATATGTGTGAAAATCTCAAGTATACATATTCCTCCTCACATTTCTCTCCTTGTAGAGAAGACATTTTGTTAAATCTACACTATTTTCCTTTAAATTTAAAAAAAATGCTCAGAAAAATGTTACTACTAACATCTTCCGTTTCTGATAACACCAAATCCTTTAGAAAACTCCCACACTGTTGTAGCAATGTACTAAGCTGTCTTTTATTAAGAAGTGACGTATTGTTCTTGCTAGATTAATCCTTAAGGTTTTGCTTTCTCAAGAAAATGACAAGAGAGAAATTCTGTCAAACTAATTAGAAGGGCTGTTTGCTTTTGTATACTCTCCCACTTGCAGTGCTGAAGTGCTTCTTCAGTAGAAAATGGAGGGATGAGGTACATAAATAAATCAAAAGAGTGTATGTGGAATAAAAGGCAAAGAGGTAGAAATAAATTCAAAATATTAAAAGATTGTCTAGACAGTAAAGGGGCAAAATAAATAATTCAGCGAACATGAGAAAATAAGGAACAAATGTGAGCAAACAGAAAAAAAAAGTTAAATGAAAAATCAAAAGATGTAAAAATTTATTGACCAATCTACAGAAACCTGAAGAAAAAAAACAGAGAAATAAGCTTACAAATGACTGAGCCACAGGATTATAGCATCAGCCATTCTGCACATTTCTTTTTTATATTCTTAAACATGAAAATGAAGTCCAATTTAAGGTTGGGTGATTCTAAATTATTCCATTAATCAAGCCTATGGTTCCAATAATATTCATAACCTAATAACTTTAAATTGACTGCATTTCCCAGATTTCCTAGGACTAGACATTTACTTGATTAAATTATAGAAGCTACCAGCAACATGATTACTGAGCAGCTTTCCATTAGATGATAACTTTAGTTGCAAAGAGCAAACACACTCTTTGTGATTGTACATGTTTTTTTCTTAAACATCAGTTTCTATTTTATCTATCACTAATGAATTCTGATTCCAAAACAGGAATTGCTTTTAGTATAGGACAATATGTGATAATGTATGTGTATATATATATATATATATATATTCATATATGAATAAATATTCATATATTGCATATATGTATATACATACATGGCAAACTCTTCTCAGTGAAATTCAATTTCATTCTTCTCAGTTTCAAATCACAAATAAGTTTTAACTGAGAGTAATATATAGAGTGATGTAACAAAATTCAGCTATAAAAATGCAGTATATGGATGCTGATGAAGAACTGGATTTCTGTAAGGCCGTCACTCTAGTATTTACATATCTGTTGTTCAAGTCTAACCATGTCGTAACGTCCTTTTCTTTTCACAGTCTTTATACAAAATAGAATCATAGAATAAAACTGTATGTTAGGTGTCCCTTGGAGTTCATGAGCTTCAGCCTCCTGTCAAATAGACAACTTTAGATCATGTCTCTAAAGGACTGGTCCAGAGATTTGAAAATTCCGCAATGTCTCTGGGAAGCCTGTTCCAGTGGATTAACCATTCTCATGGTGATGAATATTGTCCTATGTCCAATCAGAATTTCCCTTACTGCAGCTTGTAGCCATTGCTTCTTGTCCTTATACTGTACACCTTCATGGAAAGTCTATGCTCTACAGCTTTCTTCTATGTAGTATGTAGCTGCAATTAGATTCTCTGTTTAACCTTCTTTTTACCAGACTTACCAAACTTAGTTTATAGGAATGTCCTAATAATTTTGATCTTAATGTTAAGATACAAAGACTTGTACAGCATAAAGGACATTAAGTACAGTTCAGTTTTATTTAAAGTACACTGAGAAAAAAATTGAACAGTAACTACATGAGCTAACAGGTAGTGTTGAAGCAGATATCCTCAGAACTGCAAACCTGTATTTGCCCCATTTCTGCCTAGAAATCTCATTGCTGGACTATGGGAATCAGATAATTTAGCATGTTCTCTTGAAAGGAGAAACTTCAGGGAGACATTGTATGTTGATTGGTTCTGATAAAGTGCTCCAATCCCCCATTGTGATCTCTTGGAACACTTAATACACCTTGTAGGTTTGTAACTAAGACTACATAGGTAATCACAGAGTAATCCAAGCTGGAAGGGGCCACAGGGGGTCTCTGGTCCAGTGTCCTCATGCAACATAGGGACATCCATTCCTAAAAGAAAGATCCCTTGATGAAGGTAGATTGCCTTTCCATAAAAAGCTGATAATTTGAGCACTCACTTCAGACTGGAGAGGCCAGGCCGGTCACCTCTTGCATCCAGGGGAGTCTCACCCACAGATCTCTCCACTGTGGAGAGGTTTGTAATGGCCAGGTTAAAACCCTTTCATATAGAAACTCTGCTGCTTTGTGAAAAAGAAGTGACACTTCATTTTCTATGAGTGGGTTGAACAATTCCAGAGCAGCATCATCTGTGTTGGGATACAGCTATTTGCTGTTTACTATGTAATTGTCCGTTTTATAGGACAAATGTGTGGCAATTCTCCTGCCTGGTTTGAGTGCTCTGAAAATGTCTGTTCAGTCAAAAGGACTTATACAAGGTACTGTCTGTTTTTGGAATCAAATGAAATCCATTGGTTCGCTGTTGACTCTGCAGGCTTGCAGGTCTGCATGAAGTTACAGTCCCAGGAGGGTGGGGAGCTATATTGTCAGTGGAGCTGAAGAGGCTTTTAGGATGATAATTTGGACGCTAACTTCTATGTCATTCATGTGTCTTGCTCTCAGTTCTTGAGTGCTTCCCTCAACTCCTTCCTGCAAAAAAAAATTTGCACACATACCACATACCTTTTAAATCCCAGATTGCATGTACCCTATATTGCACATGACATTCTCTAGTGTCATGGCCAGAAAATAGTATGTTATTGCCTTAAGCCAAGAAACCAGCTAAGATTTGACATATTAGGATTTTAAAAAGCAATGCAGCTAAATCCATATCTAGTAATCAGCAAAATGAATTTGATTTTCAACATTACTGGGATCAGCAGAACCTATTGGGAGCTCAGCACTTTTCAGAATGAAGTATTTGCTTAGGCTCTTGCATGTGGAACTGTTTGCCCAAATCTCTTTAGTATCATACCTTTGAAAATCTAGGCTGGAGTCCAAATACAGGAGATGAGAAAAAAACAAACTGAGCCTTCTAAATATGGCAATCTGCCACTACCAGTTGCTGAAAGCCCATGAAGCAAAAGCAGTGCCAAAAGTCAAGCTGTGAAGCAATTCAGCCCAGTAGCAGTTGTCACCTGCAGTTGCTTGTCATCATGTTGATTCTGATGTGATAATGAGAAATGCATCTGTCTTGACATAAAATACTTGTGCAGACATACAGAAATGTTTAGGATGCTTTGGGATCAGATACTTTGGGTGAGGAGTGGAATCTTGTGTTCTTTGTGTTCATGGCAATCCTTAAAAAATTATAAGGAAATGACAAGGCAACAACTCAGTAACAAATCATAACTCCATTGTACTTTACTAAGCTGCACAGTCTAACAAAATTGACATTTTCTTTTGAGAGATGGAACTCTCTGACATCCCAACTGAGACATCTCTGACTTGCAGACTGAGTTGTGCTGTTGCGACTGAAGCTTTTATAATCCAGATCTAGATACCTAGAAAAACCTGAGGCATTCTAGGTACTTTTGATTGAAACCACTATGTAAGCATCTAGGAAAAAATGATAAAATTGAGTGAACGCAGGGTATCCAATTGAAGAGAAGGACATTTTTCTGAACTTTGCATATCTTGAAGTCACAACACTATTGTAGTTAAATTTTCTTGGA
This sequence comes from Nothura maculosa, assembly GCA_032353885.1. Lineage (NCBI taxonomy): Eukaryota > Metazoa > Chordata > Aves > Tinamiformes > Tinamidae > Nothura > Nothura maculosa. The sequence continues at coordinate 2,083,482 of JAUBOD010000947.1, forward strand.
GAGTGAATAAAAGTATTTAAACAATTCTGTAAGTATAGGGCAATCTTAATAAAAGTGGATGATAATGATACTTAGACCTGAAAGCTCTGAATTACTATAGAATTAATAAGATCTTTAGATCTAAACTCACTGATTAACACTTTTTGGACTGGCTTAGTAAGATCTGGAAAATGTAATTCTTTTTTAAGTTTCATTTTTAATGCTACAATAATTAAGCAAAACCAGCTGTACTGCACATTTTCTTTTCTTCAGGATGGTGGAAAATCTTAAAAAATCTGTTGACACTACGAAATTTTCCAACCACAAAGAAATTTTGCAAGAATATGAAAAGTTACTTCAAGATTAGATACTATGGACTTTTGCGAACAAAAATTTTGCACTCATGGCTAAATTTAACCCACACTTGTCTCTGAACAAATACCTACTTGGCTGATACTTAGTTACCTTACCTTTGTAAGAAAAAATTCTGATATTTATATTCTAAAACTATTTCTATTGCAAAATATCACCTCTCTAGACCCCCTATACATGTGCTTATGTGTACCTTATAGCTTTCATTTCAAATCTCCAAACCATTTCTCCTCCAAAAGTCACAGCTGTAGCCTCTTAACAACATCTTGAAAAGACATGGTTAGTAAGCACTATTTACTCTATCTAGTCTATCCTCATTGTGTTAAATTTAATTGCTTTGGGCTTATGTTAGGCAACTAAAAAGGAATTAAAATGATTTAACATTATGTACACTTTAAGGAGGTTTCATGAATTAACAAAAGTATTAATAGATTTGGCAGATAGTGTGGATACTCTTTTTTGTAGCTGGATCATTAGTATCAAGAATATAATTCTTATCTGTTTCTAGATGTGTTCACAATATATTAATTGTATGCGTGCAGAGTAAGAAATATAGCAGTTTCAAGCAGTCTTTGAAAGTCTCTCAGGATGTTGCTAACAAGCTGCAAGCACTGCTGGTGGAAAAATATATTTGGTATTTGATGTAAGAGAAAGGATCCAAAACTAATTGAAAATTTACTGTTTTTTACTCTCTTAGGTTCACACTCATGAGTTTGCAAATATATTTGGGATTTAAACAAATCTTGACATGCAAACTATTGGATCCATAGAGTTGTTTTTTTTAATATAGTTTCAGCTACTTGAAACTTTGGTCTATGTTCATGTGAAATTTGAGCCAGCTTTGGCGTGTGGCTTGCACACATTTGAGTGAACCTGAACTTACATGTGGGGAGCCTGATCACTCTACTGCTCCCCACAAAAATGGCATTAGGACTATTCACTGCATGTGAAGCTAAGCACAGCTTGAAGCCAAGTGTTGCACTTGATTTCATTAGCAAATTCCTTTAGATTTGTTCCTAAATGTTTCTGTTTAGAGGTAAAAGAGGCATAAAATAGTATATAAGTTGGAGTATCTCAAAATAACCAAATTTACTAGTTGTCTTAAATACATGTCCAATGAATAGTGTTTCATCTGTGCGAGGCTGATTCTGGCTAGTTTTTTTCCTTAATAAGCAATAACAATTAGCAAAAGACAATAGAGAAAAAGAACTCATATCCTAGAAAAATAAGGAAATTTAAGAAAGAAAAATTTAAAATATAAGAACTTAAGAAATAAAGCACCATTTCTTAACTACACTGCAGATATTTGATCTACCTGTACTCCTTGTTAACTCACACTAAATCAAACACTAAACATGCGGTATGTGCAGATGGCTCATGCAGCTGCTCATGCCTAGAATCCAGGTGGGTGTTTCTCAGCAGTTTTATCATATTTTATTTCAAAATTCTTTTCCAATTTTTAATAAGGAAGTTTATAAGAATGCAGGAATAAAAATAGAATGCATTAAAAATGCTGTGCAACATTCAATATCCAGATTTAGGCTTCACTTGCATTTTAAGATTTAATGTAAGGTGTTGAAATTTGACTCACAGTTTGAAATAAGGATTCCAAGGCCTTTTTGTCAGTGAGTATTTTGGTGTATTACTCAGAGAGACTTTTACATATTTGCACTCTCACACATTCCATACCTGGGTGCTGAGGTTCATGTACCAGCTCATCACCACACATATAAGGAGATGCATGCAAGGAGCATATTTCCCTCAAATAGATGATCCCATTGATAAAGTGCTCCAACCAGAGCTCTAGTCAGTGCCAGCCAGCACCAACCAGAGGTGGTTTGTGGAAACTCTTTTTATCAGTTGGGATTATTTAGAGCTGTTGTAAAAGCCAAGTGCCTCTCCCAGGGCAACCAGTGCTGCTTCCAGTGAATGTTTTTTTTTCTTTTTGCAATGCAACAAACGAAATCAAATATACTTTCAGAAATATATGATCATGCATAGCAATAGCTCTGTTCCATTCTCAACCAGTAAATTACTCAATACAAATCCTGGTTATTAGGAGAGTTTATCACTGAAGTTTGCTGCACTATCACCCTAACTCTATTTATTTATTTATTTGTTTATTTATTGCAGTTATCCCTTTCCTATTTAGAAAAAGAGCTGCAGCTCCAAGAGGACTCTAATATTTCTTGTCTAGATAGTTTTATTTTTGATATTTTCTCTTTTAATGCCCTTGGGTGGCCTGCATTAGTGGGACATTAGTGGCACACTGTGTGCATCATCAGAGGTATTCTATACAGAGTCACAGACCTGGTGTCAGGCTGGCTTATGGAGGACTAGAGTAGACCTGCAAAGAGAGAAGTCGCGTACACATTTGCTGAAGTACTGTGGTGGGAGGGCAGTGGATGACTAAAAACAGCTGTGCAGAAGGCTGCTTCCTTTAGTTTTGATGTCCTCACAGCTCATAATTCTTTGGGAGATTTTGTCTTTTTTTTTAATGTTCACTTTCACTCTCCTTCTTTCAGTGTCATTGCAAAATACACAAGTTATTGGCTTGTTCTTCCTATAAATCTTGTTCTTTCGTTTGTAAATGAAAAGAATACCCGAAACAGTTGTAAGCTGTAGCAGACTGTATTAGAGAAGGTGATCACTTAGTGCTTTCTGTTCTAAACAGATCTGTCTGGAGTAACCTAGTGGACATTCTTACTGTGATACGCTGCTTTTCCCGTATGTGCTACCTGCACTCGTAGTGCCTGGTTCACAGTCTAAGCTCATCTGATGTGTCAGGTGAAATGATTAGTTTATTCCTCAGGCAAATTTGAATATCATTATAAAAAAGCCTTGCAAATTCAATTAGATCAATTGTGATGGTTGATGTTATTGCCATTAAAATAAGGTTATAATTTGCACTGAAAAATTATGTCTTGCTCAGATTCTGCTCTAAGAATTTAAAAATTCAAGTCCAAAACTGCTGTCCTCAGGACCACACCTGCATAATCCTTGAGCTGTCTCAAGTCCAGGCTGTAAATAAAATGCACCATGCAAGTCACTTGCAACAGTGTATAAACAGAACAGGTAGAGGGACCAAACACATGTTTTCCTCCTACGTGGACTTGAGAGTTGATAGCTGAACAGAGGAAGGTTTCTTCCCAAAGTTGAGAAAAACATGAGACAATGAGGGTGGATCTAATAATTTGTTGTTGCCAAAAGTGGTTATGCTACTTCTACCTCCCACTCCTGTTTTGGTTCCATGATCCTGAGTCATACCTTGTATTATTTTTGATGTTTGTAACAGTTTGTTCACTGAATTAGGCATATTTGGCATAAAACTGATCCAAAAAAAAAAAAAAAAAAAAACCACCAAACAAAAAAGAAGCAGTTTGCTGAGTTCAGCTGGTCAGTGGGCAACCAGAAGACTATGAAACCTGGAAGAAGAGGACAAAGAGGAAAAAAAGACCAGGACTATTACTCCTGGTAGTAGCTGTCAATTAGGCCTAAAATGGGGCCAGCTGTCTCAGGCTCAGCTAAAGGAAATGACAGACAGACATGGAGATGCCTGGATTGATGACATACGTCTTAATTCAGAGCTTCTTTATTAGCTGATCTAGGTTAACTCATGCACTGTTTTTGAGGATTTCCTTCTAAGCTGCTTTTCTCCTTTCACTGATTGATTGGGTAGAGGACTATGAAGCATCTTGCGTAACTCAATGCTAGGCAGTGTGCTTCTGATCACTGCAGTCCTTAATTAATTCCATCCTAGATCCCATCCCAGATCCGTGCTCACTTTTTCCATGGAGCAGAAACTGAAATACTTTCCTACCTTTTTCTGAGTCCAAATTCATATAAATTAGCTAGCTTTCACTTATTTTTTTCCTCTCCTGAAATGGCAGGAGATTGGTAGAAAAAGAACCACAAAAACAAAACAAAACAAAAAAACAAGGGTCTGCTTGATATATTCTGAGTAGAACCTTACTGATATAAATCAGAAAACATCAGATGAAATAGTGGAGTTATACACCAGATCATGTCTCTTATTTCATCTTTGGCTCAAGCCTTTCAGGTAATAATTTATTTCTACCCTTGTTTAAGTAGGATAGCTTCCACTGTAGTTTTATATATTGGCTTGGGTCAAATCCAAGAAAGAGTCTCAAGACCTGGGCTTTCCTTAATTTAATATATGCCCTCTTAGATGCAATCATTTCATTATATGTTTTCCTTCAGCTCCTTAGTACAATTTAATTAAGTGGCTCAATCTAGAATATTGCAGATATTTCTTTCAGAGTAAACATTTTATTTATTCCTTTCAGAATAAAATCCTTATGTAAGTAAAATGTGTCCTATTGATATGCCTGTAGTGTAATAATAATTGAGGTGATTTCTGAAAGGCATGGCATTCCTCTGCCGCTAAGTTTTCATGACAATACATTGCTACTGCCTATAAAAGAAAGCCTCACCAGTACAACCAACTTCAACTCACTCAGCAGCTGAGGGAAGAAGCACTGAAGAAAATCTTGCAAGCTTCAAGATGTGTAAGTTAGGGTGAATGGTGCAGAAAACAGCTTTGAGTGAATTGTTTTGCTGTAGAATAACAGAATCCAGGAATCCAGGTCCGTCTTAGAATATAGCACTACCAGTCATAAGCAATCTCATTAAATTAAGAAAAATAGAGTTTGTTAATTCTGTTGATTATTTTTACAATAATGTTGTAATGTTCCTTGCAGCATATTAATCACAGCATTTTGTTTCAAATAAGTATTATTATTTATATCACACCTTTTTTGAGATTTATCATGTTTTGGAGTAGAATTTGATCATAAAAGTACTCTGAACTGGCAGAGTTCAGACTGGAAATTTTGAGTTTATGCATTTGGAGGAAGATATGGGTACGTATATGCTGTATTTATGTAAATGCTTAAATGCTGTGTTGACATGAAAGGATACTCAAATTTTGTTAGAATTTTGTAGTTTGATAATGATTTTTCGCCCTCGCTTACTTAATAGCTCAGTTATGTTTTAGGACATTGTGTTTAGGATTATTCACTGGCTTTATATTGATCCTGGGGGAAACAAGAGACTTAGTTCAAAGAATCTTCAATATATCCTTGTGATAAGCGCTTCTTTAAGTGTGAGTTGATGAAGCCCGTTGATGCATACTGAATTTCAGGATGAAATACTTCAAAAATAGCCATGCTGAACATGAAAAACGAAGAAGTAAGCTGAATGCCTTTTGCATCTTTAAAAAACCTTGGCTGACTCCACTCCTCCTTATATTTACTTTTTCACACATCTGCTCTTGGGTTATTTCCAGGCAACTGGAAGCATAATATATAAGAATATCTTTTCTTCTGAGATTTCCAACCCAAATTTACTCACTGGTCAAAACAGGTTCTGACTTGATTATTAAGATGAATAATAGTTTAGATGCGTGTTTTTTTTTTTTTCTTTTAGCATGCCTATATAAACTCAATTTGAGCTCAGTTTAGGTCTTTAATGTATTTTTTCATACAGTCTATGGGCAGACTATAAAGAGGTGATTGTAAAAAAGACTCAAGAATCAATGATTCTAGGAATATTAGTGGTTTTGGGGTAGCTCTTAAATCTCTCAACTCTAAGAGCAGGTTTATATTCTTTAAGAAACAAAATATATAAAAACAATTATACGGTATATATAGATATATCAATGATATGTTATTTTAAAATTTTCTCTGGGCTACCATGTCATGTTCTTTAAGCAAATAGTGGTTGAAAACAGCTATGAAAAGCTGCAGATTTGGGGGGATTTACTTCTGAGAAATCTTCCACTATTGAATTGTCATCGTTGTGAATGGCTCAGCATTTTATGTTTTATAGTCATTGAATGTGGTTTGATGAAACCTGCAAATACGAGTACATGACAAGAGGATGCAGAGGGACTATAAACACTAGTGCCAAAGCTTGCGTGCTGTCTTGTGCCTGCATAAAAGCAAAGCCTACTAGTGCTGCCATTGACTCCAGGAGATTTTCTAATCCCATCTGAAGTTCATTCCAGAACCCCGCAGCAGAATAACAAAGTAACCTTCTAGCAAAGGAGCTAATCACCTTTGGGATAACAAAATGTAAACAAAGAAATGCTCTTAAAAATTATGATTGAGGCCTGTAACATTTTAATGACTTGGCAGCTAGCACAGAAATGCTTTACAAACAAACAGAAACCAGTATGAATGCGTCTCTTGGGCTGGCAAGTAAATGTATAAATCACTGAGATTAAGCCTTTTGCATTTAATACAGATCTTAAAACTGCATAATAAGGCGTACTTAGACTCAAGCTGCAGTGGGAGCTGCTGGAGCAATTTATTAGGTCGCCTTGGTAGAGAGTTAATGAGCAGGCAGGATGTCCTCCATACAGCAAAATGTTTTGCTCCTTACCTTGCTAGGTGCTACAGATCCTTTGACTTCTGAAAAAGTATTAGGAAAAGGGTAAACACATTTAAGCTTTAGCACACAATGGCAGGTGTACTGCTGAATCCCTATTCCTGCTATGAGAAAGAAACACAAACTGGAGCATCCATAACTTTGTCTCCTGTAAAATATAGATGAGCAAATAAGCAAGTAATTTTTATACAGTGAGCTATCAGTTCAAATTCCTTCATGTGTTTGTCTGTTGGTTTCCCTGATGGAGTTAATTTTAGATCTCATGACTGGGTGGCAAAGGAGCAGAGAAAGAAGTCTAGCTGAGTGCAGAGGAAAGGGTTTGTCTGGCAGCAAATGTCTCCCGTCCAGGGTTTGAAAGAGACACCTTATGGCAAGACAGAAATCACAATGTGCTAATTTTCTAAGGACAAGAGAGCTCAGGAAAGGAAATTAGAGAAAGATCAAGAAAGCAAAAAAAGGGTAAGTTAGACTGTGTATTAACAGAGAAGAAAATAATTCCCTGGAAGCACCTCCTATGGCAAATTCCCATAGAACTGAAGATGGATGAGCCGATAGTATTTTCCAGAAATCTCACAAGGATGGTAAGAAATTACACGAAATACTCACTAAATGATTTATCTTTTTTTTTACAGTCTTTCAAGCCTCACATAAAATTCCTTAGCAGCAATATCATACAAAGAGACTTGTCAAGTTAATGTTCTTAAAGTAGCTTTATTTCTGCAGCATGTGAAAGTAGCTTTATTTCTGCAGCGTATGTGAAGGAGCAATATGAGATGCATTTGGTAATCCTTGTTTCCTTAGCTCAGCAATCCAGTGCACTTGTAGCTGGAAAGCCTAACAGCAGTCTTCAGCAGCAGTTCAGGGCAAGGCTTATGCCCTGGGCTCTTAGTGAGACATTTTGATCATTCTACTCCTCCAATTACCTGGTTTTGAGCATAAAAATACAGAAATTTCAATATAAATGCAAAGATGGCAAATAAAGAAGTATGCATGCATATGTAATTATGGCATGCAGATATATGCAGCAGTAATCCTTTCGTGTTACATTCTATGGAGTATTTCCTTAATAGAACAGCCTTTACAAATGTCCTATCATAGGATAAAGTGGAGTTCTACTAAATGGAAATGCTAAACAGAAAATATGCAATCAGTTATTATTAAACTCCTGTCCAGTCTATTGATAGGTTTGGAATAGGAAAATACACGTTAGAGAACTACTGCACTTGGGAGGAAACAAGGCAGTAGATGAGCAGACAGCCTTCATTTTTCAGAAAGCTGTAGAGAGGCATTGCTAAGGCAATGTTCTGTATAAGTGACTTTGGAAAATGCTTTTAAAGTCAAGCAATAAGCATTTTAAATGCATTTTAAAGAAGGGAGGCTGTGCCCCATTTCTAGCAATGACTTAGACCTCATTTATACTATGAAAGTTAAAGTCAAAATCATATATGTAAGATTTTTGATTTGTATCATTAAGCAGGTAAAATCTTCTATGCAGACACTTCCCTCATTAGGAGGACATTAGTGTTAGCACTTCCCTACAAGAACAGTTGCATTTCTGAGTGGAAGGTACTGAACGTGTTGATGTTGATGTATAGGTGAAAGTCTTCTTAGTGTAGGCATAAAGGCATATACTTTCCCCCAAGGGATGGATACAGTCATTCTTAAAGAGTTGAGATGTTAGTCTTTGTTTTTAAAAGGTAATTCAGCTCTTATAGGAGCTGAATCATCCTTGTGGTCCTCAGTGATGTAGAAAGCCTAGATATCTAATGGAGGGACTACAAATAAATGATAAAACAAGGTGGGATACAACTACAACCCCTTTGGAGAGAAGTCCAGCCCTTGCACTCCTGGGAAGATATTTTAGCAATTTGGTTACCATTTCCGCTTTCTTCAGTCCTTCTTATCATGGATCACCTTAGCAAGACAGAGCTGTCATATAAATATTTGACACAGAAGGCAAATGATACAAGTTCCTGTTATAGAAAGAAAAGAAAAAGGTATTATACTACACTTATAATTTCAAATATTCCTGCCATAATTGAAGCTAGTGACCTGTTTCTTGTATCTTCAGTGATTCTTTTCAGTCACATTAGACTTTCAGGAATTTTTCTGAAAGAAAAATGGTTAGAAAATGGATTTCATTTAAAGAAAACGTGAACTTTATACATTTGCAACATCCTCAGTAGAATAATCCTACATGTTGTGGAAATCGAAGTCCAGTTCTGCCCATCTCAGCACATAAATGTAGTATTTTGTGAGACAAAACTCTATATTTAGAGTGCGGGAAGCAAAGTGGTTTTTTTTGGGTGATCTTGTAACTGTAAATTTTTTTCACTCGGGGAAACCGACTGGTAGGTTAATACTCTTTTAATTTTGAGAAAGGTATCGTTTAATAAAATAAGTTTAATCTGAAATTATATCCACATGGAATAGGTAAAATGGCATAGCTAAGGGGAGGGAAGTGAATATATTATTCTCCTAAAATTACATTGCTGTCTATTATTATACCAATCCATTTCCCAAAGTAAACTAATTCTAATGCCTTGACCCTACAAGTCTGGAAATATTCATGCAAATGTTATTTATAGAAATTCCTGTGGACTGTTTAATTTTTTCTAATTGTTTTTCTAATACTGCTTTGCCAGATGAGAAACATTTCTGGACACAGACATAATGTTCTGTGCCTGTGCCTATAGTTTAGGTATTCTACTTTCAAAATCAGATAATCAGGAGAATAAAATACTGTTGGAAAGTTATTCTGAATCTATACCTAAATTTTTAGGCTCTGTTCTATTGAGTAACAAACCTTTCAAGATATTTTATAAGAATGGAAATATTAAATTAAATAGAACTTTGGTGACAGGTGCAATGGAAGTGAATGATGGATCTCTTTAGAAAGGGAAGAAAAACATTAATTTTCCTGTTATAAATAGGATTGTGTCCCTATTTTCTGATTGCTGCTGGATCTCTTTTTTCCCATTAAAAAAGAACAGGAGAGCTCACCTGAGCTTTTAAATAACTGCTGGTCCTGGGGTCATGTTGGTAGGAAGGAATAAGGCAGGTCCTCACAATTACTTGATTTGGTAGTTCCCTATGGATAACTCTTGCATAAGGTGGAAGAGATGAGAGGCTCTGAGGTGCTGGGGTGAATGACATCCATCTTGGTGGCCCAAGAATGAAGACAGAAATCACTTAGAAGATTTAGGGCTCTTCTGAAGGCCTGACTGCACTCTTGAACAGCCCTCCCTGGGCCCAGCCCTGTCCTGTTCCCCATCCTCACTGCTGTGCCTAAAGCTGGGGCTGAAACTAACTACGGTGCCTCCTCCTTCATGAGTGGTGGAATGAGTCCTCCGGTGAGGTCAGGCTCTGTCTCATGAGCCCTTGCTGCTTCCAGGGCCTTGCAGCTCATGGTAACACATGGTAATGTGTTGAATTTGCTTAAAAGATTAGACTATTTTTCTTCTCATAGACATAAGGGTAACTAATATTTTACTCACTGAAATTAGATATGAGTTTGTTACTCTGGTGAATCCTTGTTTCTTAATAACAAACATGGTTGTTTGTTGACTGAGTTCAGAGCATATGTAAAATAACTAGTTTAATGCTTCTTGTATTGCAGAGAAGGAAACCAAGGAATAGAAATGTAAAATGACTTGCCTGAGGGTTGCAAGCACAGTGTGACTTTCTCCCAGCAGTCCTGTTAGTGGAATCTCTTTCTATCCAGTCACTTGTTATCAAGGAAATTGATGGAACATAGTTTCACCTGCCACATATGTGACTTGACATGGTTCAACATTTCAAAGGTTTTAGAGAAGGAAGAGAGGCAGATATATCTGATAGATAGGCAGTGACTGACAGGTGTCTACATACAATCTTTGTGCACACTCTGCCTGAAAGTGAGTTAATGAGCATATTTCCTATGGAAGAGAAACCAGGAGGACTGCCATTCAGTCATATGGCAATTTGAGGATTCAATATGGAGGCAGATAATGCACAAAGGTCTGTACAATATTCAAAAACGAGTCTTCATTCCAGGCTTAATTTCAGTTGCATGTCTTGCAAGTTGCATCTTGCAAGACTAGCTTAGACTCGTACTATCTCTGCCCTTCTCCTGCCTCTCACAGTGGTCGGTGCAAGTTGCTTCAGAAGCCTAAGAGAAGGCAGATATTGTCTTCACAGAATCACAGAATGGTTGGGGTTGGATGGGACCTCTACTGATCATCTAATCCAAACACTCTGCTCAAGCAGGAACACCTAGAGCATGCAGCACAAGGGCACACCCAGGCAGGTTTTGAAGATCTCCAGAGAAGGAGACTCTACAACCTCTCTGTGCAGCCTGTTCCAGGGCTCTGTCAGCTGAACAGTAAAGTTCTTCCTCATATGTATGGAGATGGAGACGGAACTTCCTGTGTTTTAATTTGTACTCAATATCCCTTGTTCTGTTGATGGCAACCACAAAGAGTTTGTCCCCCCATCCTCTTTACATTTTCATCTCAGATATTTGTACATATTGATAAGTTCTCCTCTCAGTCTTCTTTTCTCCAGACTAAACAGGCCTCTTTTGCTTTGTCTAAAAATATTATTTTTTGAATAATATTTTTTGAATTTTTGGAGTTTTTGAATCTTGGTTATTGAACAAGAATACCTCTTTTTCTTTCTTCTGGTTTGCTTCTGTTAGATTGTTTTCCTAAAATAAAAGTTGCTTTACCATATAACCACACAGAGTTCAACAAAATGGGAGCAGAAGATGTGAAAAGACCACAAGATGTGTTTAAAAAATCAAACAAACAAAAAAAACCCCAAATAAATACATTTTAAGTGGAGTTGCTTGTTACTGTATTTATAAAAGCACCTTCACCAGTGCTTGAGGGTGATACAGTGTCTGATAGCTGGATAGCTTGCAGAAAAGGGCTGTTTGGGGTTATAAATAAAATATATTTGTTGTATTTCTTTTATTTTTTTTCAGTTTTGTGTTAGATAACTTTGGGGGCTCTATTACATACCACAACAAGATTCTGAGTTTCATTTCCAGTTTCTGTATTCTGATGGGAATCAAATGATTCTTTGAGAATCAATGGACTCTTCAACTTGTATTGTGGATTTATGTCCTATATTTTCATTATGCCTTTCTTGCATTTCTGGAAAGCCCTAAAATGGTAGTGGAAATATTTGATCAGTATCTGCAAGTTTTGTGTTGCAGCTATTTCAAAATCTCCAGAAGCTTCTGAAAGCACAAGAGCAATCAGGATAGCTCCTGGGCATGTTCCAAGATTGAGAAACAAACCCTTCTGCACCTCCTCAATTGGTATGGAGACAGAACCCTCAGAAGCCAACAACGCTTGCTTCACTCAGGGGAGCATATGCATTACAATATGGCCTTTAACCACTCATTTGGAAACTGTTCCTCAAGTAATACAGAATCATATACTCATTACTATGCAGCCTCACATTGCTGTTTGTGACTCTACACATGCCAGACAGAGACCCGGAGTGCCTTATGAGAAAAGTACATAAATTCCACAACAATACACGACAAACTATTTTCACTTGTTCAAATGTTGTTTATAGACAAGTTAATTCTCAGTTAAAAAGGCTCACTATGGCAAGACTGCAGATTGCAGAATATTTTTTCTATCCTCAGGCTCTAGTACAGCTTCAGTGTGGGGTAGTCCAATCCTAATAGATAAAACCTCATTGACTCTGAACAGCTGCAGCAGGAAATAAGAATGCACTTTTTCAGTTCTGATGAACTGAAACTGTTGTGGATTTATGATGAGAAACTTCAAAATTTAGAGTAAGTAAAGATTCTAGAGTAAGTAAATAATGGAAGTTTCTATTCTATTAATTTTAGTGCCATTATTTGAAACATAAGCCTTGATTATTCTTGATTCTTCTGCCAAGACATGCTTGCACAGACCTTTATAATCTTGCACAGTCCTCCTGACTTAAGTAGAATTCTTTAGGTATTTTTTTCGTTGTAAGTTAAACTACATTTAAAATTTTTGTGAAACAAACATATGACCTAAGATGTCATGTGCAGCATAACAAGCTATCATAGCATGCAATTTTAGGGATGTAAATGGGCATTGGTAAAAGGAAATGCTGATGTATCCAAAATATCTAGTCACACAGGATGTTACTATAATGCAATTTGCTAGACATTAAAGCAAGAGGGGAAGGGTCTCTACTGCTTGTCATACTGCAGTAACAACAAATACTGCACATTTGAAAATGATTAATGATGAAAGGATATGAAAAAATGGTCATTTTAACAGATGTTATTGCTAGTAATAGGGAGAAGGCTGTTTAGGATGAGTGATATTTATGTTCACTTAGAAATATAGAAAGAGTATAGTTTTTTTCTGATAATTTGATTCTGAACATTAACAATATGATACTCCATGTAGAAAAGATATATGAAAGGTTTTGTTTATTATAAGCTATGCAATCTATGTATGTTGTTATAAAATTATAGGTAAAGACTTCAATCTAAGCCGAAAACAGCTCCATCAGTTTGCAAGCATGGAACTGTTGTAGTTCAGATAGCACTGAATCTTTGTTCTGTTAGGGATGCTGGCTGTAATGCAAAAATGCAGGCTTAAAGGGATGAACTGTGTTAAACTTGAGGCTAAGCATGGGAAATTGTCAACAGGCCTGAGGACAAAGACAAGGAGTAAGAAAGAGAGGGAAGGGACAATCACAACTCTTTTGTTTCTCCAGGATTTTGGGATCTGGAACTTCAGGGTCTTGGGCCTGGGAAAGTTTAGAAATGGTGTCCTGAGGAAAAAGACAATTAAGTTTAAAAACTAAAAGCACAGTAGGACTGGAGATACAAGGAGAAAGATTATAAATGAATTGTAGTGTGAAGAAGGAAAGACTAATGAGCGGAAGCCAGATATTCAAGCATGTATGTTAGCACAGCCCTATACAAACCTATGTTTGTGAACCTATCAGTGAACATCTGTTAGCGTGACACTCAAAATTATACACTGAGTGTGTGAGTTTAGGCATAAAAGAGAGAGAAAGAAGGGAACAAAAGAAGTTCACACTTTGAAATTCCTTCTTTTCCTTAGAGTCCTTCCTTCTGTTTGTAAACTCATTGTCAAATTGTAGGAACAGATTTGGCTGCCAGAGCTGTCAGCTGGAATTTCTCCAGACCATTGACTGACAGAGCCAGGTACTACTCAGTGTCAAGCT
>JAUBOD010000947.1:2120995-2137227 GCA_032353885.1 Nothura maculosa
CATAATCACACAAGCCATTCCTGTTAAGCCACTCTTCGAGGCTGCTGCCTCTTACCTCAGTTCTGTCAGAAAATAAGTCAAAGGTGTCATAGCTACAGTTCTTTCAAATGGGTATGTTGGATTAGAGATTTGGCTATAATCTGCCAGATTCATCAGAGAGAGTTTAACTCCTGGAGAAAAAGAAAGAAAGATAACTTCTCTCTATAAATGAGAGGTGGGAGAAATAACTGACCCTGGATCGTGGAATTTTTCCAAGGCTCTTTTTGCATGGACACATTTGTCTTTCTTGACCATTGGGCCTGAAGATTCATCTGAATTACTGGGGAATAATCTGAAGAATGACCAAATGGACTAAATGCATGTCTGCTCTGCAACATGAAAACCTTTTGCTGAGTCAACTTCAGAATGTGCATAGTAATCTTGAGCTAGTCTTGAGTTACTGAAACACACAGTGCCCTTTGACACCACTGAATTCCATCTAGGAGCTGAATTATTACCTTTCTACAGTGCTGGTTAACTGTTATTGCCTTGAGTGAAATAAATGGTCCATCTGGATTCCTTGGTAAAATGGGAGACTATTTTTTGAATAAAATCTGTTGTTGTGCTGTGCACTTGCAATGAATAGTGCTTGTCCCCTTTTTCAAGTTTTGATGGAATTAAGGCAACCATGTGCAATGACAGAAAAATATCCCAGTCCCTTAGATAACACTCTAGGTGCATCTACTAGATACCACAAACCATAAAAACTGTGGCCACTAGATTGAAAGTTACAGCGGGTAACATTAATTGTCTGCTTTTGTTTTGTATGCCATCCCTAAGTAGGCCCACATAAAACATCTTAGACCCTCTGATTTTACTTGGAAAGAAGAGCATGCACGGTATGATTATTCTCAACATTCTAGCCTGTCGTCATGTAGCAAACATGGTAGCAATCATGCAGTAAGCAAAAAATGGAGGGGCATGAGGAAGAAACTGTAGTCCAGGTTGCGGTCCTTGTGCTAGAAGATTTTATGGGTATATTCATTGTTCTGTATACAGTTTGATAGCTGCCTAATCTTGATAATTATGTGAAATGAAATATGTAAGTGGTACTGGGAGCAAGGACCATAATTCCTGTTTTTAAACAATGAAATCTCCTGAGCTGACCCTGAATAGGTTTTCTAAACTCTTGAGAGGAATAAGAACTCATGTTATGCCCTGGGTTTTGGATATCTCTCACTTGACAGCAAGCACTCCCAAGGTCTCTGTTTCTGACGCTGCTGCCAAACACAAAGGCTCAGATATTAGGGGAAAAAAAAGGAATAAATATTCTGCTTTGGACCAGGGATTGGTAGAGAGGTCCCATTCTTTGAATTTAGAGTGTTGACACCCGTGTTCCACCTGTTGACATGACATAGCTAAGATGTTAGATGGTGACACAGTAGATACTACTTCATTATATTAAGCTGCTTTTGATATAAATCACAAAGACAGGAACCAATTATTAAATACAAATTAACAATTTGTATTTAAAAAAGAAAGAAAACTTTACAAAGAGTTGCTGAATTGCTCATGGTCTTCACAACCATGATTAACTTGAGAAATTTTACCAAGTGATTTGCATACATTATTCTTAACAGCTTGTTTAATGGAAAATGGAATGTGAAATGTAAGTGCACAGGTAAGACCAATTTCAATAATTCTGAGTCTTTACAAAATACCAGCCAGAAAACTGGAATAATGTGACATTAGTTTATTTTTTTTTTAATTCTGTAGAAGAAATATTCACAGTAGCTTATTTAGGCTCTGAATAACATGAAAAATAAGAGAACCTTACCTCAAGGGATAGCTTTTGGAAAGTTAACATTTTAAAACACATATATGATACAAATATTAATTCTGTCAGTCTGTATCTAATTTAGCCATGATTACTGATAATTGCCTTAATTTACTATAGAGAAGATAGATTTGGTCAATTATTTTTGACTCATTACTTTCTACTTAGACCAGCCATAGTTAATGATAAGAAATATTCAAGACACGGCATATTAGGAGTGTTTCCCGTACTTTGAAGGGCAAAACAATCTTACTGATTTTTTTGAAGAAAACTAAAAATCTTTTCATTAGCTAAGCAAGTGAGATTATGGGATTCCTCTGAATCCACTTCTATGAATGAATGTGGAAGCTGGAAATAAATTCATCCATGATTTGAAGAGGCTATCTTCTGGTCTAGAAGTAGAAAAATTAATTTTTCTTACAGTTATATAAAGAAAATATAGTTATTTATAAGTTAACTATTTTGAATATTGCCATATTCATAAAACTGTGCAATACTAGCCTATCTTCAGATAATGAATCATGACATGATCCTGGATACTTACCTCCCACATCTGTTCATTGATACCATGCATGATACACCACCTGCATACTGAGTGGTTCCAGCTCCTAAATACACTTTCTTTATGAGATGAAGCACAGACACATGTGCACTGTCAATAGCAACCATGACAGATGGAAATGCTGCAGATTAAATGCTGTAAATTCCATACATAAGCTAGTGTGAGTGCAACATTTTCTGGAAAACTAATAAATGCATTACTTCATTTGAGAAGTTCATCAATATGCTGGACAAGGCACCTGTAGAGGACTAATTGGCTAGCATCTGCTCCTTCTGGTGCTTATCTGAAATTATTCTGTTTACAGAAATCTTAACCTTGTTATAATTTTAACTGTCACAGGTGGGCCCTGACTTTTATAGCTGTAGCTGCAAACCACACTTTACTGTCCTCCAGCCACTGAGACTATTACAGCAGTAGGCCTGGTGTGGCCAGATTGCCTTCCCCGTGGTTTTCATGGTGATCCTGCCTGTGGCCTGTGATCCTGCTCTACTTGTGACATTTAGCACCAAGATTGTTTTCCATCTCAGGGGAATGTAGACCCTCCATGAGGACCTTCACTGTGTGCCTTACACTCTCCCTGTTCTTCCACCCTTTATAGCCTATGCTTAAAAGACACTGCCCAGGCATTGTGCCAGCTCCTGATAAATGTTAATGACTACTTTTAATTGGTTTTAGAAACTTAGATACATTCATATGTTTCATTCAAAGATGAACTGAGTGTATGCTTTGTAATGAATACTTTGGAAATAGTCCTGTTGTGCACTTAGTCCTCCATTTTTATTTTGTTTTTTTTCTCTCCCTGGATTTTTTAACACGGAAAACACTGTCATTTGGAAAATTTTGGGTAGGAAGACCAAACACATTAGAGTAGGAGTATAGAAAATGAGGGTATTTCTTATTGAAAATAATACTTGTTAACCTTGCACCTTGTAGTTAAAAAATGCATGGATGGAGTTAAATTTGTAGGAAATGCTTTTTTGAAAGTCCAAATCTCCAGCTGGAACTAGTTATAATGAATTGCAAGAAGAATGTGAATTTAAAGGATAAAGTATAAACTCTGATTATGTCACATGCATCTGTTGTTGTGGTAGATTTTCTTTTACCCTAGTTCTGCTTTTGATGTGGCTATAAAATGTGTGGCAGATATTTCAGAAATGTGACAGTATTTTTCATATAATTGAATACAATTTTCTCTTCTTCTGTACCTGGTTTTCTAGGCATATGATAGGCTTCATTTGCAGACTATTTACCACTGCTAAACCGTCAATGTTCAAAATACCTAAACCTTCAATATTCAAAATACAGTTTTAATCTAAAAAAGGATGCCTGTGAAGAAAACCAAGACTGGAAAGCAAGTGAAAAACGTAAAAGACTTGTAAACTCTGATTTTTTTAGGAACTGTGTATGTGTATTTGAAAACACAGTTTGGCCTGCTATTTGAAAAGGTTGCTCAGGGTCAAATTTTGCCATCAGCTTTCAGCGTGTGGCTCTGATTGAAGTTAATGGGAGCCCTCTGAGTGCATCTGAGGGCATTGGATAACTCTTCCTACTTATTTTCACTGAGGATATTTTCATGCTATGACACTTCTGGGCAGGACCGTTCCAGCTGCTCATTCACTTTAAAGGCCATCTGTAAGGAAAGCCTTTCTTGGATTTCTTTTCTTTCTCTGAGCAATCCTGAGATTTCTTTCATAGTTCCATTTCTTGTTGATTTATAAAGCTAGTAATGCTCAGATCACAGTCTATAAAAACATCAATCTGAATGAAAAAAATATAGTAGATAACATACCTGCAAGATAATAGCGTAAGCAGCTACTGGTAAACACAGCATAGTTCATTTTCAGAATTCTTTTTAAAGATAAAGGACAATTTAATCAATTTCAAAATGAGGAGATTTTCCTTCAAGCCACATTGAATAATCAGATGTAAAACAACCCATACCATACTCCTAAAGTAGATAATAATATCAGTGGTGAGGTAATATTATTAGGAATAAATTGTTTCTCTAAAATAATAAACTGATTTAATGGGCTAAGTGATGATAATGGACTTTCCATGGATCTGCCAGAGGCAGAAATGATTTTATTTTGACTGAAGTCCTAACTTAATATTGCTATTGCAAAACTCCAGAAGCTTATGGCAGTTTGGAGATTAACATGGTGAAACCTGAAGTGGTCCCTGAAAACTGAATGTTTCACAGCCTATTTGAATATTCCTTAGAGCAGACAATGCTTAAAGCTCTGCTTTTTGTTCTGTTTTGAAACTCAAGTAATGACAGGAGTACTGTACTCCTAAGTGAGGTTGTTACCGAGCAAAGCTCCCTCTGAAGAAAGTGGTATGTAATTAATGTTGTTATAATGATGTTTATGAGATATTTTATGTTTACTTTAAATACAGTCAATTCTAGACCCATTGTTCTTCCATACTGATTCACACCAGAACTACAGTTCAGTGCTATGTCTTGTAATTCTCAATGCTTATGAATTAAGGAAGAAGGAGGAGCATCCTTGCAGGGCAGGTCTCTGCTGCATAGTTTGTTTGTTTTTTTTTCTTTTTTTTTTCTAATTCCATGAGAACTGATAATAGTTATCTATGCATAGATTAATATAACTCCGTATTTTTAATAATGTATCATTCACACAAACAGTATGTATGTTTCTAAATTTTGACATTTTTTGCCTTACTTGAATTAAAAAGAACAATTATTGTTCAAAGGTATTTAAGCAGATTTTTGAAGTAATTTTTCCCATTGATTCATTTCTATTGTATTCTTTTGAATGATACATCTGGAAAGCTTGCATAATTTAATTGTGATATCTATGCCAAATTATTACAATTCATAAATGAATATAAAAGATATCACATTGTTTTTAGATTCCAGCACTATACAGTCTTAACATAAAGATTCTTTTTATTTTTTTTGCTTTTGAGTATGTGATACTACCGTTAGAAAGTATGTGTTTTTTTTATTGACTATGAAATTTGCAAAATAATCTGTCTGACTCTTCTGAATGATAGCTCTTCAGTCTTGACTGAGACACCATCTATTTGTTGATCTGAATAAGAAAGGGAACAGTCATATAAAAGCATTTCATCATAGTACACTGAGGGTAATGGGAACTCTTTCATAAGCCAAAATGCAATCAGCAGCAACATTATAGGACCCTCCTTGCAAACAAATGGCCAAAGTTTTTTTGATTCAAGACAAAGACAGGAAATTGTTAAAAGTAGACCTGACAGTAAAGTATGAAGTTATCATTGATTGATAAAAGTATCTTTCAGTTCCTAACAGGTTCCTTTCTAAGATTTGGACATCTGGGGAATAAATTAATGACAGAAGTGGAAGTACTAGTTAAAATTGACATTGTCAATTGTCTCTTTTGTGAGCAGAACTTTTGCCAAAATGTTACTCACTTGGGATGATATATTCTGTGTTCAATATCTGCACAAGTAAAAGCACCCTTATGCTATACTTGCTTAAAGAAAGTCTAATGTTTTGCCACATCATTGACTTCAAAATATACTAATCCAGCTACTGTGGCTCATCCAGCAAAAAATATATTCTTTTCTCACCTAAGGCAGTGCAAATTGATCAGGATTTTGATTTTGTTGATAAAAATGATGGATTCCTGTTCTCCAGATGTTTATTTGTTAATAGATGAGTGTGCTTTGCAGAAATACTATTTTTTTGATCATTGATCTGTCACATTCTAAAAGTAAAAAAAAGAAAATATAATGCAACAGTGTAACGATACTCTGAGCCTATAAAAACTGCCGCAAACTTCACCCTATAGGGAATTACAATATGAACTATCTATTAAAAGGATTTTGTAATGAATATTGGGAATTTGAGAATTCCACAATGTGATTTTCTTTGGGGAATATTACTGGAAATATTACTATTTGGGGAAACATTTAGATATGCATATTCCTGTCATATTCAAGTGCTTTCCTGACCTGTCCATATGCAGAATAAAGAAATATTTCATCTTGCCGTGATCTCTGGAAATGGGAGAACTGTCAGATACTTCATGAGGACAATTACAACTCCTGATTTTTATAGGAGTGACCAGTGTCATTTTTCATTTGATTTCAAGGATACCAGTGAGAAAAGAAGGCATCAGGGTTGTCATGGTTATCCAGCCCTGTGTTTGTAGATAATTTGGGGTTTTCAAAATCACTTGTATTTTGTTTTAAATTAAGCATTTTCAAGGAATGCGCCATTTAATTTCTAAATGTGTGCCTTTTCTTAAATATAATAGAACCACAGAATCATAGAATGCATAAGGTTGGAAGGGACCTTTAGAGATTACCTAGTCCAATCCCCCTGCACACGCAGGAGCACCTAGATCATGTGGCACAGGGCCGCATCCAAGCAGGTTTTGACCACCTCCAGAGAAGGGGACTCCACCACCTCTCTGGGCAGCCTGTTCCAGGGCTCTGTCAACCTCACTGTTAAGAAATTTTTCCTTAAATTCCTGTGGAACTTCTGGTGCTTCAGTCTACAGCCATTTCTTCTAGTTCCATCACTGACCACCACTGAAAAGAAGTTGACTCCATCCTCTTCACTCCGTCCCTTGAGGTATTTATAGATACTGATCAAGTCCCCCCTCAGCCTTCTCTTCTCCAGGCTGAACAGGCCCAGCTCTCTCAGCCTTTCCTCATAAGGCAGATGTTCCAGGCCCCTGATCATCTTCATAACCCCATGCTGGACTCTCTCCAGGAGCTCCACATCTCTCTCATACTGGGGAGTGCAGAAATATGCACTGTGATACTTCAGCCTGCTTCCTCATTGAGCTTTGCAAGCCCTGGTGAAACCTGGTGAAATATTTTTACCTTTTTTCTTCAAGAGGAAGAAACAATGAAATTTAGATTTCTATAAACTGTTTTCAACAAAAGAGTAAATTCTAATTTTCTGGTGGATCTTTTTTTCTCAAACAGCTTTAGAATATACACAATGAAAGTCAGATTCTATATGATTCAATAAGAATATTTCATTACTTATGTTTTAGGGGAAACAATTAAGCCTTAAATCTTGGAAATTATTTAAAACATTGTTAGTGCTCTTTTGGTATGCAGAGTCTATTTAGCATTGCCCAGAAATTTAAGTACTGATTTGGCCTTTTTACTCTATAAACATGAATGAATTGGTGTCATTGTTGCTCAATGGGTTTTACAAAAATAGTATTAAGAAAATGTGTTGCCTTCAGGATGATGGATGCAGTGACACAAAGAAAGGATGAGGAATGGATGAAGAATGGATGGAGTAATTTGCTTCCACTTGCAGAAAAATGGAGCTGCATTGAAAATCCATCAGGGGAAAATTAAAGAAAGGCTGAAATAAGCAGCTTTGTTAGTCTTCTTTTCAGCAGCAAAGCTGAAACTGAAAAAGTGAAAGCTTTGAAAATTTGTAATGCAAATGAATAATAGGAAAGAATAGCCAATTTAATTTAATTTTGATGCTGTATATAAAATGATGTCTCATATTAATAGAATAGACTTTGTGACACGTTTTTCTTTTCTATCACAAGATTGTTTCCTGATGTTATACAAAAGAAGGCTGTTTTGTTACACCTTAGCAACCA
This sequence comes from Nothura maculosa, assembly GCA_032353885.1. Classification (NCBI taxonomy): domain Eukaryota; kingdom Metazoa; phylum Chordata; class Aves; order Tinamiformes; family Tinamidae; genus Nothura; species Nothura maculosa. The sequence goes on from JAUBOD010000947.1 coordinate 2,128,959, forward strand.
TCCCTACTGAGATGCAAACATTGATCTTTATCTCAGTTCACATATATTGCAGTGAATTTCATAAATGTTACATTCAGGTCTTAATTATGTTTATATGAAAGATGATGCATATGAGAAGAGGAAAAAACTTGAATCTGTTGCCTCAGTATTTCTACTGCATAAATCTTCCATGGTGGGAGATTTAAGTAGATTATGTTTTTAATTTGCCGTGAAATAAAGATGAAAACTCAGTATGAAAATAATTTTTATGTATTTGGAGACTTTAATAAGTGGAAGCCTGGATTTCTCTTGAAAAGGCAACGATGATTCTTTTTACTATGAAAAGAAAAGCAATTGTTCTCTTATCAATTTACTTACTTTAATTATTTTTATTTAGAACCATGTAAATTAAAAGGCTTTATCAAGCATATGGCAGCCTGCCGATTTCTTGCTCTGTAGAAAAATAGTATTTATCCATGAGAATACACTGCTGACTTTATGAAAGAATTATGGACCAGATCCAACAAAGAACTCTGAGCTAGGTTTGCAAGGAGACTCAAGTATAACAAGGCTGGAGCTTTTCCACATACTCTTTAGGCTTTGGCTCTTGAAGCTCAATCTGTGTTATGTGTCCAGGCTCCCTTTTACAACATGTAGGGGGACATAGGGACCTCAGAATGAGATGCAAAACCATCAGCCTGCATCAAGGAAGTTGCTGAAATCTGTGCAGAAATGCTGAACCCAGACATGTTTCTGCAATATACTTCCTTCCATAGCTGGGATGCGTCTGTCTCCACTGAATATAAGTAACAGCCCCCGAATACAGGTGACTACTGGTAATTTCTTAGAACCAGTTTGCTCCTATAATCTGGAAATTGTAGGGCAAAATCCTGATAAAAATAAAAAGTTCAATAATAGAAAGTTTGATAATGAATTAATAAAAATTCTTGTACTCCATCCAGCACAATAAAGTGATCTGCATAAAATATTTCAAATTTTGCAACAAAAAACATTCTATTGTAATTACCTCATTGGTAGTGACTACATAGCTTACTGCTGCTCATTTGCAGTATTTACCAAGCAAAATTCACTGCTCTGTTTTGAAAGTCAGCTAGACCTCTAGTACCAACAGGGAAAGACTTGAACTGTACCAGGTATATAAATGACAGTAGATGAACCTTTCTCTTCTAGAATTCTTGAAGAACTTTCTCAAAGATGCCAGGGGTCAGAATGAAACTCTGATTGTTGCCAAAAGGAAAAAGAGAAGAAAGAGATAAATCCAAGGCCTGAATTGCACAAAGAAACCTGCTTATGGGGGAGATTTTCTTTCATTTTAATGTTCGAACCTCATCCATCCAATTAGATGATATACAGCTCTGCTAAATATTTCTAAGCTAGAAGATTTCTACCTGACCTGTGCTGGGGCTTCTGGGGCTTCTTGTATCTGAGCAGATATTGTGCCAATGTGTTCATGTGCAGTAGTGTGGATGACAGGGTCTTAAATACATGAACACTTCCAACTAGTTGTCTTGCAGGTAGATTAATTCAGGTTGATTTACGGAGCTAAATAGTTTTCCGTTTGTATGGCTCAAAAGGATTGCAGGAATAAATGAGCCTTCTTGTTTAAATGAAAAATTCCCATTATATTTCAAACATATATATACATGTGTATATATAAATTTTAAATAGATTGACTTTTGAATTATGAGGTTCATATCAGTGAAAGAAAAAAAGAAAACCCATAAGGTAAAAAAATCATCATTTATTTAAGCATTAAGTATGTCCTCAGGGTTCCTCCCTTCCCCTGACGCTTAAAAAGAATTAAAGGAATTTGTACTCTTCAGCACATTTTTATTAACTCTCAATCTCTCTCAAAAAGTTTGTCTGGGATGTGCTAAAACTGAAACAACAGGCAAGCCTAATAATCATAGTAAACATATTCAGACCACAAATTAAAAGTTTCAGTCCATGACCCAAATGTTCCTTATGGCAACATAATTATGCTTAAAAAATATAGTTTTATTTCAGTAGAGATTGTGTATAAAATTTAAGATTATTCTTCCTAAGGAAAAGAAAAACTCAGTGGGATTATCAGGAAGAAACAAACTATTGGGTTGTCTAAAGTAGTTCTTTGATGAAATCTAGTCCTAAAACTTATTTTTTTACTTAGTCTTAAAATCAATATTAGTCCAACAGTTTATTCCTACTTTGGAATGAGATGGAATTGCATATCTCAGACCTTTGAAATCTTCATTTGTACAGAAATAAAATCTAGCCACTGCTATTCTATATCCTAATTCTATCTCTAGATTGAGCTGCATTTTGAAAAATTGCATTCTGAGTGAAATGGTCATTTGTTTCTGCAAGCAGCAGCCTTCACTGCTGGTAGTGTAGACTTGACCAAGACTTTCAAGCCTCAGACTCCAAGTTCCCACTTCTTTGCATTTTCACCCTTGCGTCCACCATGCCCCTGTAAGTGTTCTCCTTCAGGAATGTACTTGAAAAAAAAGTCTCTTTCCTACTGATTTACTTTCTTCTAAACTGTGTTAGCTTGTAGGAACCAGAGAGAATATAATTTTCTTTTGGAGAAACTCCAATATTTAGTATGAGGCTGGACCCTGAGTCAGGGTTGCTGGAATTCACTGGAGTTCAGGGTGAGGTATGGAATACATTTAGAATTGGATAAAAAAGACTACAGAGCTAAACTTAATTTGTGAGCCTAATATTTGTGAGCCTATAAGTCTAATAGTTCATCTTCTTTACAAATACATGTATTGTTGGGTTATAGTGGTTCTTTCAGAGGTTAAAGCAAGGGAGAGGTAAGGCCTAGCCTTATGTATATCTATCTCCAGCATTAAAATTACAACAGAGCCAAATAAAATTCATTAAAAGGAGGGGATCCTGAAATAAGCCTATTAATGAGTATTCTAAACTGTCACTGCAAAGTCACCCTTAACCATTGCCAACCTTACCTTCCAATAAAAATGAGACCACTGAAAAGAGTCCTATTAACTCACCACATCTTATAAAAATTAGCAATAAACTGAATTCCACAGTGCCTTCTGTTGATAATATCACCTTAATTCTAGCCATGTCATTCCTCTGATTTGTACTTGCACTGCAGTGTTAAATTTCTCCACCCAAATCAGTTAATCAATCTGCCCAATAGCCCATTATGAAGTCCTGTCAACTTTGCTGCATGAGGCAATATAGTGTAATTTCTATACAGGCTTAAGAGGTTTGTCCTGCCAGAAGTGAAAGCTCTATATTGAGTTAGGCGTGGGTCACACAGATGATGTAATACTTAAACTCAGAACTGGCTTAATTTTAGGGTGTGAGGAAAAGTAAATAGAGTTTGTCTCACTGATGTGTTCTTTAATGCCTGTTAAAATAAGGAGATTGAGTGGTGATCAGTCAGGGCAGCTGGTAATAAGATGAGAAAAAGAGGCACTCCTTGGTGTAGGGGGACTGTACATCTTGATTAACTCCTAAATTCTTCAAATTACATGAAATCAGGAAAGGATTGTTGTTACCAGAAGCTGAAAATCTTATTTTAGTGAGGTATTTGAAAGCTGTATGTATTTTAAATGTAATCTTTGCAGGAATCCATATCTTATGTTTAACTTCAGATGATGTTGCTTTGGAAAAGATTAGGACTGGTTTAAGGTTTGGCAAAGAATTAGAATTCTGAAGAATAGTGCTTGAGAAATGGCTCTCTGCTGTTTTCTGCAGAGATCACTAAGATGAGCTAAGTGTGGTACAGGTAGAAATGAATGTTGTTCAGTGAACTGGCTGGGGTATTTGGAGCACTGAGTCATACTCAAACAGTAGGTTGATGAGGAAAATGTGAGCATGGGGACTTTTTGTTTCCTTCCGGCTCAAAAACGTGACCACAGGTGATGCTGTCTGGTTCCCTCCCTGGTGTGTTGCAGCAGAGGAGATCTGTCATGCAGCAGTGCTCTGCAGATGTGCTGCCCTTCCTAGATTCCCCCAAAAGGGAATATCCCCACATAACACATTTTTATTTTAAAGTTAATGGTATCTTAACATGTATTAGCTTGTTCAGGAAATTTACTGCTGAACTGGAATTAGGCAAATGGCTGCAGTAGAAAGTTCTCCTGTCTTTTCCATTTTACAAGATCATGCAGGGTCTTGCAGGATCAATAGTTTAATATCCGTGAATGGGATAAATAGTGAGTCAATTTAAAATGTTTCCTGTTTGTCAGGAGAATTTCAGCAACATTAAGCACTCGTAGACTGAGAAGTGCGATTTTCCAGGGGAATGAAGTCAGTCCCATCACTGAGCCATTTTATACAAGGCTGAGCAAGACCTTCCTGAGCAAAAGAATCTTGCAATGGAAAGAAATGGATTAAAATTCCTTGGCTTTTTCCTCCCTCCTGTGGAGATATATACTATCTGTTGAGTAAATGACACATATTCCTGACATTATTACATGAAATCTGAATAAAAAAACAAGCAAAAAAATGAACTTTCCAAAGTTACATGGCCTGATTCTTCTATTTGTGTGTAGGAAAGATTCTCAGTATAGTATGAGCTCATATTTTCAGACTGAAAACTCCAGGATTTGTAGTCTGCTTATACAAATTTGCAATTAAACTGCTTATTTAGACAGCTTGACTTATAGGTAAGAATTTCATGACATGTTCATAAATACATTAATAATTACACATTTATATAAATGATTTTGGCTCTGTATTATTCTGGAAAAAAAACTCAAAAAACTGTTTCACATGAGGTCCAGAAAGTAACAAATAGCACATGTATTATGTAAGAAATTTGTCACAGGAAGGAAGGAATGGGAGTTACATTGGAACCATAAACGTTTTCTTCTGAGTTGCAAAATTCTTATGTGTGTAAAAGCTAATGTGAGGTACATTCTTGTGATTTTAAATGTAGAATTCATTTGATATTACAAATCTATTAGAGAGAAGCCATTATCCAATGTTTATGCAAAAATATTTGAATACTCTGCAAGGTTTGCTTTCTCTTGCTGGACATTCACTGCAGATAATAACCAGGCAGGACACATTTGTGGAATTTACAGGGAGATTTTGTATTCCTTGAATTGAGTGGACTCCAGGAAGGGTTAGGATGCTGCTAGAGAAATAAAGACAAAGAGTCCTTTCTCTTTTGCTCATTCATTTGTTGTTTAATATAAAATGTATTACCTTTGGTATTTACATTAATTAACCGGCAGTTGTAATATCAGTTTTATAATATTCAGCAAGGAATTTGATATTTGCAAACATAAAGGTCTTAGCAGGACATCCATTAAAAGCATAAGAAAATGAATGTAACACTTTACAATACAGGTTAAGCAAGGTTTGTATATGGGGATGAAAAACTTTTCCTAATCACAATTAGGAAATAATAGACAAGTTTAAAGGCAGGAAAACCTTTCTACAGGTTTGAATTGTAAGGCATCAGCCTTCAAATCTAAGTTCTAGCGGAGAGCAATTTCTCTGAATTTAACTTGCTTGTTTTCAATTAGATAATGTGAGAGTTGGCTAGCATTGGTAGAGCAAGATTCTCCTAAGTAATAGCATAGCAAGGGAAGAACTCACATGGTGCTGAGGGGGAGGGAGAGGGAATGATTTTCTGAAGAATATTCAGCAAATAGTTAGAAACAGAAAAGAAAAGATGAATCTTCTTAGGGTTTTTAATTTTTAATGTTCAGAGCAGTTACAAATCTGAATTTGCTTTGTTGCATACTACAACAATACTGTAGTACCAGTTATTCCTCTTGTATTTTCCCACTCAACATTATATTGTTTATATATAGCTAAATATTTATTTTAAATAAAAAAGATATCATCTTTGTAACGCTTAAAATGCAACATAAACACATGTCACATTCTGTACTTCCCCAGAGGCTTCCCATTTTGGCACAGACATTTCTACAGACTAGAAGAATCAATAATACAGAGGATCACAGGGTTAAGAAAATAATTGTCCATCACTTTTATTAAAGAGCTATGCATTGGATGTGTGCCAGATAATGTGTAGCTTTCCCCAGAGCCTCTGAAGAAGAGTTTTGCAAACTATGCAACTTTGGTGTCTACTATCTTTGAAGGATTTTTTTCTCCCCTGGGTAATTAATCAAAGATATGTTCTGTCATTTTTGCTTTTCTTATTCTGCTGTGTAGTTCGTGTGAAAAAAATAATCACAGGATCACAGAATGGTTGCGGTTGGAAGCACATCTGGAGGTCTTCCACTCAACCCACCTGCTCAAGCGGGGTCACCTAGAGCAGGCAGTCCATAACTGTTCTCCAAGGACACAACCTCTCTGGACAACCTGTTGCAGTGCTCAGTCACTCTCACTCACATTAAAAGAATCTTTTTCTTATATTCAGATGGACCTCTGTTGCCTTTATACCCTTCATTCATATATTTTTATGCATCAATAAGATTCCCCTTTAGCCTTCTTTTCTCCAGATTTAATAGTCCTAATTCTCTTAGTCTTTCCATATAAAAAAGATAGTTGCACACTTTAACCATGTTAGTATCCAAGTAGTAATGATAATAATAATTCTATAACAGTATTGTAAATACTAAAACCAAAAAGGCCCCCTCTATTTGAACTCACAGTAATTTTTAACCATATTAAGCTGTATTCTGTACAATTGTGGGTCCCGTGCTGTAGTCAGTGGCTATGTTGGAACACTTAATCAGTAACACGGCACAAGCATTATATGCAGTTCAATACATTTTCTATATTTATAGCTCTGTAGATGAAGCAAAGAGAATTTTACTTTCCCCAAAGGTTACTATGGGTGTATTATCATACTGAGATCTGTGCATGGATGTGAAGGAAGATAGACAATATATTTCATGTGAAAGTGGAATAGAGTTTAGCAGAAAGCTATGGGTTTAAACCAAGAAATACTGCAGGAACTAGCTTATGGAGGAAAGACTTAAGCCTACAATTTCCATACTTTCCTAAAAGGGGATGTTCTCTCTCTGGTATAAACTTTTGAGGCATTCAGTAGAGAGAGGCAATAGTTGAGAACTATTCAAATTTTCAACTTAGATAAAAAATTCCTTCCTAGGGGAGTGTCTAGGGAAGGAGCACTAAGCACAGATGTAGTGGCAATATACTGACCTGAGGCAGGTGACCCAAGTTAACTGTACTTGAGCATCTGGTCTTGTGAACAGCAAAATGCCTTTTTCATTGACCTCTGAAGGATTAATTCCTTAATTTAACACTCATGGCAAAAATACCTACAGGAAAAAAATCTGGATATGTGCATAATGAATTGCAGTGTTTACAGTTTATATGAGTTGATAAAACCATAATCTGCTGATTGGAGTTGAATTCGAAAAGCTAATTCATGAATTTTGACATTCCAATTATTTTGTTATTAGTAAGTACCCCATCCACCTGTACTGTTGTCTTGGCATCATTTCAATAGCCCTGCTACAGACCGCTAACCACAGACAATCAGACATTCTATATCACTGTGCATTTTTCTAAAGGAGGGTATGGGAAATTTAATGATATTTTATATGATTTAAAGTGGCTATTTTTCAAAGCAGAAGTACAAGCAAACAAAAATTAAATTCCAATGAGATTTTAAACTCAGTCAACTAGTAAGTTTTTTTTGCTTGGCATATTTATTGGTGGCCCAGTACAAATGACTTAATATTTTTACTTTTACTAGAAGTATTGCATTCATTTTTAATTATATATTTTTTTTTCACAGAATCATAGAATGATTGAGGTTGGAAGAGACCTTGAAAGATGGGATAGTCCATCCCTACTGCTCAAGCAGGGACATCTAGAGCATGTTGTACAGGATTGTGTCCAGCTGGATTTTTAATATCTATAGAGAAGGAAACTCCACAACCTCTCTGGGCAAAGCACTCCAGTGCTCTGCCATCCCCAAAGTTAAACTGTTTTTCCACATATTCAGATGGAACCTCTCTCTTTCTCTGCTAGCTAGGTCTAGTCACATAGAAACTTATCTGAGTCATGTTATTGTACTATTACAATAAGAATGGAAACCGTGTAAAGGTATTCAGAGGCTTATTTGAAAGTGTATTTTAAGTTTTCACTGGATATTTGTTATATATGCCATAAATAAAACAGTGCTATGACCATGTTATTATCATAGAATCATAGAATCTTCAAGGTTGGAAGGGACCTCTAGAGGTCACCTAGTCCAACCTTCCCGCTCCAGCGGGCACACCTGGAGCAGGTGGCACAGGGCGGCATCCAGGCGGGTTTTGAAGACCTCCAGAGAAGGAGACTCCACAACCTCCCTGGG
>JAUBOD010000947.1:2148767-2161337 GCA_032353885.1 Nothura maculosa
CTGGATGCTGCCCTGTGCCACATGCTCTAGGTGTGCCTGCTGGAGCAGGAAGGTTGGACCAGATGATCTCTAGAGGTTGCTTCCAACCTTGAATATTCTGTGATTCTGTGATTCATTTCATTGTCCCTAATGTGAGAGGAAGGATATTCTTATTCAAAACTTTCCCCCGCTTTGTTACAGGAAACATTATATAGTGCAGTGCTTAATGGAATTTAATTTAGCAGTCCTGCAATATATTTACCTTTGAGCATCTTTCCCAGCCCTTACACCTCTATTCCACTGAGCACATTTCCTTTAACAGGAAGACCAGGGGATTTTGTTTGTGCTTTTCCAGTGGGGAAATTGCAGGAGAGTTGCATGTTCCTCACTTCCTGGCTTGAACTGCACTGATATTCTGCTGTCCATTGTGGAATAGTCTTAAGTGGAGTGTTTGCCATGAGAGCCATGTGTTTGCCATGTGAATTATTTACTATTAACAGTGGCAGCTAGTAGAGAACATTTCTGTGGGATATGGATTTATAATTGCACTATTAGATTAAGGATTAAAGCTTTTTATGATGACTCAGTGGAAGAAGGATTTTTTATTTGCTTATTTGTTTTGAAACCATAGAATATGTTTTACAGATTTGAACTATCATATTGTCTACAGCTCAGGAGCAAAGATATGGAATGAATAATAAAAATAATGCAAAGAATGATTTTCTCTAAAAGCTCTTTAATCTGATTCCATGGACAGATGGGTGCAGAATTTGCTGACTTATTTAAAAAGGTTAATTCCACTGCCTGTCCCCATAGTAGGGCCAGCAGAATGAGCTGGCAGAAAGTTCAAAATAGCCCTAGGAAGAACCTAAACATCTTGGTCAGTACAAAGTGGATTTGCCTTTTTAAGTAACAAGTCTAAAAGTGATTGACTTTTAATAATGAAGAAATCGTCTGTTCACGGAATCAGTGTAAAATCTTAAATAAATTCTAGATTACTCCTTAACTGAAATGATAATGAGTACAAATTAATTTTCCAGTTAGATAACTATAATTTTCTTGTTTTAGAAGTCAGTGTAACTGCCATAAAATAAGGGAAGAATTTCAGAAAACCATAGTCCAGAGAATATAAAATTATCTCAGAAGGGCAGCATACCAGAAATATGTTACTTTAACTTACAAACAAGTTGCAAGCAATCATATTGAAAAGCACTCCCTATCTCTAATGATGTTGCAAATGGGCCCTAATGCAAAGGTTGATGCTGTAAGCTATCAGTGACAGTGTGCTGCAGTGGGTGACACAGCATTTGGTGCTGAAATGAAGGTTCTGCTATAACAACTAACTTGTGCAATTGCTAATCCACAGACAAGAACAATCCCATGACCTTGGGTTGCTTTTTACATAGGCACATAGCTACCAAAAGAGTCAGTAGATTTTCTATGGTTCTCACAGTTCAGACTGTTCTCATTGTGATCTGGCTATTGGTGTTCTAATCCTGAGTTCACAAAAAATTAATAAAAAGTCGCCATGATAAGCAGCCCATCACTGTTAAGTATAGAGGCTTTTCCTGTCTCCCATAGTAAGAAATAGAAAGTACTAGGAGAGCAAACTAACTCTGTGGAGAAAAAAAGGACAAATGCTTCAAAATGTTTTCACCTAGAAAGTGCGTAAGGCTCCTACAGATGTTCTCAAAAACCTGCAATCTAATACTGCAAAGTGGAAATCACTACCTACTGGTTATGGTTGAATAGTATTTCCTAAAACGATGAAAAAGCACAGATACAGAGATAGAGAAAGTTTTGCTTCAGCTGATAAAACTTAAAATATTTCAGACTATCACTCCAAACAGACTCAGTAGAGATCTGGGGCCTGTTGCCTGGCGTCTTCTGAGCAGCTAACTCAGATGCAGGGCAACTTGCCTATTGTAAAAGTAGAACTGAAAAAAAAGAGAGTAGAAAGCACTGAGGTACCTGACCTCCCAATGAAAATGGGAGATGCAGAGAAACTTCATTTTTTGCATCTATTACCTGGATTGGCATATAATTAGACAGAAGCTCTCTGTAGGGTGATGTTTAGATTCAATTAACACAGCTGAGCTGGGCATGTTAACTCAACATCATAGTATGTGAAGATAGTAGCTCCGAGATACTGATTTGCATCCTGAAAGCAGTACAACAGTGTCAGTAAGCAGGCAATATGCAGGTAATATGGTTTTGAATACTCATGCTAATTTATCACAAGTTTGCTTTGGTGTGTCTCTTGGAAACTTTAGACTTATCCTTCATGTGCAAGCAGTGAAGCATCTTTTCCTGCATTTAGAAAATATGGAGTATTCCAGTCACAGCTGTAGTCAGAAAGCAGGAAAAAAAAATGAATTGAAAGATGAAGAAAACATCAGCTAAAGGAAAATCTTATGCTTGTTCTTTAATGATGAAATATCCTTAGTTTATTTTGGTTGAGATTATCATTATCAATCAGGAAATTAAAAACATGTCTAGGACATGGTTTCCCTGAAAGTCAAGGAAAGAAAAACACTGGAGATAGATAGTGAAGTGACACTGGAAGGAGCATTTTAAAGTACTTTATTTTTCCTTTGTCCTAATAATAACGGAGAGGGAATTGCCAGTCCTCAGGTTATCAGTACACTCTGTTCATCCAGCAGCATGCCCACAGTTTGAATGAGCCTGGGCCAGATTCATGAAACACGAATCCTCTAGGCAACAGTATTTTCAATATACCTGCAGGTGAAACATGAGTGAACAATACAAGTTAGCCAAGTCCTACACTTTATCACTTATAAAAGTAATAAAGCTTTACCGCTACTCTCCAACTGCTGGCAGATTATAAAGAGGAAGGTCACACTGGCACCAGCTGGATGCATTTCTGCATATCTTTGTTGTCATTTGCATATTCTGTATTTTTAATTGAGAGGGGTAGTTCTAAGTGAAGTGGTTCTGTACAATTGGTCAAAAAATCTTCTAATTTTTATAAAAAATTAACTTTGATAAAAATGAAAAAAGGAAAAAAATCAACTTCTTTACCTGTACTCAATGCAAGAATAGAGAAACCAAAGATGAGGCTGGCATATTTTTGTGGAAAGACATCGCTTACTAAAATAATGCAAATTAATTTGTCCATATACACAACTGAATATCTAGTTCATGGACAAAAATATCATGGACACAAATATTGGATTTCACTAATATTTTTAATTGGTTACTCCCCTCTGAGCAACAATGTTAAAAACCACTAATTCCTTCACAGAGCTTTTCAGTGATCAGTAAATTCTTACAGGAATGGTGTACTATCAGATAAGTTCTGCACTTGGAGAAAAGAGAGCAGAAATGATAGGTCAGCAGAAGCTTCCATGCTGGAAAACAAGCCAAGGCTTTGTAGAAGATAAGGTTTTCTGCAAAATAAAATTTCGCCTCTTCAGATGAATGTTGTTTTGCAAGTACCTGATCTGTATTTGCATATTGATGCCAGATGATGGTATCTTAAATCCTAAAGCTGAACCTAAAAGCACTGAAATGAAACAGGGAAGTGTTGCTGTGTCAAAGCCACACAATCGTAATATCCAGATGCAGAATTTGCCCAGCAAGTTTCTGGAAAATAGCAACCTTTTGAGTCTTTTAGCAATAGGATTAGACTTAAAGTGGAAAACCAAAAATTTCACTGGTGGTTATGCATCAGACCCTTAACTGGACCTGAAATCTATCTAGCGCTGTAAATCAGTTAGGCAACGGATTTTGACTGAAAAATAATATGGTTATCATCTGCTAAGCCTATCTAGAAAAAAAGAACCAAAAACATTCCATTCATATCACTTCTGAAGCCCTCTGGGACTCAGAGATTAGTAGTATGTTATGCTTACCTTCTGATGATAATATTATACAGAAGTAATATACCACATCTGGCTCTATTGTACCTGACCATGCTTGAAAATCTGTTTCTAAGTGTATTTTATCACATCCTGTACACAACAGTGCTCTCATCATTGGCATGTGGTGACTGAGATGATGGCGTGTGACGATAGGTAGTACCCATCATTATGAATACTGAGTAAGAGATATATTTGAACTATCTATATTTCCTGACTGCAGGGTTTTCTCTAGAAATTGCAATGCACAAATGCACGTTTTATGGTTTCTCAGCAGAGAAAAATGAATATATTTGGGGCCTGCCTATTTTCAATGAAAAAGTCAGAGATCCCAGAATTATCTTTCTTCGACATTTCATTCTGGAAACTCTGATTTAGCAACAGACTGCTTCAGTGTCAAGACAACTTGAGTGTTACAGACAGCATTTTTACAGTGAGTTTCCATAGGCACTTTTTCCTTGTGGGGACCAAACTTCTGCTTTAAGTATTAGTGAAATTATAGGATGTCAGCAAAATATATGGAGCTGGGCTGCGCCTAAGATGTTGTGCTCTGCAAGTGTACTCATCTAGCTCTCAGAGTCTTTCTGTTCCATTTCAAAGCAGTACATTTCAGGAGATAGAAAAGACAAGTAAGCATCATTTTTGAATATTATTCCATTCATGACTCAGTATTTTTTTTGTGTGTGTCAGGAAGTTTGCATTGGACCTTGCTCTTTCCTTGAGTCTGCTTCTCTTTTCTATGCAAGTGAGATATTTAACTTAGTAAAAGTAGGTAGAGCATAGCTTTAAATTTTGCATCCAAAGCTGTTGCCAGCAATTGCTTTGCAATATTGAGATAATTTGAAATAATGAAACAATGTTAATCATTTGATTTTATATTTGTTCCACAAGCTTTAAGCACAGGAAACCTATTTCAGATTTACTCCATTGCTCATTCAGATCTCTGCTGTACAAGACAAAAAAAAAGTCCACAGAGTCCACAGAGACAGCTTTGAATTCCTTCTTTTAACTTCTGTAAATATGGGAACTTCTATAGATATGTGTCATTCTATGTACTTGAAAGATATTCATGCCTGAGATTGACTGTTGTTCAAATATGTATTTTGAAAAGACAGTTGTTGAAGATGCTTTAATTAGATGTATTTTCTTTCCAGGGGCTGGAAAGAAGCAGAAATCTATAAAAAGGGAACAGGGCGATCTTATTAGTAGAAGTTTACTACAGGCACTAAAGTTGTTCCAAAAGGGCCTATTTCTTCAATGGAAATGGATTTCCCAGTAATCCATTACTTCCATAAAGCCTGGAGAAATGTCTTCATTTCTAGGTATTGCTATGCAAACATCAGCAACTAGCCGTTACAGGCAAAGTTTTTTGTGCTCTATTTTTTTTAACACTTTGGCTAATTTCATGCTGTCTGCACACTCTCCACTGTGTTACTTCTTAAGGGAGTACCAGGATCAGTAAATAGGGCCCAAATTAATCTTGCTGAGAACAGGAATTAACTTGCATGCTCTTTGATTTTCTGATTTCCAAGTTCATAGGTGTATGTAGTGCTCATAACATCAAATTCTTTCCAAATCCAGTGCCAATAATACTCTCCTCCTTCCTTAGAAGCCTATTCCGTGCTATGTGACATGAGATCAGCTTGTTAAGAACATAATAAGAAATTATAAGAGATAAGAACACTGGGTATAATTTATCACCTTTCTATCAGTATCTGTCTTTTAGTAATATGGCCAAAGCTTCTCCTTAATAACATTTGTTCCTCATTTATTCCATTATAGATCAAGTTCAATACATTTCTTATATTTTTTTTTGTCAGAAAACGTATGCATGTGCATAAGTTTATTATGAATTCTTTTCAATGGTTCTTTTCAATGGCTCTGGCCCATACAAAGAGTGTCATTCATCACTAACCACAGCTGTAAAGTAAGAGATATCTTAGAAAAATACACTTTAGGTACATCCAGTTTGTCGTATTTTTTTTGAACGCAAATCATTTAAACAGTGCTATTTTGGTTGAAAGGTTATGTGAAGAAGGCCTTTGGCCTACATGATAGATTATTCCAATGAGTATTGGATAAATTATAGCAAAAGTTTTAGGCAAGCACAGAGCCTTGGCTTTTGCCCGTATTTCTTCCATATATCATCCATTTTCTTCTACTTGGATCTTAAGAATCACTTACTGATGTCTTCAGAATGGCATTAGACCTTGCTAAATAGAATAATGTCTTGGAGTGAACCTATGAAAAGATTTCTTGATTATCTCTTGTGTATAAAATTGAAGTCACTCCTACGTCTGCTCTGGAGTGATCCAAATAGTTCCTCCCAGGACAAAATTGAGGGAGGCTGCAGGTCCCCTATCTCCAGGAAGAGGAATGATATAGTACCAAGCTGAGCTCACAGATACCAGCATTAACTATTGCACCTTTCAGTGACTGATCTGATAAATAGCTCACCGTAAATGCCTGCCTGTCTTTCTCATAGTCTCTATATGTATTCTTTTTGGTCATAAAGGATGTTGCTCTGCAATAGACAAAAAAAAATGAGATCATATAATTCCTGCAATTTTTTAGACAATCTTCACAACACAAAGGATATAAAGAAAAGTCGTTTTCTTCAAATTCCATGTTGACTATACTAACTCTAGAGCAAAACAAATTTAATCTTTCCTGGATAACTTTTGAAAATGAAGTTTCTTATAACATGTTGCAATGTTCCAGCTGTTTAAATATTTTGGTATGTATATCTCATGAAAATTTTTGAGTTACTGAGGAGTATAGAGACATCCAGAGGCACCAATAAAGAAGAACATTTACAGCATTTACCACATTCAGCCAGTCAACTGAGGAAGAGTTTGAGTTGCACTGATGTTAGAGGAATCTGAGCAATATTCTTAGATAAACACTACTTTTCAATATATATAATAGTTTAAATATAATAAATTACAGTAGAAATTCTAAATTGTCATGTAGCATCTTCTGTCTTAGGAGACTATACTTAAGAGTCTTGACATTTCTTAGGAAAAACTTTCTCAAACTGAGAAATACTTAAATGTGAGGAATGGGATTCAAGAGAATATATCCTTTAGTAGAACAAATAACATAGTCCAGAGCTTCATAGGCTGAAGCATATATGTATGTATATTTTTTCATAGTTTTTTTCAGTGAAGCTGATGAGAGATATTATCTCTCTGATGAGAGATATTTAAACTCTCCCTGGTTTAGCACCATCATCCTTGGATATGACATAATAGCTTCTGCAGTTTTCTCCTTTGCCATTCAGACACTGACATTGCAGCAGAAATTTATAGAGAAAGACCTTGGCATTTACAGAAGCAAGAAAATCCTCAGGCAGGATGGCCTGGAGATAATCTGAGTGTTATTTCCATCTTAAATCCCGTGATAAGAATAGGTGCAGTACCACAGGAAAATTATACAAAGACTGGAGGAAAAAAAAAAAAAGAATCATAGAATCCTTAAGGTTGGAAGCGATCTTTAGAGTTCATCTAGTCCAATCCCTCTGCACATGCAGGGTCACCTGCATGTGGTATAGTATTGGGTCCAAGTAGGTTTTGAAGACCTCCAGAGAAGGACTCCACAACCTCTCTGGGCAGCCTATTCCAGGGCTCTGTCACCGTCACCATTAAGAAATTTTTCCTTCAGTTCCGTGGAACTTCTGGTGCTTCAGTTAGTGGTCATTTCCTATAGTTCTATCAGTGGCCACCACTGAGAAGAGGCTGGCCCCATCCTCCTCACTCCCTCCCTTGAGGTATTTGTACATGCTGATTAGATCCACCCCCTCAGTCTTTTCCAGGATGAACAGGCCCAGCTCCCTCAGTCTTTCCTCACAGGCCCCTGATTATCCTCACAGCCCTGCGCTGGACTCTCTCCAGCAGCTCCACATCCCTCTTATGCCCAGCAGTGGACACTGTACTCCAGATAAGTAGCTGGTTGTGTGAGAACATATTTGCTAGATAAGCATCATTTACTTTTTATCCTTCAGGGTCTACTTTATCCTGACCTCTCATCTGCTTCACATCAGGTTTGCTCTTATGAGTAGAGTCTCTATGGGCTGTACTTCATGCAGGATAGTGAATATATTACTTTGTTTTTACATTGCCAGGGAGAGAGATTCAAAGCCAGAAGTTGTATAAACTGCAACTTAGGTGAAGTCATCTTTAAAATACATGGAAATATGTTTTCATTAGTTGGGAGTAGATGTAATACAGTCATAAACAGTAGTAGAATAAGATACCTTAGAGAACAGATATCGTTTCTTCTGTTACCAAACAGTTAAATGAAATGTCAAAAAATCTGTATAAATTCTGTTGATTTTTCTCCTCCCAGTATATCTAGGGATAAGATAAATGAAATGTGAACTAAACGGAAAAATATTTCCCAGACTCTTTATGCTTTTATGCTGTCAGAATACCTTGGATATTTACCGTTACCATTTCTAAATGTCAAATAATAGGCTACATACACTCTTTTACAGTTTAGAGATACTGCATCCATACGGTAAG
Organism: Nothura maculosa; assembly: GCA_032353885.1. NCBI lineage: Eukaryota > Metazoa > Chordata > Aves > Tinamiformes > Tinamidae > Nothura > Nothura maculosa. Next base: position 2,157,151 of record JAUBOD010000947.1, read on the forward strand.
TAAAATGGAAATATTATAACTGCAGTTAGGAACAAAGCCTACATTAGATACTCATTATCCGTCTTCTGCTTTAGACAGCAGAGAATACATATGAATATAGTATAGATGAAAAAGCAAGAACTATTTTAAGAGGCAGATGAAAAAGCAAGAACTATTTTAAAAGGTAGGAAAACACTTATTCTTAAAGAATTCAAGAGCTAGAAAAAAAGGTGCATATGAACAGACTCCTTGGATGTTGCTGCTTTTTAATTAAGAGTTCTTGACATGGCAATTCTAAGACTTTTAACTAGTCATTTTTTTTAAAATATTCTTTTCTAATACAAAATTAAATGAGAAAATAGAAATTCTTTGTATTTTCAAACCAATTTGAATAATTTGTCATCCTTCAAGTTGCTCTATTTTGAGGAGGAAAAACTAACTTTCTACTAGGAAATTATATTTTTTCTACTAGAAAGAAGGGAAAGGTTGAGCCTTTGAAATGGTGAATTTCAAATACCTGTGTACTGACTGAAGGATCACAGTGATCCCAGAATTGACCATCTTCAATGCCAAGGTCCAAGATGTGCAGAATTGAAGCAAGGGCCATCTAGTTGTAGAAAGTCCCCTATGAGAGATTCACTCTGTGAATATTTAAAACCAGCATGATCTCCAGACAGTGTAATGAGCAGCCACTATCTCCACTGTCATTTTCCATATACCTTTTTGATCAGTTTTGGTTCTACAGTAGTATGTTGCATTGCTGAGATGATTCTAAGCACACTCCTCCCTAATATAAATTTCTATGAGCATCTCTATGGTTCTACAAGGTACCAATGTTTTCCTTCAAATATCTTCCATTTTTTCTTTTCCAGTCTCATAGGAAATCATCACTGTTGTTTTCATACAGATATTTAATTGTATTCCATGAACATGGAAAACAAAGTCTTATTTTGAAATTTTCAAATTTTCCAGACTGCCTTAGCTATTTCAGATTTTTATTAATTTCCTATGTATTTTCCTTTGTCCATATTTTTGATTGTGCATAGTATCCAAAAGAGACCTTGCTCTATATACAGTAGAAATATAAACCTAAATACACTAAAATGACTATATTTTGTAAGTACTTTTAATATATTTGAGAAAAAAAAATCTGCATTTCATAAAGCATCACTTTTTACCATATGCTTTGCGTCCTTTCTTATGGCATTACTTCTATCCAGTTCATATTTTACATATATGTATATGATTTCTTTCTTATGTGCTGTACCTCATATCATAATTTCAGCATTATTATTCCAGATCTTTTCTCGATATTGTTTAGATCGTTAAATTTTAAGGCTTTCATTGAGAGAGCTTTCAATTGGGTGTCTGTATTCTCTCTTTCATCCTAGTGAAAATATTGAAGATTTTCAGATGTGTGAACATCAGTCTTCTTGGTAGAATATAGAATATGAACTATTCTTTTTCCAACATTCTGCTCAACAGTTTCACCCAGAATATATATCCTTACTTTGATTAATGATATCATGTTGGTCTGTGTCAAAAGATGTATTAAAGACAAAATACGTTACATCTCATGCTTCCCACTCATTCACTTAGCCAATTATTTTGTCAAAGAAGGAAATTATATTGCATGAGTGCAATTTGGTATTGACAAATACATGTTACCTGGCTCTTTTTATTACCTTCTTGGTCCTAACTAACTGATAGATTGTTTAGTAATTTGTTCTGCTGCCTTTGGAGTAGTAAAGTCAGGTTGAGCAATCTCTAATTCCTTAGGTATATCCTTTTTCTCTTTCAGATTGATTTTCTCTTTGCTCCTTTCCAGTCCTCAGTGATCTCACTTGTCTTCTAAGCATTCTCAAGAATAATTGCTAAATGTTCTAAGATTGCTATGGCTAGTACTGTCATACTCGGGAGGATATTTTGTCCAGCTCTGGTGACATCAGTATCTATAATACCTAGATAAACTTCCACTCCTCTGCTTTATCTCCCTTCCTCTTGTTACTAAGCAATTGTATTAAGCCCCTGTGGCTAGAACCAGGGCAGTTACTTTGGATATAACTTGGGTGACATTGTGCATTTAAGGAAAAAATAGGCATTATATTTCCATATGATTTATGGAATGCATACCGCAGAATGCTTGCACCCATATGCATTTTGCTTTGAAGTATCTGCAGTTCACTGACTGATTCCCTATGGATCTATGTCTGTGACAGGAAGTTTCAAGTTACTTCTGCTTCTTACCCTCCTTCACTGTGATAGGCAAAAATGTACTCAACTTTCCTGCTTTCTGCAGGTACCTTGAGCTTCTTTTGCCCACGCTTAGTGACTGCTAGGAACACTGATCTCAGTGCAGGGCACGGCCCCAATCTCTTACGCTCACAGCTGCTGCACTCCTGATATCTCCACTCACCTTCAGAATGGCAGTTATGTGGTTAAAATATTCATCCAGGGAAGGTTCAATTCACCACTCCTATCTCTCTGAAGAGGAATTTAGGCTTTAGTTTTCTTTAAAATGATTTAATCTAATGGCTGACACCTACAAGTGAAATTTCAGTGCCCATGTGGTCCTTGGCCATGTAGTCCTGATCATTACCTTGGGAAAGTCAGTTCATACGAGGGAAGCAGTGAAAGTGCACAGGAAAGAGGGAAAAGGCAGGGAAAACTCTCTCTGCTCTGACATGGAGAAGAAGGAGGAAGCCTTTTGTTAACTGAGAGTCAGCTCAATGGAAAAAGAGTTAAGTTATGGTCTTTGCTCAAAGTTTTATTTCTCCTTCTATTGAATACAGAATTTTAAGAAAGGGTTTCATGGTAATAAATATTGGAATGATTAATCAAAATTTTTCATTTTGCAAAGAAGGAGTATTATATTGTAAAATAATCTTTTAAATAAAATAATTCAGTTTTTCAATCATAAATATTTTTGTGTCATTTATTATGCCTTCTGGCACTTAATTCAGGAGGCAATGAAATTCACTCAAAAGATCAACAACATATGGAAAACATATCACTACGGTAAAGGACTTAATTTTATGTTAATTAACAAATGAAGCAAATAGTGTTTCTGTATAGAGAAAACTAACACATTTAAGTATATGCCTTGAAGAGTTTGATGCATTTCTAAGCCTTGATGAATTTTCCTAGGACAGTAAATTTTTGCTGTAATTCCCTACAGCAGGACAATGCCAAACAGGAATACCATAGGAGATACAGCCTAAAATAAATAATCAGTTACAATATCCCTTCCCCTCTACAACTTGACATTTTAGCTTGGGGAACTTCCATATGAAAGTCTGTCTTCCTTGAAAATGGAAAGCCTTGAGCTGAACTGTCAGATTTCTTCCCTGATACTGCATCACTGTAATACCTGCAAGTGAAACAAAACATCCAAAGTTTGTCTGAATCTAATAATATCTGTTGTCTTGTCTGAATGTTGACTGACTTAGAGGTAGAACTGAAACAGGGAGGAAGCCAATGAAAAATTACCACTCTTTGGTCTGTCAGACAACTAGGAAAAGAAAAAAACTCAATGTGAGTGAATTCAGTAAAAAACTCCTAAAGCAGCTATTTCTGGAAGGCTTGGTGGCTGCTGCATGAATGCTTGGTTAAATGATTTTTCTAAAATTTATAAAAAATGAAAGCACAAAAATAGGACTCCTGAACTGGTGTGTGTTCTCTAACTGTTCAAACTATATGAAAATGTTAATTCAGTGCTAGAAGACAAGGAAGTTGACCTTCATAGTGACTGAGAATTTTTACTTTCTAGAAAACCAGGAAGATAAGATGGGATTGGATAGGGATGGGTGTTTCCCAAAGCCCCTAGAAATGAGTGAGGAGGTGAAATTCTTGGTGTACGAGACATATTTTGGGTAGTTTGGTGCAAGCAGATAATAGCCTAATTTATGCAGATATCCGTGTAAGAGCTGCAGTGAGTCATTGCTACAACAACCTTTAACCCAAAAGATCCAACACAATCTTTGTGCAAGGTCGTGTCAGGCCTAGGACAGCATCTATAGCTGTGCATAACCAAATGCGTCTGTAAAGCAAAACACACTGAGGACTATACCAAAAAAAAAAAAAAATTATATGTAAAATCTATGCAGGTCACGTCTAATGCCTCAACTTCAAACCTAAAATCCTTATTGAGACTTGTAGTAGGGAGTGAAAATGGGTAACATATCCTCCTGATGAGAAATGTAAATCAC
>JAUBOD010000950.1:0-22099 GCA_032353885.1 Nothura maculosa
TATGTTGACTTAGGAGTATATCTTTTTTGGTTCTATTATTGGCTCTGTTCATCTTTTCCTAATGAATAAATAGGATTCATAAGAACTGTATTCAAAAAGCCACAGCAAATGGGTTCATCCTCCAATATTATGGTTTTATTAACATGTAATTATATCTGCATGTTAGATGCACTGAAATAGCAAATTAGACAAAAGCAGTTCCTCATCAATGACAAAATTATATCATATTGATCCTCATTCATGAATACTTAACGTGTAGCCAACGACAGTCTTTTCTTTGAGATCACACATCACTTCAGAAACAGAAAGGTGAGGGAAAAAAAGGTGCGAAAATTCAGAACAATCTAGAAAAGTGTTGTACCACTGCAGATATGACAAGTAATGACTGAGAAAAACCTGCATACAACCAGTAAAAGAGAAATACAGTGGAGAATGGTGAGATGATATATGGAAAAGGCGGAAAAGAAAATAGTGATCAAAAGGCAATAAAAATCTGCCTTTTTATTGAGTCATAGAAATCCCCCTTACACAGAAGAGGTTATTTGTGATTCACCTGAAAAAAGCCACATGTCAATACTCCATAAAAAATCACTCCTGTATTTTAAGGGCAAGTACCTAATTCTTATTGGTGAGGCTTAAAATTTATAATGAAGAGCAAAAACCAGGTGACATTAATGACAGCCCGCTTGACTAACATGCTTGCACCTTTTCTTATGTCTTCCTCTCTCATTCCACAGCAGCAATTTCTTCCATGTATTGCAGTATGCATTGCAACCTTTCGTCAGTACTTCTCAAGCATGACACAACTCTGACCCTCTAGAGAGAATATATAATCTAAGTGGACAACTTCTCCATATGCAACCTCCTCATATCCCTGAACAGTTTCCCTTTGTTACAATATTAATTTAATAGTAAAATAATGCCTCAGCAGAACTCAAGAGAATGACATTCAGTATCATGAATGATCCATTCCTTTGTCTGTTCCAGTTGATTCCTTTCTTCTGTTTGCTTTTCCCTCCTAATTACTCACTTTCCATCTGTCCTAGCATAGAATCTTGTGCTCATTTTTATACCAGAGAGGACAGGTTTGTACAGTAACACTTCCCATCTTAATCTCCCTTTGTGTTTTTTTTCATGTGGTCTTGCAAGACTAGAACAGCTGTCCTAAGGTAATATGCCAAGCCCCTTAACCTTGTATTATTCAAATATCTCTCCAGGGAACCTAGAAGGTCTGTGAGTATCCTGCAGTTACAGAATTCTTCATTCTTGAGTTATTCTCACTAGACAGAAGCAGATCATTGCTTTGAACAAGTCTTATTTTCATTGAGTCTGTTCTTCTGAGAAGACTAAGATGATCACCCTGACACATTAAGACAAAGAATCTGAAGATAGAAAAAATAATTCAGATGGGATATTTAACATATCTCCTTTTAAAGCTTGACATGGAAATTCAAAGTGAATTACTAGGAAGAAAAGGAAAATGTATGAAATTGAATCTATATCACTAGATTTTGACAGCTGCAATATTATAGACTGAATTAATGTTCCAGAAATATACATTGGGCATTTCCATTATTGTAATGTCAGCTTTCATTGTCAATTGAACAGGTGCCCATATAGTAAACCACATGTGACTTCTAAGCTGTACCTTAACTTTTATTTTATGATATAAAATGGTACTAATACAGAATGAGATAAAGCCAATCTTTTTATTTATTTATATATTTAACATATTTTTTTAAAAAATGAAAGGGACAAGTTTGTTATATTCACCATAATACATGGTGAGGCAAAATGCTCTGGAATGACAAACAGCATCTTTTAGATCAATAATTTTATAAAGATAGAACCCCATTAGTTATTTCCAAAGGCATAGTGAGGTATTCCAAGGCAACAATAGGAGAAGTCAGCAACACTTGACCTCTTATACATGTTAAATTGACAGAGAGACTATGAACTGTAGGAACTAATTAGAAAAATACATCAACACTGAGAAGGAAAAGTTGAAAGAAGAGGGAACTTCAGGAGATGCACAGTCACTGAGTGTCTGGATGAAAAAAGACGTAAACTGATAAACTTTTTGTGAAAAAGACATGTCTCTCTTTTTCCACCAAACACAATTAGATATGAGGTTTTATGTTTCAGTACTATGTTTTCATTATTATTATTAGGGCTGTGCATTTTGTCTGGATGCACATTACAGGAGAACTCAGAGTTTTATTGTACTCCTCAGGGAAGTATTAAACTACAGTGTTTGAAAAATCTCTGCTTATCCAGCAAGCAGCAACATAGACAGATGGGTGAGTTGGTCACAGTAGCAATGACTTTTCCTTGTATTACCACATCACAGGAAGCTTCTGAGAGAAAGTCTCAACTTCACAAAGCCTTAACTTCAAGCAAAAGAGGAATAGAATTTTTCATATCCTTATACCGCCTAAGAAGCTCCTCTGAATGAAATGTCACAGTTCTCCTTAGCACAAAAGTAAATGTGAGATATAATTGTTTGTCATCTTTTATTTAAGCTGTGCTTCTATTCAAATTTCTGGCATGTTTAATTTGACCACAGTAAACTCTAAATAAGCAAGCTTCAATACTTTCACTGCATCAACACCCAACTTAATAACTGCAGCTTATTTCCATTAAAAAATGTTTTTACATGAGTTTTCTCTAGCTTACTGAAAATGTTATTTCCTGAAATATCTGCCATAGGCAAGTTACTTGTAGTGAGGCTTAGTTTCAGAAACACCGAATATAATAATTAAAAGTAGCATAAATAAGAAACACTGAACAACGAACAAAGCAGACGCACTGGCAGCAGCAATCTGTGGGAGAAGCTCCTTTGTCATAATTCTTGCCTCAATTTTCTGTTTCATAATGAAGTTGAATTGAAAAATAAATAAGTAGATAGATAGACAGATAAAAATAGTAGAACTGTATTCTTAAAGGACTGTGTTTTCACTGTACTCTAGAGAAAATCAGATGATACATTTTAGGTTTACTGCTTTAAGATTGGGTACAGCTTATCCCTTTTGGCTAAGTTCATCCTTATACTCTCGCTTACAACCATGAGCTCATCATGAGATGAGTCTAGTAGCAAAGCAAGCTTCTGACAAAAGGGTATCTGTTGACTCATCTACTTTATCCATAAGGTAGGATATAACATATATATAACAATATATATCCCTATAACAATATTAGGGAGAGGACTATTACCAAAAAGCCACAGCTACTTAAAAAAAAATCATTTACTATTCTAACTTACCTTTATTTCTTTTTTATTTTCGTTCTTACACTTTTGATGCTTGTCTGATTCAGAAATGCTTTTGCTTCCAAAGTGTCTGCATCATTGATGCTTTTATCAATCAACTTTGGTCATCAAAGTTAACCCGGAATGGCCATTCACTGGATTACTTTCTTATTAATTGAGACTACAACAATTTGAATAGGTATTAATGACAGCTCTGCTAATACTGTTTCATCAGACATTTTGGTACAAAGACGGTCAAACATGTACTGGAAGTTTTGTTAAATTATCCTACCTTGTTTTCTTTTTTTATCTCCTAAAAATCAAGAAAGTCATTTCTGGAAATGGCAGAAAAAATCTAATCTATCTCAGTGAGGTCCATATAGAATATGTTCTGGCATTCACTAAGTGACATATAAAAAAACAGATATAGTCAAAATCTAAACCTAGAAGTGTTAAATCCAGTGTTTAAATCAACCAAAGCATTCATGAAACAACATAAAAGTTTTTGTTGCATTGAGAGTCTCTTAGAAGGCTGAAAGAGAAAGTTATGGAGTACCATGCCTCATTTAAATGCTCTAAACCTCTTTGGTGTGTGTAAACAAAGTTATAAGCATCATGAGAATGACTGTTTGGTGAGATTTTGAATATTTTCCCTTTCCTGAAAGGTCAGGGTGTCACATAAATGCTCCTTTACACTGTATTTTACAATAACACTTTTTGTTGCTTGTAAGTATAAATTGCAAAAGTGTGTGAAAATAATGTATATCTAAATGTTGCATTGCTGCATGAGTCTTAGGTTTCTTAAAAAGTCTCCTTTTTAAAGTTTACATTCATCACTTCAACCCTTTAATGTGTGCATTTATATTATCTCTTCTTAAATTCAAGCTATTCTTTATGCCAGATGCATGAAAATTTTGAACAGTTATATTCCCCCTACAGTCAACTACAGAAAGATACTTCTGCATCAAAAACTGAAGTTATCATGACAAAATGTTGGTTTAATATTGGTCCCAAAATGGAGATGGTAATGCTATCTTTTAATAGATACACATACACTTCTCCTTAGGAGATTTCTTTTAGCTTAGTTCTTGAACACTGTGCTTTTCAAGTCAGTATAATTCTGTGATAACTCTTTGAAACTTTATATATGTACATATATAATATATATGTATATATAAGTACCACTGGACAATATGCTTCTTTGAGTGAAGCACCATCATTTACCAGTAGCTTATATTCAGACTAGTCTCCATAGCACAATTCAGACATACATTTTCTGTTTACATTTGTCTCTCCCTGCTCTCATTTCACTTCCCAGAGCTTTCCTCCCCATGCTATACTAGGCCTGAATTTTGATGAAACCAAAACACAAAGCAGTCATCATGAATGACTTATTTAGATACACAGCTTTCAGCATACTGCTGATTCAGTTACTACATCAAGTAGTTCCCTGACTACTCTTCCCAAGACATACTAGGTCCAGAAAGATTTAGAGCAACATTACAACAGCCTGAGAGTTGCATTTGTTCTTACTTTTGCTTTGCCCAGCCCTGATTAGAAGAAATGTTCCTATTAGCTAATTACTTTCACAGCAGTGACAGATGGCTGAAAGGTACATGTGCTAAAATACAAAGAGGAAAAGGGTTAATGCTGCAGATCACCTCATTCCCCTTTTATTTCAGCTCCTCTAAAGCTGTTGATTTTATGGGGTTGGGGGGGGGAAGAAACAGTGACTGGAGAATCAGGCCCATGAGGTTTAGTGACCTCCAGGTGAAGGCGCTGCAGGTGTGTAGCTAACAAGGTACTAATTGGGTACCAGAGTGAGGATGAAAACAGTTACAAGCAGTTGGTCAAGAGGCAGCATTGTACCCCAAAGAGCTGCAAGTGCTGAGCTTTGTGACTGGGAGGAAAGGCAAGCTGTGCTCCTAGCTGGTTTACTGCTGAATCCTGTACTGTTGGTGTCTTCTGTGGTATCAGCAGCCTTTAACTGATAATATTCCTAGGTGCTTTTAACGCAAACTGCTGAATCCAATAGAAAGGCTATACATTTAATTAATGGGTGTGGATGTGGTTGAGTTAGTTTTGCTTTGTTGTGATCATGGATATAGAGATAAGACCTTTAATCATGAAAATGCAGATCCTGTGTCTTTCTTTCCCCTGAAATTTTGAGCAAATTGTGATGTTTCACTTTCTCTGTCTACCCCTCTTTCCACCAGGTTTTAGACTGTTAACTCATGAGATCTTATTCTTTTTCCGTACCCCTTGCTGTCAGTATGCTCACTTTCAAGAGCAGCTTCAGTATGTTCAGGATTCTTCTAAATCTGGAACCACAGAAAATGGCACAGAGGAAAATGAAGACTGCAGGCAGGAATATGAAAGTATATTTTTGGACTTTGTATGTGCAGAGATGAAAACAATTCCATCATAAACAGGCAGCAGTAGCAAAAACTGTGACCATCTCAAAGGGAACGAAGAAGCTTCCTGTGTTAGAGAATACATTCAGTGGTCCCTCCATGAGAAGCCTGACTTATACAGCATTTTCATCTAAAGCATGATGTGAGATTTACATGTCTCTTTCATAATGAAATTCTTCACCCTTTCCTGTCAGCTGCCCATCTCTTTGTCTATTTTCACTTCAAACAAAAGATACAGTATTGGCATTCTTGTCATCTGCAAATGTTTTCTTTTAGAATAACTAGGAAAAAGAGAGGGGAAAAAATACAAAAAGACATATCTAATATACTAGTGGGAATGTTTCAAATGGGGTTCTGTGTGTGTATTTTAAACAAGGCATGAGCTGCACTCTAAATTGCTGCTGAGATGAATGGAAGCTAATAGGAGATGTTCTTGAAGTTTGTTTTCTAATCAGATCAGACTGGATCTTATTAATAAAAGTGACTGGTCTGAACAGAACTGTCTGTGGTTAAATAATCAGTTTTGTTATTGAGAAGTGATTAAATTGCCTAGGGGGAAAAAATATAAATTACCCTTGGTTTACCAAGATTTAAATTAAGGTGCTTCCCCCCCGTAATCAATCTATTCTGAATTGCATTTTCTGTTTTTCTTTTTCTTTTCTTTCTTTTTTTCTTTTTATTTATTTAATTTCAGGGTTGCTGTTGATTCCATAAAATGCAGCTCTACTGAATTCAGTGTTTCAGAGTATGTTGTAAAAGCACTGACATCAGACCCTTCCATTTGAAGAAAGGGGAAACTGAGACATAGGAATGGAAGATGTAATCTTTGTGATATCATAAAGTGATGTCTGTATGGCTGAAATGAAACTAGAATTAAACATCTAAACTAGAATCAAAGACATTCTGTAATATGCAAATCAGGAAAATTTGTTTATAAACAAAGTTTCACTGAACAAAGGGCATATTTTTGGTATTAAGAGTAATGGAGAAAATTACTTTCTAATTATTTTGTTTTGTTTTATAAATGCTTGTATTTGGACAGAGTAAATTAACCAAAGGATGATTTTCACAGTTCTAGTAGCTTAGCAAACCATATCAATCACCTCCATTAGCAGATTAGTTCAAAGATTGGGTTTGTGATAGACTTTTTTTGATTTTTTTTTTTGACTTTTTATTTTTTTTATTTTTTTTGCACAGTGGATTTGAGAAAAGTTTAAACTCTTCCCTTGATTTCTTTTGGAAAGAAAGTATTGCAAAAATACTGAAAATAGGGTATGTTCTTCCTGATTTAGCTCCTGACTTGGCACTTAACTTTAACTAGGTTCTCAAATCCTTTCACCTCTATCATGTGTTTAAGTGCTTTGCTGATTTGACATCTTAATGAGGCCCCCTACAAAGGTTTCTTGTAGGTCTCTGGTGAAAATTCTGCCTGAAGCATTAGAATACAAGAATATGTGGCTCCAAATATCCATTCTCTTTTTCAGCTAATTTTTCCAACTTGAGAACATCCTTCCCCAGTTCAGGCTTGATTGCTTGATTACAACAGTGAGCACACTGATGGCACTCAACAAATAATACTTCGTAATTAGCACTACGGATAAGAGAGAGAGACAACATCAAAATAATATTTAATGTGCACAGTGCAACAATGTTAGTGGATTGAATTCTCTTTTCGCCTTCACAGCACAGCTGAGAAAAGTTTATTCCTTCTGTTTATTTCTCCTACTTCAAATTGGTAATTGCCAGTTTAAACTCGAGGCATCTTCCAGTACATTTAAAAAAAAAAAAAAAAAGAGGAGAAAATTAAAAAAAAAAAACAAGAAAAAGCCCTTAAGTATAAATACATTTTATAACTTAGAAACAAGGAAAAAGTATCACTTGTCACAGTCTCCATCATACTAGCATCCTAAGGAGACAGAGAAGCATCATGGAATGCTATGAAGGATATGAAATTCAGATTACATAGGAATGAGATACCTGCAGTTGTTTGAGGTAAAGAGAGAAAATCATGAAAATACTGTTTGTTCCATTCTTTTTCCAAACTCTTTTTTTATTAATGAGACTCGCTTGATCCTAGTGGTTTCAGTATCACACGCAGAGGTAAGGTCTCTCAGTAGTAGCCAAAAGCAATCAGAATTTCAGTAAAGAGCAACTTCCATTTGACCTAGAAAAAGGCTGGAAACTAGTGCAGGACATCAAGATTGTAATGAGTTTGTTTTGGGTGGGGAGGGGGTGGCGGGGGGAATTTTTTTTCTTAGCCTAAACAGACAGGTAGAATAAAAGACCTAGGATTTGCCTCTCTGGTTTCCAGACGTGTAAACCAAACTTGTGCCCTGTCACTTTCTCTTCCAAATGGAGTCTCAGCAAGTGTGATAGTTCACCGTCAAGTGTTCTGAAAATGATCAGGATATTACCACTTTCTTTTTTTTTCCCCCAAGGTTAGTGGCTGCCAAGCAGGCATTTGTAGAGCTTAGCAGGGAAACTGGAAGAGTAGGAAGATGCATTTTATCTTTCCTTCTTTTCACTTCCTTTCCTTTCTCTCTTGAGTATATGGATAATGATCATGGGAGACTCAGCAACATATGCCTGTCGAAGTCAAGAATTGTGTAAATCAGTCCTCAGAAAAATTTGGGGGTAATTTATTTGATTTTCTTGTGACTCTCAAGAAGCTGGGAACAAATAATAAACTGGGAATCTTTAGCAGATCTGAGCTGCTACCAGTGGATATGAGCCTTAGCCTTTGAAGATATTTTGATCTGAAGTTTTTATTTCAAACCCCTCTCTACAAAAATCAGTCCCACCATCACAGTGGGAATAACATGGGATAGCATGACTCTGTTACAGAGCATTAACGGGCAGAACATGTTTGCAATGTGTTTAGCTGCTATCAATATTAATGCACTCATTTGAGGGGCAATAAATTGATAGAATGTGGCCTTATAATGCATAAAAATTGCATCAGCTTCAGAGCTGTAAATGGAAATTCCTCCAAGAGCAGAAGTAATTGGAGAAGGGGATTTTCCTAATATAATTTTATTTTGAGTATTCAACCCTGGAAATATGATCATACAAGATCAATCCTTCTCTCTTCCCTTAAGATCTTACTGGAATAAAAAGTTTGGATTGTAATGATGTCATAATAGCTTAAAAATATGAATGAATAAACCCTTTAAGTTTTCAGAAAAAAATGACAACAAGTTATGAGATTTTATAATATCCAAATTAGATATAAAAGCTATATTTATTCTCAAATTTGCTGTTTTGGGAGAAATTATTATAGAACAATCCTCTTTAAAATTTAAAAAAAAAAAAAGGGGAGGGCAGTGAATTGAGACAGTTATGTAGTCATTTATCCATCCATCCTTCTCTTCCTCACACCCTCCAGTCAAAAAGGGGAAATTAAAACATATCAGTGAGATTATATCTATACTACTAAATGAATCATTACAGTTTTATGCATTGAACATGTCCTCCACACTGTTTTCAGAAGAGTTCCTGGTCTGTTTTTGGTCTGAACCAACTAGTACATTCCCCAAAAATTCCTGTGCATAGCAGATCATTAGCATAGGTTAAGGACACAATGGGCAGTTTAAATGAGGCCACCCAGTTCTGAGGGCTAAGAGAGATTAATAGCATGGATGCTTTTTGGTCTTCAATAAAAAATGAACAGTCCCAGGGATGTTTAATTTATAGCTATGAATATAACCATCAAAAACTTGCATGACTAAGTCATTTAAAAGCTGGTAGAAACGGTGCCATATTTATTTACTTAACCAGGAGAGCATATATATACCATAATAGGTTGACAGCCTTATTTAAAAGAGAGAGAGAGAGATGCATAGAGATTAATGCACCAAATCATATTTAAATATATGTATAAGGCAGGCAGGAAGAACATTCACTTTTGTGTATGCTAACAGATGTCACTTGTGACTGGTAACACCTCTCTCATTCCAGTCTCTTGAGTAGGAAACCAATAGTGACAAATGACATGTTGAAACAGTGACAGATTACTAAGGAGAAGTGAATGTCAAAGATCGCTTGCATCCTGCCTGTGCTACCCTATAGAACGCGAAGCGCTCAATGTATGCCATAGAGAAATAGAAGTCTAAGTTAACACACCAGTGTTCCAGTGGATTCAGTTTCTGGAATGATTTAAAGTATGGCCATTATGTATAGCACATAGCATACTATAGATAACAAAGGTCAACCTCGTTAAGTCAACAGTGAGTTCTGCTACAGGTCAGTTTAGCAATAACTGGCAGATGGAGTCATAACCCAGACTACAAAAATGCAAATAATAAAAGGCACACCCAGAAAAAAAGAGAGAATCTCTTCATATTTTTGCTTGCTTTCCCTTTCCACCACCAACTTTCCTCATGTGTCAGGACTGAGGTGTTATCCAACAGTTGCTGACAGACGTTGGATGATGCATTCAGCAGTGCTTACTGAAATACAGATATAGTGAGCTATATGACAACAGCATCCTGAAAAACTCTGTAGCCCTTGGCTCCTCATTATCCTTACATCTGTAACTCTACATCCTGACCTAGAGGGGTTGCCTTAGGTACCTCCACACACAACCTGAGGTAAGAAACACCCAACTAAGGCTAAGAGGTAAAATCTGCACCATGCCAGTGTTGTCTGTTACTGTGCAAACCTAAGAGGTAAAATATTTTTCAGTTCATTTTCCCCCTTTGGTCTCTTTTGAAAGGCAGTCATGAGAATATAGGCATAGCTGTTTTATGTGTTTGTTTCTTCAACAACAGCTTAGCCTTAAAAAGCAGTAGACATGAAGATGTTGAGGAAGGTAGTGATAACAGTAACTGGAGACTCTTTTTAGGTGAAAAGGGGATGCAGAAAATGCAAAATACCTCTTAGTTGTGTGCATATTTTCACATGAGTCCCTGAGGACTAGGTGCTCATTCTCTGTCACTGTTCATGGAATTGCACTCCCTGTGATCTAATTTCCCATTTTGTGAACATATGACTTTTATAGGCAACTTTAGGTCATCTTTTACTAGTCATCTCTTACTAACACACTAGTTAATATTTTATTAGCCATTAGATCCCATTCTCCTGATTCAGACTCCTAATGTATTTGACTTTCTCCATAGAGTAGTTGAACAAAATGGGAGAAGATGCCACAAACATGGGGTAGGATCTGAGTAGGATCTGGTAGGATCTGAGTTCGTAGGATATGGTAGGATCTGAGTTCGTGTCTCCCTCATCACTCTTGTTCAATTCTCAGCTACAGACAGTGGGTATCAACAGATGTCACGACACTATTGTCATTGCCGAGGGACCTTCTGCCTTCTTGCTTCCAGTTCACCACAGCACCTCACCATGCCTACAGTGGCTTCCCATGATCTAAATTGTGGGAGGAATTGATGCTTCCTGTGGCCAAGGAAGCTAAGAGAAAAGAGCCATGCAGTCAGCAGCAGGGAAGCTCTTCAAACCCAAGACAACTGCAGATACTTTTTCTTTCTTCAACTGCGTTCTCATTTACATTTAGAAAAATGACATATAGTAATTAGGTTCCCAACTCTGCCAAAACTTTAAATAGGATCCTTTAAAAATAGCCTTTAAAAGTTCAAGTCTTTTTTTTTTTTTCCTTCTTCTCCCAAGAGATGAACAATAGAACCAGTCTGCTTTTTTAACACTTTTTTAACAATAGTCATTTGGAAATGCAGGCTGAATGCTGACAGGTTTTGACTAACATAGAAAGTTGCTGAGCTTATTGTAGTACTTTCTGTCTCTTTTACTTTCTCCCCCTCTACCTCTCCCTTTTGACGACTCCTTTCACTCACCCCTGACAATGTATGCATTAGTAATTGAAAAAATTCTATTCTTAACAACTTACAGTTCTATGAGATGTCGTTCTTGTTGGTGCTGTGGCTGCTGTTTCCACAAACTAAACATATTTGACTGTTAATTTCCCATTGAAAAACACTGGAAGATTCCTGAAATTAATAGTGTAAGACAAGTTTACAAACCGTTGTGCTCTGATGTGAAAATTAGTGTGGCTTCTTTGCAGAGGCTAAGTATAGTAGGCATGGAATTGCAGTGAACAGCCTGCATACTAATAAAGATTCTCACCAAGAAAAAAAATGCCAGTATTCCAGAGACTTGGAGATTGCAAGGGAGTGAAGAAAAATATCAGTATATTTGTAAGAAGGGAGAGGGAAAAGGCTGACTTATTGGCACAAAAGGGAAATTGCAGGACTTTTCAAGCAGAAAACTCTATTTTACACTAAGAAATCAACAGCTTTGTTAAGGACCTGCTGTTGGCATCTTGCTCCAGCATAGTATGTGTTGAGCTCTGAGTCATGTTTGTGGAGAATTGCAGGGATTTTTTAAGCCAGTAAGTCACAGCACACAACTTTAGCTCCTTAAGAAGCAAAGCTACCAGAGGAAGAAATTCACAAAACCATGGAACCTGAATCTTTTCTGTCATCAGTGTAAATCAGGAGCAATTCAAATAAAGCCAGTGTAATTAACCACCAGTAAAAAACACGGTTATGTGAGAAGAAATTGCCGTATTTCTTTCTTGTAAAAATAGATAGACCAGGTAGGATTTTGCTTAGGAACAATGCACTTCAGATATGCAGACAGCCCTTAGGATTTTCCTCTAGAAATGTTATTAAATACTGTACATCCTTAATATATTAAATAGTAAAAGCTTTTTTTACGTATATCCAAAGTTCTCTAGCTGTTCTGTTTAGAAATGTTCTAAAGTTCCCTTTAAGATAACGGTGAGAAGTCCTGTCCTCTCTGCTCACCTCTTAAGTATCTCTACTATGGAGATGCTTGAGGAAAGGGTTCAAATATGTTCAGTAAGTATCTGAACTTCATGGTAAACAGCTAGCTAGTATTGTCAGCAGTTTAAGGTAGTTGCATTCTGCACAGTATAAATATTTTCAGCCAGTAATTATGCCACTTCTTGTTCTTCTGTCTTGAAGGAACCTACAGGTTAAGAAGAGAAGAAATGGAAGAAATCATACTCAGACCTTACATGAAGAAAGACAAATTCATAAAAAGTTGAATAACACTGTGGTTTATTCCATTTTATTTTATTCTATTACATTTCTTACATGAGAATCTTATCAACATTTTCTGACAATGTTTTGTTTTGTTGTGTATTTTCTTTTAATCTGATGATATTTTTATCTATAGATAATATATTTTGGTACAAATTTGTTATCTCGTTATTAGTAGAGTTAAATGAATTAATCTGTTTTTATTGAGAAAAATCATATTAAAATAAATAAACAAATGGTAATAAAACATCTGAGGCTTTTTTTTTCCCAGTCTGAACCACATTAAGCTTGCTTTTGCTCATTTTCAAAGAAATAGCAGTGTATTTTTACTATTGAAAGTAATCTGGAGGATGGCCAGAGTGTGAAAATATCAGGGAATAATCAGTTAATGTATCTAATATCTTCTTACTCGCAGTTTTTTATATGTGGATAAGAAATTAGTATTTCACCTTTCTCATCTTGAGTGACCCGCTGCTCACTAGCATTTCTTGCTATTAGCTGTTTCATTGATATGCCAAGCTGAGATGACTGTCTTTATCTAATGACTTTGTATTTTGCATCTGTAACAAATTGCAAAAAGAAAAAAAAAAGGAAAGAAACAAACAAGATATATACAGCTACCACACCACTGTATCCACTTCCAAATTATTGCTTGAATCTATTTCTCTACTACTCATAGCAACATTTACTACTACTCAAAGCAACATTTTAATTTCCTATCAAAACTTCAAAGTAAGCAAAAGCAGGACTGGAATATGAAAACCTATGTTGGAATTTCATCAGGAAAAAAAACTCGTTTTCTTAGGAAAAAAAAATGCCATGAGAACTTCTGTAACAATACATGTTCAGTGTTTTTTTTATTGAAGGCTTGGCTTAAAAGGAGGAGACTTTTAGTAGTACTTTCTGTTCTTTTCTTAGAAGATAGGTTTTCTACATGTCAGTGCACAGATTCTTTAACCCATCCCTCATACCTTTTCAACAACAATGATTATAAAAGGAAATTACGGAATAAAATATGCAAGGTGATTTTTTTTTTCCTTTTTAGTGCACAGGGTCATGGATAAAAGAAAAGAGAGAGATCTAGTGAGAAATGCATGTCCTGTACACCAAGAACTAATTTAATAAGCAACCTCTCCCTGCTAGTGGGCGATTAAACTAAATTGCCAGTCTAAACTTTTCTATGCTGCATTTCAAATGTCAACACATTACATTGCTATTCCTCTTAATTTCTCACAAAGAAAATGCAAAATGAATTCATTATGCTGGAGTAAGTGGAAAAAATGATGAGTTTCTCCAGAAGAGTAGGCAACGGGGAGAGATTGGGCAAGGCGATTATATTGAGATATTTGAATAGCTGGCCATTAGCAAGAGGATCCCCATTACTTTGCTGATAATTATATCCTCTTCACGATGACTTCCCAATGGAATAATACAATGTTCCCAGTGCAGGAGATAATGAAAAATATCATTCAGGTGGTACATATATGCCAAGAATAGTGTGTTGTATTTCTCCCCTTCCCCCACCATGTAGATTGTAATAGTGCACACCTACGTGATATGTAAATGCTTGTTTGGTTGTTCAGGGCTGTGTACAGGGCAAATAAATGTATCTTGAAAATGGAGCTGGCAGTGGAATATCATTCTCCCAATGTAATTATCTCCCGTGTTTAGTGGGCCCGGTGTTTTGCTGAGTACATTTTTGTTAGCTATTATGTAAATGGCTTTCAAAGCCCACCACACTGTAATAATGAGGACTTTGGAAGGGAATCTTATAGCAATGAAGTTATTTCCTTTTTTAAAGACAGAGTGGTGGGGAGAACTAGAGCTGTAAGTTTCTCCTAATTAATCCATCACTTTGCAAGCACATTTCTGTTCAGCAATCAAAGAAAATGAAGCAAATAAACAAAAAGGGAAAGAAGGGAGGGAAAATACAGCAAGAGAAGAACACCCACTCATTTACAGTAACTACTTTTTTTTTTCAAGTGATACATGAAATCTCCTCCGTGTATTGCAGCCTTATCACTTTTTGGCGTTTTTATTGTAGGTCTATTTTCAGTTTGGGGAATCTTGCTCTGTATTATGTATCTGCCTCAGATTCATTAATTTTCACAGAAAAAATCAATTTGCATCGAAATGCTTTGCTGTCTGGATGCTGCTTTACACATCTGGGGGACTCATGGCTTTCATGAAAACATTCATTTCAAATAATTTACAAAGGGGGAGAAAAGATACCATTGAATATGAACAAGTTTGAATCCTGCAGAAGATGGTGAAGTTATATTCTGAGTTCCTCTTATGAATAGGCTAAGTTAGACAATCTATGTTTGTTTTGATGTTGTTGATTTTATTTGTTTTGATTTGCTTTAGTTTTTCTATACTCTTGTATTTAACAGGAAGCATAAATGAAAGCAAGTGAAATTCAGTAATAACCTGTAGAAATAAGTTTTGATTGCATGTATTCAAATTTTT
Source organism: Nothura maculosa (assembly GCA_032353885.1). NCBI lineage: Eukaryota > Metazoa > Chordata > Aves > Tinamiformes > Tinamidae > Nothura > Nothura maculosa. The sequence continues at coordinate 15,171 of JAUBOD010000950.1, forward strand.
AAAAAAGTCTTTCAGGAAGATTTTTTAAAATAGTAATGTTTTAAATATTGTACATTTTAAAATGTATGTAATATAAATTGTATGTAAAATTGTATGTGATATAAATTTTATAATATTATATAATATTATAATATTTAAAACATTATATATGCAGAATGTTCACTTGGATACTTTTCAGTCTTATTAAAAAAATTGCTAAAACTTTTGGGGGCCTCAATTCCTTTCTGACTCACTGTAGCATAAGTAATATTGGTTTTACTGAGGGGAGAGTAAATGAGATTTTTTTCCTTGAGATCAGAGTGAGCAGGATCAAATGCTGTGATCCTAAAATTCCATCTGTTCCACAATGATGTTCACTTTTCACATTTTCAGAAGAGAACTTTACTTTTCTTAATAGACAGGAAAAACAAACAAACAAATGAAAAACCTGTTAGTGGATAGAAAACAATCTTGCAGAAGTGACACAGAAGCTCTTGGATGACTGCTGTACACATGCTTTTGCACCTGAACATCTGTGTTGGCTAGACGTTCAGAGGTGATGAACATCTGTAGTTTCAGTTAGCACTGTCAGATACCTTGAGCATCCAGGATATATGAAAATCGCTCCCTTTTGAGGGGATGAAATGCACATGTGGAAGCTTAACAATTAGACAATAAAGCTGGAGAAATGTAGCTGCCAAGTGCAACAACATTAACAGTTGCCAACAGGTAATAGCATGCACACCTGCACTGGGCTGCTTCCTGTAGTCTGGTATCCTTTCTCCTGTTCTCTGCCCCATGCCACATCACATCTCACTTGTCCTTGTGTTATTCTTCTTCCTACTTTTCTCATTCGATCTCCAGTTTTCTCAATCTTTATTTTCATCAAATCTCTTTTTGTCTTCTGTTCATTTAACAGTTTTTGGAAAATATTATTTTCCCTCATGTGAATTTGCTGATCTTTTTAAACAGGAAGCTTGGGGAACATTTGGAGAAATATCTGCTCTTTCAGCATTATTTGTTTCTTACGGTATACTAATTGTATTAGCTTGCTACAGACATTAGACACTGTATATGAATTAAGAACTTTGAAACCTAAGCTGAAGTGATTACTTGCTCCCACTTTTCTTCTCCTGGCAACCCTCCTTGACATATGAGAAGAAAAATGACCAGAAAATTTTAGTATTTGTCTAAGCTTCTGATGTCTAATCTGCCCCTAAGGACCTCCACAGATAGGACACGTTTGACTACAGATTCTTGAGTAATAGGCAATATTTTTTCCCATATTTCCCCATACTCATATAGAATATATCATCTGAATATATAAATATTGTGCAAGTAACCTTTCAATCATTTGATAACCTTGGTGGTAACTAATCAGATGTAAAGGCTTACAACTTTATGGAAATAGTCTTTTTTTTTGTATCTGTAACTCATATTACAATTAATATGCATGCATGTCTTCCAAGTAATATCAGGCTTGTGAGAACACAGTGAAAGAAAATCTACTTCCATAGCTTATGTATAAATTAGATGGATGGATTAGATGGATAGAAAGATTAGATAGGAAGTTATTTCATAATGGGTTTTATTTTTTATTTTATTAACATTTGCTTAAATTCACACTTAATGTTTTGTTTCATTAGTGTTATGCCTAATGTTATTTCAATTAGTTTGGAGGGATTTTGTGTTTTATATAACACAGCTTGAAAAGCTTGGACAGAATCACAGAAATGGAATAAATCTGTTAACGTCAGTCTAATTGTGCAATCTACTCAGTGGTCTTGAAAATCAATCAATAGAAAACATGTTTTACATATTTCAATATGAATTTCCTCCTGTCACTCATCAATGTTTATTCACCATAAAAATGTATATCTTCAACAGAAATTTATGAACTTTGAAGACTGAAATCTTATTTTGCAATCTGTGCTCAAGAAAATTATTTTAGCTTGCCTTACAAATGACCTAGAGAGGCCTCCTACTGAAAAGTGATGGTTTTCATTCTCCATCTCCAGTCAAATTTTAACATCCTTTCTGAGGGAGCCAGCTGTCACTTGGTTAAGGGTCTGGAAATCTAGGCACCAGTCTTCTTTTATTTTGATCAAGAAAATTCAGCTAACATGGACAATTTCAAACAGCTGTTAGGAAAAGTACTGGCTCCTAATTGGTCTTTAAGACTGGAACTAATCTGACTAAATGTAGACATCAGTGAGGCAGCTGTATAGCTTCTAGCTTGTCACTCTAGCCATCAAATGGAAAAAGTCATGATTCATATTCTTAAGAAAATATTCAGCATGTATCAGATGAAATCCTGTACCTCTCCCTAAACTATGAGAGGGGCCTACATGATTGTCTCAGAGATAGATGTTTAGTGTAAATACCTAGAAAGTATGATGATGAATCCCATCTTAAATATATGATTATTTTCATAAACTCTAGATCATTTAGAATAGGTTTCTCTACGCTAACTCAGATAGCTATTTAAACATGCTTTAAGCCTATGCTATTTTAATTTTTGAGTCAAAGAGGAAAGAGAAATTTAAAAGGGTGATTCCTCTCCTCTCATCTTGTATTGGGCATCTGATAGAAGACAGGACTTGCCTCTGGGAAGTATGCCGTGGTCTCCATCAACTGCAAGGAGCACCTAGAACAGATTACTATGTTTTTTTCTTAAGTTACAGTGTGCATACAGGCACACTGCTGCCTCATGATTAAATTGTTGTCCACCAGAACTCCCAAATCCCTCTCTGTGGAGCTGTTTTCCAGCAGGTCACTCCCTAATATGTACTGGTGCCTGGGGTTACTCCTCCCTAGGTGCAGGACCCTGCACTTGTCCTTGCTGAACCTCACGACGCTCCTCCCTGCCCAACTCTCCAACCTGTCTAAGTCTCTAAACGGCAGTATAGCCCTCTGAAGCATCAGACACTCCACCCAGTTTCATCCACAAACTTGCTCAGGGTGCACTCTGTGCCCTCGTCCAAGTCACTGATGAACATGTTGAACAGCACTGGACCCAGTACTGATCCTTGTTGGCCACAGGCCTCCAACTAGACTCAGGTCCACTTATGATGAGCTCTGAGCTCTGCCATCCAGCCATTTCTCAACCCACTAATCCTGCAAATCCACAAATCCTGTAAAATTGTCTGGTAAGGTCAATTCTGTTTTCCAAGGACAGGTACAAGTGGAAACCCTATGGAATGTGGATTAGTTCTCTCTCGCTACATTTTTGGGGTTATCATTTTATCATCACTGCTCCCATCTCTGTGCAATAGCTCACTATGTCTTAAATTTTGTTCTTCTCTTTCAGTAGTAAATTTTACATATACTACCAGTTCTTTCTTTTTTTTTAATATGTCTTTTCCCATTTTATATAAACATTCTTTGTTCTAATCATTCCTGCCAGGATGTCTGTGACACTCCAGGAACTCACGTCTTTATGACTGATATGTACAGTAAATATGCTCAGTTCAGAGAACTTGTTGTAAAGGGTCTACCCCAGCTGTCTCCATGTCCTCCCTGATGTCCCATCACTGTGAAAAATGGCTAGCTTAAACCAGAGCAGCAAAAAATTTAACAGTGGTGGTCTTGTACTTCATTTTAGCATTTACAGCAGCCCTGGGATCTGACTAGAGAACCAGAGTTGTGGAAGGTCAGTGTATGCTCTAGCATTGCACTGGGCAGATGAGATCATAAGCCCTCTGCTGACTTCAACCTCTGCTCTTTGATGAAATATATTAATTAACACAGACATAAAGCGATTTAAGAAAAAGGCCTTAAATATGCACAACTCAGCATCAACTACTCTAGAATACAGGCACAGATTTGGGAGATATTTTAAGGACTCTGAGGATGTAGTCTAGGCAAATAAACTGGATTATTTGAATTATTTTTTCTGCTAAACTCACTTTAAGCTACCATAATGTCTGAGACCTTTGTAAATCATGGTAAACTTCTCTGAAAACTAAAGACACATACTCCTCAGGTTTATGATGGCACTTAGGTGCCAGAAAATAGGGTTTTTGAGAACATGGCAGCTTGTGTTGCTAAGGAATACACTACTGGGTAGCTAGACTTTCGGAGAGCTCAAAGCTTAATGTCGAAGGACAACAGTGCTACTTTTGGTAGTGATTCTATAGCCTAATCTTTTTTAAATGCAACTGTGCTAGATTGCATTTATCTGTGGAACTTCAGACAAATTTCCTTTCACTACAAATCAAAAAAGGATCCCTAGGATGCATAGCTTATTTTCTGTAATGCAATGGAGAGGTTTCTTCATGGCATGACCTTTAACGTCATCTCCAGCCTGTGTAATGTTGCATGGACAGCAAGATTCAGAGACCTCAGATCTGACCAAAGTCAAATCCACATGCTACAAGTGGTCTCTTATCCAAAACAAAAAGATCTAGCCGTGCAGTCTTAACCTTAGGAATTAATTTCATTTGTTTTAGAATTTCATCTAAAGAATTTCCATCTCCACAAGGAGATGGTGCCACAGAGATTGAAACCCATTGATGAAAGCTTAAGAAATAAATTACTTGGATCCCAACATATTTGCCTGGTTCTGAAAGCACGATATTTTCATATACACCTCTGTACTGCATGTAAATAAAATGTGCCAGATATGACTCCTTTGGATGGTGCTTGATGAATGAAAGATGGATGGAAAATGATGGAGCTTCAAAACTTCCTTGCAGCTTCCTTGTTCACAATTCATTTATTAAATTGTAGTAGTTGAAAATCAACTGGCTTCACAATTCTGGCTTCACAAATCTGGCTTCACAGTAACAAGAGGCAACATTAGATGTTATGACCCACCCCAAAATGTACAAGGCATAAGTTGGCAAGTTTTATATCAGTGACTTCTAGACAAAATACAATTAAAATCAGTGATGCTCAATCAATGCCCGTTCAGCTATAAGAATACAGGTGCTCCTCATAAGAACAGAGTATGAGATACATAACAACCACCAGAAGAGTTAAAACACAAGAGATTTTATGGGAAAGCAATTAATGGTAATGATGGATGGTAGTGAAGGACTAAGCTCATGCTCTGTACAAAATTAATGTAAAATACATAACAAAAATATTCTGCTTGTATAAGTATGTAAGTTCATGTTTTTGTGCATACTAAGTGATTTCTCCAGGAAGCTCTTGAGATTTGTAAGAAAGGATATTATAATATTATAAGAAAAAAAGTAATTACAGATGGATCTAGCTTATGTTGGTAAGTAATCCCCTCCATCAGGAGGTGCATTTCACAGCAAGAAATTTCTACATTGAAGATGATTCCAGTCAATACTTTGCCAGACTGGTTTAATGCCAGAGATTTTTCTAGGGGGGAGATAGAAGCTAATTCTAGCTCTAGAAAGAACTCCTTCAGAAGCCAAGTAGAAATAGATAGCTGTTCACATAGAATTATGGTTAGAATTTATCCATATGTGTTATGTATTTTTTCCTTTATAGTTTGGAAAGATTTTGTTCTGTGAGAAGAAATACATATATTAAAAACAAAGCAGAACAAAACAAAAACTAATAGCGTAAAACAAAAACTAAAATAAATAAATAATCATAATTAAAAAAGAAAAGAAAAAGAAAAGAAAAAGTAAGTGAGGTACTTTCAGTGGCATCCTGTACTGCTGAGAACCCATTTTTTTTTGTCAGAAGAAAGTATTCTGCATCTATTCTACATCTATTTATCCGATTTCCCATACTAACCTTGTTTTGCCTGTTGTACTTTAAAATCCCTTATATCTGCCCATTACATCTTTATCTGTCCTTGAAGATCTAGAAAAATTAGTCTATGTTCTACTCTCCTCTGTGTCTTTTCTACACATTTTGTAGACAGCTGCAACCTTTCAGCTACAAGGATTTCTCTCTCTTTTAAATAAGCCAATAGCATTATTTTTTTCCCCTTTTCCTTTTTTTTTTGTTTTTTTTTTTTTTTTTTTTTGTTTTTTTTTTTTTTTTTTTTGTCCTTTAGCTCTTTCACTGTGAAGACTGTACTGGGAACTAAGGGAACTAACTAATCTCATTATGGATTTCCTTCTTGGGAGAAGGTGGGAGGTAGAAATAAGATTTTTATTTTGAACATTTCAGCAGCTCTAAAAAACACTTTTGAAAAGTAGTGGGGTGGGGGAAAGAACCATAGTAATTTTCTGTTACTTATTTCCCCTGTAGAGACCTGATTGCCAATAGACTCTTCCCACAGCACCACCTACAGGGGTGGTCTAGCTGCAGGCTAGTACAGGGAGAGATTAAGCTTTTGCATCTATCGTGTTACAGTTCCTAGGAGGCTCCTGTACTGCTGTTTCAGTAAAGAGATTTATAGAGGCACTTGGTGAATTTTAGTTATTTTGTTATCAGTCTGCAACCACATTAATGTGCATGTGGAGAACACTGCCATCTTAGGCGCTGCTGCAGTTTTACAAATCAGCTTACATGTCTGCCTTATATCTTGTTTTATATCAGGCATTTTCTTTAGGAAGAAATATATGAAATTATATTCAAAGACAGATCCTGAACCCAAGTCCAGCTTTACTGTGGTCAGGCAGCACCTGAACATTAGGAGAGTCACCTGAATGGTACCAGGTAGGAACTCCTTATGGTAAGGAAATCACTTGGCAGTGTAAGATCTAGCTCACCTTTGCACCCTTCTTTAGAATTGCAGAAATCTAAGGAATAAAGTCTATATTTTGTTGTTAATATCTTTAAGAGATACTTCCTGCCTCTTGTCCCTAAGTTACATCAGGGCCAACAGACAACTAAAGGTTGCTAAGAATCAAGCTTTTAGGGTGAATGTAAATGAATTTCAATGCTACCGCCTGCCAATGTTGTAAAAGTTCATATCATAGAATCATAGATCATAGAATCTTCAAGGTTGGAAAGGACCTCTAGAGATCATCTGGTCCAACCTTCCCGCTCCAGCAGGCACACCTAGAGCAGGTGGC
>JAUBOD010000950.1:34405-70323 GCA_032353885.1 Nothura maculosa
TATTGTATATTCATTCAGGTGATTTTGATTTTAATTTTCTGACTTTTGTGTGTTTTTAGTGTAGATTGGGCAAGTAAAAAACTATTTTCACTGTATTTCTTTAAAAGTCAAAGATACTTTATTCTTGTTTGCTCAAAGTAAGATCTATTTTTAACTTCACTTACTGAGAATGTGGAGAATATGCATATATTCCTATACGATTACATGTTGCTCTTTATATTTTGCACCCAAATCTCTAAAAGAATTACAGAGAATTTTAGGATACTGACTTGTTTTATAACCATGGAAATTAATGGCCTTATAATTAAGAGAGACAAATCTTTTCTACAAAGAAGCTACTGTATCATTTCACAACCTTACCAAAATCATCCTGCATTAGCTATCAGAGAATCAGCCTTGGTGTTTTCTATTTTTATTGCTCTCTGTTATTTTTGCTGTTTTTTTTTTCCCCGGCATTCTCCATGCACCTTATTTATTTTAAAAGCTTACTAGAACATATACCTTTCTGGTAATGCTTTATTATATGCATAAGATATTAAAACAAAAATAACTATTCTCTTTTTTAACAAATGGAAAATATTTAAACCACTCAAAATTTACATGGGAAATGTTGTTTACAACATGAAAAGCAAAACTAGTTCCTGAATAAAAATATCTTTTATTTAGATAGATAATGGCAATTATCTTGATTTCGCATATGGTTTGTTTGAGTTGTTCTTTGTTAAGGCTATAGGTGGCCTTAAGTTTTTATTTCATAATTCTGTGAACTACAGTATTCATTTTAATAACAGAATATTGTTTACATCTTTATTTCATCAAAAGGAGGTTCTTGATTTTATGGGAGAGGAACCATATACAGGTTACCAGTGTTATTTTGATCTCTATGTGGTGCTTATCATTAGTGACTGTCAGCTGTCATTCAGAACAAGCGGAGTTGTTCTCCACTCTGATGAGCCATTATCATTCCCATTTCAGAAACAAGAAGGAATTTAGGCCTAAAAATTTTGAATTCAATCAGTAACAGGCATGAAAAGGGATAACTATGATGATCAAGAGCCTAGAAACCTATTTTATGTGAGCAAGAACTAAAGTTGTTTGTTTTGTTTAGCCCTGAGGAAACTACACTACTTCCTTGCAGTTCGTGACAGGCAACTGAAAAGAGCAAGGCTATTTTCCATGGCCTTCAAAACTCTGAACAAATGTTTGGTGTTCTGGTGCAAAATTGCAGAGGACTGGCAGTCTGAAAAAGTTTAGGAAGTGCTAGCCAGCAAATCAACAGCTGATTTGCACAAACACATCAAAGTCTAAACACCAAGGAGAAATCTTTATGCTAAAGGGGAATGTATGCATGAGGTAAAGATATACCAGGTAGAAATCAATCCAGCAGAAGTGGAGGGATATATATATAACAATATATATATATAACAATATAACTAATTTTAAAATGAAATTTCTGTATTCGTGAAATTTATAATTACATATGACAGTGACGGACTAATTTTAATAACCTGGATTGTCCATTCCAGTCCTGTTTCTTTGAGGACTGCATTTGAAAACTGTTTATATAATATGCTTCTTTTGAGCTCGTTGAGAGTTAATAACTAAATACTTTTGTAGCTTTAGACCTGTGATTTAGGCCTAGTAGATTAACTTTCAAGATGTTTCATGGACATGGCCTCTTCCTGAGTAGGTAGACGAGAGGTGGAAAATCTCACAGCTCATATCCCACATACTCTCTATGAAAGCATACATTAGGAAATGTTTTTCTTTCTCTTTTTATTCTCCTTGTGAAACCAAAAACATACACAGAATAATGCTTTACTCGCACAGAAATATTATGGCTTAATAAGTCTTTTCATCTATATTCCCTATTCTTCTTGTGTACATTTTGCTTAATGCACATAAAAGTAAAAAAAAACAACAAAAGAAATAGACATGAACAGCTCGCTATGTGAAGCTCTTATCATGAAGCTACTATATGAGCTCATGGTCATTTTTCGATTATATTCCATCAACAATTGACTTTATAGCACATCTGCAAATTTTGTAAGTCAAATAGTTACCTGCACATGAATTACAGAATGATAATCTTCGGAAGAAGATTATAAACTTTGATTTTTTTTCAAAATCCCTTTTCATGTCTTGGGAGGATCATGTTGGTGAATTTAATAGCTGGTTCAATGCATTTATTTTTAAATGCATCCAGATCCAAGAAGTGAAGGTGAGAATAGGCCAGGCAATGACTGAAAGGGAACCAAATAGCTGGACTGGAGAAAGAACAGCTCTGATTGCACCCGGTGGAGCTGAATTGTTCCCTGTGGGGCTTAAAAGTTTGATTTTCTTTTTTCCTCCATACAGGAAATTATGGTGATTGCAAATCCTAAAGCACTAAAGTTATTTAGAATAGAAGCTGTAAATATATACAGTAGAAAATAGGCATTTCCCTTGCTTTATAGCTTCAAAGGATTAAAGTAGGATTAAAAAGAGAAGAAAATAGATTTTAAAGCTGTTATGTTTTCTAAAAGTAAAAGTGACAATCTTTTTTTTTTTTCTGCCAGGGGAAAGAATGGGCAAAGGAAATACATTGCATATAATAGATAATGAAATATAATATTAATAATAAAAATACTAATAATTGCATACCTGCCTAGATATAGGCATATAGAATCACAGAATTGCTGGGCTTGGAACTGACCTCAGCAGATCATCTGGTCAAGCCTCTCAGGTTAAACAGGGTCCCCTAGAGCAGGTTTTCCGGGACCATAGCGAGTCAGGTTCTGAATGTCTTCAGGGACAGAGACCCACAATCTCTTTGGGAAAACCGTCCCGCTGCTCAATCACTCTCACAGTGAAAACATTTATTTCTATGTTCAAGTAGAATTTCATGTATTTCCTTGCATTTTGTCATCTATATGAACATATGTATAGAACATAATTATATATGCACATAAAGCCTATACCTGCACAAGAACGTTTCCTCTAAAGAAACTCAAAGCCTCTATCTAGTTAAATAATACTCTGGGCACCTACTGTAGCTTATGCTTGCAGTATCATTTTTCCAGTTTAATTCATTGTGCTTAAGTAAACAGAGCTTGATATAGATTCCTGAAAGTACTCTCGGAGAATACAGCAGAAGTAGGAAACCGGTTTAAAAAAATTTAGGGACTGTGTCCATAAGTGTGTTTTTAGACTCCAGGATGGAGAGAAGCTGAAAATATGAAAGACAAAAAAACACTCAATTTTATTGTTAAAAGATATGCAAGACTGAAGATACAAGTTCTACCCACCGTGAAGCTGCCTTATCTTCCTTCTGGAGCTGTTCTGGGTTGGGAATTCAAGAAGCACAAAGGTACTTAAAGTCATTTTAACCTTTTTCCCTTTCAGTTTCTGTAGTTAGGGAGCACTGATGCAAAACTCAATGGAGCTAATGAGAATCTTTATACTAACAAGAAGAGAATGATGGAAAATGGGGGCTCTTAGCTCTGTTGAAATTGATGGGTCTTGAGCACACAAAATATCTTGAAGCAAATGTTCAGCACCAAGCCTGCCGTTCTCCACCATTTCATGGCTGAGATATCTGCTTGGATACCCAGCAGACTTCAAAACATGCTAAAGATCAGTTATATGCCTCTGTCACAGAGTAACTCCTGAGATATTGTGTTGAGGTAGGTTACTTTTTTAGGTGTTTTTTGAAAGGAATAAATTACCTACACAGAGTTTACTGACAGTATGCACTCAAGCATGCCAGCTATCGAGCATTCAACAGAGTACTTTGTATGGCTGTGAACATTTACATTAGGATAATTTAGTAGAGTCAAGTGGAGTAGCATGGGTGAGGGATGGTTCCCTGAGAGCATTCAGGGGACAGCAGTACCAGAAGAACCATGGGAAGTCATCCTGCACTGCCTCCTGTATTGCTTCAGCAATTGCATCTCTGCAAGGGATTGTAAATTGCAGTCCCAGAGGTGAGCAAGGCAGATTTTCAGATTGCATTTCATGTAGGTACCCCAAAACCGTGTGGAATCAAACCCAAATAGAGGAAGCACAGCTGAGATAAAGCAAACATATGAAATGTTTATTCCATGTCTGAACACTGAATCTCTCCATTATCCCAACAGTATTTATACACCTGTGTTTTCCCTCCTATGTTAATAGTAGCCAGCCACAGTAAACTGCATTGACTCAGAAACTTGTAAATACAAGAACTTTGTATTTACAAAGTTCTTACACTAAACATAGTGTAAAAGTAATTGTGATAGGACAAAGTGGGCTTATGTCCACTATAGGCTATAGCAGTTCAAACCTTGCCTTAGAGTCAAATGAAAAGTTTTACCCAGGGAACACACATTTAAGAGCATCCCTTCTTATTAAGGCCAGTGAGTCAGAAGTAGAAGGACATAATTCTACAACTAACACCCCTCTGTGTGCCACTGGATGCACATCACATCCATCTATGCACTAGGCTAATCTTTTCTACACTGAATATACAAATTCTAATATTAAGAGTCAAATTCAGTCAAAGAGATTTTTTTGGTACAACAGACTACAGGGAAATTATTTCTTCTTAATATCACCCTGAAATTCATGTCAAACACCATCATTTATAGGGAAGAGCTGAAAATCACTTTTTCTCCCTCTTTTTTTTTTTTTCTTTATAACAAATGCAGACATGTAGCAGCTAAAGTTCTTTTTAAGTCAAGGATCAAATATCTGTTTTGGATTTCTTCCTTCATTATGTAACTTTTGTTTCACATCATGCAGTGAAGTACCTGAATGGCAGTCCGGTCTGTAAGTGCACACTTTATAAAGAATGAGTTCCTATGAAAGTAGCTAGATGCATTAATTTTGTTTAATGATAACTATGTGAAATCTTGGGAAGAAAAAATTATCTAATGAAATGATGAATTCTGATGAAACGTAGAAGATCCGAGAAGAAAATGGAAATCCAAATTATAGGCTCCTGTCAGTCCTAAAGTGATACTGTGTCTAGGAAGCTTCAATTAAAACAATAAAAAAATAGAAGTCTTTTTGACTGTGCTGCATTAAATGTAAATATGCAAATTGGTGGATACTCCCCACTTTATGAGTATGAGAAGGCACTAGAATGCTTGTACTTAAGCATTGCTTAGGTATGAAGGAGGTAAAGTACATATATATATGTATTTACCTCCAAAACACCTCTGAGGACTTCCCTTTCTGCATTTCTATAAGAGATAATAAATGTCTGATTCTCCTAATTGTATTGTGATTGCTTCAGGAGCAAAGAAGAGAACCCTTTAGTATTTTTGAATAGAATTCTTTTTAGTACAACTTGACCTTTTGTGGAACATTGCCTCAAAGCCACACTAATATACCAGGCAATCTTGGCTTTCTTCATTCCCATGCTCATCCCTGACATGGAGTCTTTTACACTGGAAGATAGGACAGAGGCCATTATATAACCAATCTGCTGACTCTATTTGCTTTCTGAAACCCCTTTTTGTATGTAGGGGAGAGGATATTCCACGGTGGCCAGTTCCATGGGCTATAAGGCCGCTTTTCGCTGCCGCAGCACCATAAAAGAGCCGTGGTGTATCTGAGAATTGTGCCTTACAACGGCCTGTGCCACTGGGATGCATCCCTTTGGAGGGATTAAAATGCCTAAAATGAGGGATGCATTGTAACAAGCAGAGCACATGGAAAAGACAAGAAATATAAAAGGGAGAAAGGGGAGGAAGTGATTTTGAAGAGGACTAATAAAGTATATGTCACCCTGCTGATTGCTTTTTCTTTTCTTTTTTTTTTTTTCATTTCTTTTTCCTTTAGCTTAAAATGCTTTCTTCTCATAGGCATCTTACTTGCCAGCAAACAAATTGCACTGAAAATATCTGTTACTATCCTATTAAAAAGGTGAAGTTTTAAAGACATTTTATCTCATTATAAATTTGAAGTGATGAAATATAAAAGTAAATATTTTTGCCAGTCTAGTCTACCCTTTATAGTCCTCCTTTCCTCTGGAGAGACAAAATCTGCTGGCTCTGGATTGGATCCATTTGCAATTGCCAACAGATTCTCTCTGATGAATCTTCAAGCAGTTGAGTCAGGTTGGACAGGCAAAATGTCCATCTGTACCATCCCTGATGGATGTAACAAAGCTTGGAATGCATTCACAGTACCAGAGCAGCAATCAAAGGATCAGAGAACAAGTGGAAATAATGATATTTGTTCTATAAATATCTATTCTATTCTTTTTTTAATTTTTGTTTTACTTTTTTCTATTTTTTTTAATATAGGTTGAATATTTTATGCATTTCTCTACATGAATAAAGTGAAGTTCCTTCTAAAGGTCTAATAGAGAGTATGCTTTCGAGATTTTTTTTCAAAGTGAGGGGAAGTGCAGGATTTATTTGATCAGTTTCTCCTGATGTTTCTGAGAGTCATGCAGCTAAAACTGTGTATGCTGCTTTGAAATGTTGCCCTTGAATGTCACAAATCTAGTAGGCAGGCTGGGTGTAACAATGGTACATTTCAGTTTGAGTGTCTAATTTTAGAAAGATTACGTTAATGTCATCTAATGACAATGTATTCCTGGGCACCAAACTAGTGCTTCCACACTAACATTTACTGTAGCTGTGCTGCATCTGCTTTTTTATATATGTATTTGGGGGGAATGTGTTACGTTTTTCTTTTATTTTCCTCCTGAAAGAATATAAAATTTCTCTTATATAAGGAACATAAAACAGGCAAATGAGAATTATCCAATCAAATGGCTCAAAGCACTTTCCTTTAAAGACTATGTAACATACAAAGAAAAGTATAGTTTGGGGATGACATTATAGTGTGAAATAATTTGAGTTTAATTCAACCTTTGCTGCATATCCCAACTCAGTATGACCCATAAAGCTTCTTTTTCTGCACCTTCTGAGGTGGGAGTGACACAGATCTGTGGAAGAATTGTTTTCAAAGCTAGGGCCTAACGGAAGTTTTGGCATAACAGAACCTTGCTTGGGGTGAGACACAGTTGCCACTCCCAAGATGGCTGGTACACACGGACTCAGCTCTTCCACAGTTGCCTGAGCAACACAGTCTGCCCTCTTCACAGCTGCAAAGGGGAGTAACGGAGGATGGAGTGGAGTGAAGACCCCACGGTCAAACTCTGTTGCACTCCCTGTGCTGGGCCGCTGATAAGCCACACAGCAGCTGTCCAATGGGAGATATACAATAAAAAGTCCAGTGCTGAGCCAGAAAAGTGGCAAATCACTCCTTTCGGATGAACTTTGCTTGAAGTTTGCTCATTATACGCTCATTTTAATGCCAAAACACACCTCCATCCCAAAAGTTACTTTTACTATCCTGCCTCTGAGGTATGACCACCCCTCACTGAGCATGTGCTCTACATTTTCGATGGACTGTACCTTTAAATGAAAGCAAGAAACTTTTTCACCAAACAATAACAATATTAAGTATGAGTTTAGTCACTCAAGCTCCACCTGAATGTAAAGAAAAGTATAAAAGGTGAACTAAGGATGAACAACTCGGGGGGGAAGATTCCATTGTAACTTGGGGGTCAGTCAACAGGCTCATCCCGTTTCCCTCCCTTTGGGCTGAGCTGCCACCTGAGAGGACTAAGAAGTGAGGAGGGAAGATTCTACTGTAACTTTTGTGTCAGTCAACGGGCTGATCTCATTTTCCTCCCCTCAGGTTCAGACATCGCCTGAGAAGACTAACAACTGAGAGAGAAGAATCCATCGTCACTCTTGGATCAGTCAACAGGCTGATTCTCCTTCCCTTCCCTCGGGCCTGATGAGACTGGAGACTGAGAGCCCTCTCCCATCTTCTGTGGTGAGTGATGATTGCACATTTGTACATTAGGGCTAGCTAAAAACACCCTCGCGCTGTAGTAGATAATTTCCTACACTGACATCTGAATCCTGCTTTGTAAATGTTGCATTTGAATAAATCATACTGTTTGTGAACTTGACTACTTGTTTGGGGGGAGGCGATAGGACCTACAGTTGATAGACTGTTTGTGAATCTGATACTGCCAGAATTGAGCTTATAGTTGCTCACACTATTTGGGAATTCAATTTGCTCCTAGGAAGGCGATTGGACCTATGGTCTACGGACTGTTCGTGAATCCAATACTGCTAGAATTGAGCTTATAGTGGAGGATGCTATTTGGGAACTCAGTTCGCTCCTAGGAAGGTGATCGGACCTACGGTCTATAGACCATGAATCCGATACTAATTTGATATCTCCTTCCCCGCCCTCGCCACCACTACGGCTTTCAAACTGCAACATTTTTCCACAACAGATCTCAATCAGATCCCGTGCAGATATCATATAAAGTCAAAGAAAAATGGAGAGTGATCTAATATCAGTTCCAGTCTAGGAGAAATATTATTTCATAGTTTTAAAGTAAATTATGTCCACGAAATTTAGATCATAGGGAATAATCTCTTAGATCAGACCTGGAAATTGACTCCTCTTCCTTTGGTAGGTCTTCTACCCTAACTTCCAACTAATCATCATGAGGGTGTCTACAAGTTACTTTAGAACAGACTGAGATCTGCTTAAAATTGTAGTACTGTTAAATTCATTAGGGACCATCTTCTTAGTAATGGACTGTCAGAAAATTTCAGTAATTTGAATTAAGCCTTTTTGTCTATGTTGTTCCCAGCACTGCCCCGTAATATGGAATAAGGTCAGAGATTATAGTGCCTCTATGCTATCCAAACATTTCCTTTCTTATTGTACAAATGAGCTCTTTGTCCCATTTATTACACTGTTTGTTATAACTGATTCATATGTTGGATCTGACCCATCACTTCTTATGCAAGCAATGATCCTGCTGAGTTCAAAGACTGCCAGCAATTCAATATGGGGTGTTTAGGAGTGTCTTTTCAAAGTAGAGTATTGGTTCAGTCACATAGTTCCTACTAACATCAAGGGAAGTTGGTTGGTTAAATCCCCCTGCAAACTTCCTTTGAAAAAATTACCCCTACAGCATCTCATCTGCAGAGATTTGAAAGGGACTTCAATCAATATATTTGTTAAATGAAATGCAAAGGAGATCCATTATTTTTATCCTGAATAGTGTTGCTTGATAAAGGATGTAACACAGTGATGGTTAAAACATAAAGGTTCTTATTCTGTTTGAATTAGTCTTCAAATATTTGATTAAAATATTCATACCTCTCAATCTGTGAAACTGGACATGAAATTTCACTGGAAAAGCCTTTGCCAGCTGACTGCTTATTTAAACCAGACCTAGATATGGAATGCATGTTTATATGTGTTAGTGTGTGCAAGTGTCTGTGCATGTAAAGACAATGTTTTTATCTGTGCTGACAATCTAAATAACAGGTTCAAAATTCCTCAGGTTTGGGGTGAGATTAGCCACATCTAATTTTATATACTTAAAAGATTTCTTGGATCCTTAAAGCTAGTTGCAGATCTTTCAGTGTTTAATGGTGAGAAACAGATACATCCTCCCCCCCAAAAAAAAAGCTTCATTTTAGGTATCTTCTACAATATTATTATGAATTCCTTCTCTCATACAATGATGAGTTTCTAAAGATACAGATAGTAACTTTGTGACTATAGGTCTAATCTAGTTCTTGTATAATCCATAAATAAATATAGTAGAGTTCAGACAAGTTTAAGGTAATCATTAAGTTGACACCTGGATTTGTTAAGATATATCACACCCTAAACTCTATTAACCACCTTGATCATATTGCTAATGATTATAAAAGGAGACTAGTGTCTGACTAAATCATAGAAATCTTCAGTTGATATTTCTAAAGCAAAGTAGTATTTTTTTTGCCACCTGAGCTATTCTGTCAAAAACTGCCCTCTCACCATTGAATGTAATGAGAAGCCAGGGTAATTTGAATACTCAGTTTCCTAAAATACGATGAATTACTGCCTTAGTCTGTTTGGAAGTATTAAGATTGAAGCTTCCTACAACTCACTGATAAGAAAAGAAAATAATGTCATGTTTGATTACTCAACATTCAGATAGATTTAAAAAATAATTCTAGATTCTAAAGTGAAAAAAAAGTAAAACTATTGTTATGGAGTACATAAAAGTATGAATATTCTACTCTACAAGTTTATTGTTTAATAGCAGTACTGTTATCCCAAATTAAGGTAAAAGTTAGAAATATAGCAGTGGCAGATTCCAAAAAAAAAGACACTGAGTTCAGAAAATACAAAATATTTATTATTGGCCTTTTTAACTGAAATGAGACATTTCTGGTACCCCACACTATTTTCTTTTGTGAAACTTTGTAATATATTTTGCATCAGTTTTGCTCAACTTGAACCCATATTCCTGAAAGCTGCTGTGATAACTCATTGTACTATTTTAGATGCGCCTTTGCTAAATGATTTTGTCAAGAATGCACCATACTGATAGTTTAATAATGTAATAAGT
This sequence comes from Nothura maculosa, assembly GCA_032353885.1. Classification (NCBI taxonomy): domain Eukaryota; kingdom Metazoa; phylum Chordata; class Aves; order Tinamiformes; family Tinamidae; genus Nothura; species Nothura maculosa. The sequence goes on from JAUBOD010000950.1 coordinate 44,826, forward strand.
TACAGTGCCACAACCAGGGTTTAGACAGAATTATGTGACATTTAATCAAGACATGATATTTGGATATTGTGGGTCAATAAGAGCTGTTATCTGTAAAACAATATTGAAGATACTTTGAGAGTACTAAGGAAAACATGGACTAGGGTCAAATGAAATATGTCACTTTGGTTAGACAAACAGAAATATTGTGACTGTGGGCAACATAGCCTGAAATAGAATAGTATTAGAGTGATTTGTTTGTTTTATTTTGTTTTACAAAAGCTCAAACTTGTTGCAGGATACTACTTTCAAAGAAGAAAAACACTTCTAGTATGTCTATGATCTTGCAAAAAGGCAGTTTTAATCCTTCTCCAAAAAAAAGTGTTTACAAAGAAAATTTGGAGAATGTCAAGACTTAGTTATACATATATAGGCAGATGGACTGATAAATATAGACAGAGGACTTGGGCTTTTAATTCAGAAGTCTAAATAAAGGAGATCAAAAAGCTTTGAATATGTTCCTGCTCAAAGAGGCCTCAGATATATTTTGAAAGACACTCTGATTTTAACTGAAAAATATGAACTTCCCTGTAAATAAATAAGGCTTAAAAAATTAGAGAATGATTTCCCGAGTGTGAGAGACAACTAACATGCTGCTTGGTACCTAATTATTGCTGCTCTTAAAAAGGCAAATCTCTACTGGGCAGCATGTTTAGCCACAGAGAAGGAAACTTGTATTTGGCCTTGACATCAGCAGTTGCTGCACAGGACTCATCCACAGCTTCTGTCTTGCTTCTAACAACTACTTATTAGCAATCAGTTAAATTCCTCACTCACTTTAAAGAAACCTGGTCCCTTTTCCTTTTTTTCTTTTTTTTTTTCTTTTTTTTCTCCATTTGACTGCATGCTCAGTGCAGGGTATGGAGGGAGCTGGAGCTCGTATAACCTGCTCTGACTGTTGCAGATGGTCAGCTTATGTCCTTTAGTAAGCAACTTAACAGAGAAGTGAAGCAGCAAATGTAATTAAAAGACTGAAATATCTTTTTTTTGTATGCTTTGTGTGTATGTATTTTCTCTGTGTTTGTTCTTGTACCTTTTTCTCTGTGCTTTTTGCCACACACATGAAATCATGTATCTGTGCATGTGTGTACATGGACAAACCTCTGGCTCTAGATTCAGAGCACAATAGTGGCTTATTGGGAGAGTGTAGCATCTTGTTACCTGAACTAGGAAGATTGTCAGACTTTATTAATAAAAATTAATTATAAATCTTTTAATTCCCTCAGGAGGTGTTCTAAGCATTCCATCAGTGTCTTAAGGGGGAGCTGGAGTTGTAGACAATGGGGAAGCAACATGACCCCGTAGAAAAGCCTGAAATATTTTGATGCATCTGTATATTTATTTTGTTAGTCGAGCCAATAGTTGCTAGTCTGCATTTGATTTCTCTCCATGCCCAATCATCCTCCCCCTACTCCTTCACCTAGATTTTCATCTCTCCCCTTTTTTTTTCTCCTCGCCCGGTCTCCCTCATGCCAGAGACCTGTGCAATATCATTTTCCGCATAATGAAATCTAGAGTGACATTAATGTAAGTGTAATTTTATAGTGGGGAATGGGCCTAGCTGATCGTTTCTACCTGCTGTGTTTTGATGATAGACATTGGGATGTCACCATCTGTGTAATGAAATTTCACCTCCGTAATGGTTCAAATTATCAAACATTCTTCCAAGCTGTCTCACAGAAATTTATTTATTTATTTATTTATTTACTCAGTAAGGATGGCAAAGTTGCTCATCTCTGGGAAGCAGAAAGGGGGAAGAGAGGGGAATTGAAAACCAGCCATGACTAGAAAAAATAAAAAGATCATCATGCCAGAGAAGAAAATTAGATTGTGCCACCTTTGTGCTCAGTGCTATGTCCACGTTCTGTTACTCCCCCATCTCCCTTAACAAGAAAGAATAAGATGCCAAAGCCATAAACCTAGCAGTATATGGGTATTTAAAATCAGCAAGTGAGAATTCTGGACATTTTATGACTACAGAATGCCTTTGATCCATTCATACTCAACCTCCCTTGATATCAGTAAGGGCGGTATAGCGCTATAGAGTCAAATCGGACTTAAAATGAACACTTACTTCATTCCAAATGTCTAGTGTGGCAATCAGGGAGCTGAGTGCCTCGCGTTAAGGTGTGTCAGAGACATACAGATAACAGTTTAGATAATGGTTAAGAAAAACAAAACAAAACAAAAAAAACCCCTACATTCCTATCAGTTTGTGGGTAAGAGTTAGGTTGGGAACGTTACTTGGTCTTCCTTGCTGTTTCACTTTCTCACTTTTCTCTTTCTTCTGATGTTCTGGCAAGTCTCCAGAGACCCAGGAGAAATTGGAGTAGCGAGGTAGCCAACCCATCAGTTTCATATCTGAAATTGGTGCTGGCCTATTTAATAATTAACTTTGGAAAGCAGGTGACAGAGATGCACAGCACCCAAATTAACATCCCCCTGAATTTAGGATCTGTCAATGTTTCTGCAGCACTGATTCTGCACTGTGGATGTACTATAGTCTTGAATTACTGAAATTTGTTTGTTAGCTTGTTTATTATCAGGGAATTTCCATTCTCTGCCACCTACAGCGATACATTTTCTACACTGACATAAAATAGGCAAAAATGGAAAAAGTGTTTTCCATTTTCCAAAGTATTGTCTCAATATTACTCTATTTTTCTATATAGAACTAAATTCTATATTTATCTAAAACTTCCAGGTATCTGATAGTGCCAGCAGATCAGGTGCTAGTTGGTACACCAAACTCCAGAAATCTCAAAAACATGTGCACAGCAGCTGCCTAACATACACATAGTTTTGAGAAACTCCAGAAAATACTATATCTGAAACATCTAGAAAACACTGAATGTCCAACTATGCAGACACATTCTAGAATGTAATACACCTACTATATATGCACCTACCCATATAATTTTTGCCTTGAAAACCATGGATTTCTACATTTGTAAGAAATTGTGTACAAAGTCACTGATTATATATATATATATATTTTAACAAATAGCTTACATCAAAATGACAGGCATGGCTGCTTGCTGGAGAGAAAAAAAGCAAGGTCCCTTATCCTCATAGTTGGCCTCAGTGGGCTCACCAGTTTTCACAGAAGATGTTGAGCTACAAGGTACTGGGAAATTACCAAAAAGAGCAATTGCCACATGTAGAGGTTAGCTGAAAAATGACTTGTCCAGATTTTTCTGTTCTGTGCCATTTCTTAATATCCACTAGAAGATACTCTGCAGGTCTGTCCTTCTGGTTCTTCCATTCTTTTCACTCCTGTGACCCTATGATCTTTGCATTAGGAACTATGTATTTTGAAGTAAAAGTCAAATTTCTCATCGTCCTTTTTGCATTTTTTCTCATCTCTCCTAGTATAGGACTCTTCTGTTTACAAAGGAGTTAAAATTATAAAAGAAAAAATCTTTGCTCATTTTTAACTATAAAACTTCTTCTTCAGTCATGGAACAGTTAATAGTTTATCCCAAACTTATATAGTGCTGAAGTAATGGAAAAATTGCTTGGAGGGTTTTTTTTCTTTCCTCCTAAAAAAAAAAGACTTTAGAAGACAAAAAAAAAATTTACTAAATTGAATAATCCTTCCCCAGATATTTTTTCCTGCTCATGATAATTTTTTAACTAGTCTAGTTAATGACATTATTAGCAAATTAGTGATAAATGTCAGTAATTTTATTTTACTGAGACCATTTGAAGTTGTTTGTATATTTATGCAAAATGTAGATTGACTGAAACCTTAGGAGGGATGAATTTCTCTTCTGCTTCAGAATGCCTACACTAAACCAATGCAGCAAGTAGAACCAGTTTCCACAGGCAGAGAGAGGATTTAATGGCTGCATGGCAGCTGAGTGTGTTCCCTAGGGAGAAGTGAATTTTCCCCTACTTAGGGCCGGTTCATGAAGGTTCTTGGCACATGGAATAAGAACTTTTATCTCAGTTTCACGACTAGTCAAGGTTGATCTGCTGCTTCAGCAAGGAGCTTGAACATTAAGTTAGTCATGCATTGCTAGTTCCAGATGTTTCAGAAGAAGAGAAAGTGAGGCCAATGCTCCTCTTTACATCTGCCAGCAGAGCTTCTGCCAGGTATAGCAGAAGTGCATGCTTTAAAGTAATGGTAGATTTCACAAAAACTAAAACATGCCCCCTGGAAATGAAGCAACAACAAAAGAAAACACACAGGAAAGACCATGTGGTCATATTCTGTCAGGAACCCAGATGAACCTTTTTGACTTATTTTCTGTTAAAAAAAAACATGTCAACCCTCACCTACCCTGAAGAAGATTCATGGGAAAAGAAAGCAATTACTGAAACTACCAGTGCCAACAGTAGACACAAGAAAGCAGACATGAGTTTATATTTCCAAGATATAACGTCTTGGTCCTAAGACACATATGCCAATATATTGCTTAGCAAAGGTAAGGTTGCTTTCTCCTTGGATGAGTATTTTGGTTTTGTTTCCTGTTTGTTTCTACAGAAGAAACAACACTGGAAAAGCATCATCTTCTTCAGTAGCCATATACAGCACTCAAGAACACTGAAGACACAAGAATTTCTATCTCAGGGGCCTACACCTTTCCTTGACAGTGGAATTATATCTATCTGATCACCACTCGGCTCATTTCAGGGGACTTCAGCAGTCCCTATCCTGCTGCATGCTAAGGTGCACTCTCTCAGTAAGTACCCGTAAGATAAATCCATAATGCAAAACACTCCAGTAACAATTTATAGCAGTTTTTCACTCTCTGTCTTCTCAAGTTCCTGTTTTTGTTGCTACTGTTGCATTAGCAGGAAATGTGTGCATATGCTAGTTTGAAAGACTGAGAAGAGACCTATCATGGATGGTGCCGGAGAGACATATGCAACTTGAGAGCAACTGTCTCCCACCTTCAGCCCAAAGGGAGAACACACAGAATATATTAACCATCAGTAACCTTTAACTAAAGGGCTGTGCATTTATAATCAGGATAGCCTGTAACATACTGGGAAGTGTGTATGTGTGTGTGTAATGCCTATATTATTTTGGTGCATAACTAGACTATAATAAAATAAAATATTTATAGGAAATAAATGAAGGCATATTTCCCGAGCAGCAATTTTTAAAACTGACACTAACCATTGTAAATGCTTCATGCTTCTTTCCAAAAATGACTTGAACCATATTACCCATGTATATCATGGTTTGAGTCATCAGATTCTAAACTGCAGATTTTCCAGAGGCTGAGAGTGTAAACCAAGAGAACAATGTCTGCATGTTTGCCTGGTTGCTATTTTTTTCTATAAGAATTTTGTCTTTGACCACTCATCAACAGAATATTAGGCTGGATGGACCTTTGATCTGACCCTGTAAGGCAGATCTTATCATCTTGAATTATTATTACTGACACTGATTTACAGTGTTCTTGTTTTTATTATGTCATTATAACTGCCATCCCCAGGCACTATGCAAACAGCTACAGAATAGCTACAGCTCTAGTGAATTTATACTCTCTATGGAAGCACCAAGAGCAAAGACAGTACGACATTAGCAAACTTTTTCACCCCTGTGGTCATTTAAATACTGCTGATAAGACATGGAGTCATGGCTACTACATGTCATGAGAGCTCTACTTACACATATTTATGCCACCAAAGGACCAGGACCATCAGGGTAAGAAAAGGTGTAACTGGAATGGAGTGGCTGCAATTTTCTCCCGATTTTCACCCTGGATAACCTAAGGTGCTTATTTGAATCACATAATTTTCGGGAAGATTCAACTGATCTTCCTCGACAGGCAGGTGGTGAGAGGGAGATCAGGAAATAGTGAGGTCTAAGCAGTGGTGGGAAGAGTTTCTCTTCTGACCAATTCTAGAGATACTTAGAATCATTATATTCCTAATTTAGATGCCTCAGTTATTAGTGGGAGGAAGCAGGGAGTCTTTAACAGATGGGAGGCTGTGATATGAATTTACAGAATGGAAGAAGCTAATGCAGGAATCTAATATTTTAGCAGAACTATAACAACATAGGAATTAATCACACTTTTCATTCTATTTGAAGAAACAAAACTGATGTGTATCTCTAAAATAAAGTTTTGCAAAAATACAAAGATCTTTTAAGTTGGGGCTTTTTGTGCTCTTCACACATACAGAACTAGATTTTGCTGATTTTTGTAAAGGTATAATAATGATAATAATGAAATAAAATATAGCGCTCTTGTTGAGTTTTGCTTTCATGACAAATAGGCACTGACAAATCCATGCCACATTACCATCCTTGATTGCTCTGATGGAACTCATTTTCATCTCCTGTTCCTCTAATTACATGAAAATTGCATACTTTTTATGCATGACACATTTTCTGCAGCTTTAGAAAAAGGTTGTGGAGAGAAAAAAAAAATAAAAAATTATCAGTTTCTTTCCCCTACTCATAATGGCTATATATCATCTACCCAGTGATCAATCCAACTTTACGTGTCAGTTTTCTGGGCTATTGTTGTAAGCAGAAAAGGAAGGGAACAAAAAATAGGTTTTTAAGGATTTTTTTTCCCTTAGCTCTTAAGAATAGAGATTTAAAATAGTCTTGTCAGTGGTCTGTTATTCTCTTCTCAGTCCTACCTTCCATAATTTCAAATTCCAAAGCATGGATGAATGATACAGAACAGGACAAAGTGGAAAGGCCCAACTTTGAACAGCAGGTCTTTTATGTCAGTACCTATTCCTCAGGTTTTGTTAAAGTTTTATTTTAATAATCAAATGAGAAGTGGAGATCACAGTAATTGTTTCAGAAGCATTGAAAATTACATAGACAGTACTGATAAATTTTAAATACAAGAACAAATTAAGTGCCATACAGATTTTTTTTTCACGCTGGAAAATGATGTTGAGGAGGAAATAAAAATTGATATAACTAGTCTCTATTTAATTGTAATGTCTTTGTACCTGGTGGATGCACTCTCGTTTTTCTAGGGTTATAGGAATTGACCACAGCTATCTTTCTTTTGACAATAGCACTGATGAAGAGCTGTTTTCAGGGCTTAAAGATCTCTATCCAGATGGTCAGTGAAAGCTCCAGCCACTTGTGGGTTACTCATGAGGGCTGTTGAGAATCCTCATAGAGTTTCAGCAATGTTTAGCCTCTGAGCCTTGAATGCAAATACGCTTTAGTGCTTTGGGAGAATACACGTAAATTGAACACATGTTTATTCCTCTTTCTAAAATGGAGGGTAATTGGAACCCTGGATATCCCAAATATACTCACTCCAGCCATAGGCTGAAGCTGAGTTTGGTAGAAAGACGTAGGATAAATACGTACAAGGTGCTGAAAAGGAACTACTGAAACTTCTGTTTTCCTTTGTCTCCCCCTGCCAGGTAATTCAGCTCACAAGGCAGCTGCAGAAACCAAACCAGCCTGAGTGAAGTAAAGCTTTGTTATTTGCCCTGACACGGATGTTAGCAGACAATTGCAAGCACAGTATTCGTGCAGACACTGAGTAACTGCCCAGCAACAGGAGTGAGAAAAGACTCTTCTGCTTTGTGGAATAGACTTAGAACAGACGTAGAAAATCTGCTGTGCTCGCTCAAGTTCAGCATTCAAGTAAGTGCTATAGAATTTGGAAATGAAAAGCATTTCTGTAGATTATTTAAGAGTTTGTTTAAATTTAAACAAAAAGGCATTGCTTAATGAAATGGGATCTAAATGTATGAATTTCTTCCAGTGTTCATAACATAAGAGCAGGTCAGAAAATAAAGCTGGCAAGAAGCATCCTGAAGGAAGAATGTTGTGAACTCAATCTGGTCTCATCTACCTGTAGTTTGTTTCCAACAGAAAGCATTAACAAATAAAGAAAGCACCATGCTGTCCCTCTTAAATACCCATTAACATTACTGCTAGACTTCTTTTCCCTTTCCTCATATTTGTTTATTACAGTTGCTAGTTACATCAACTATTAAATTAACCCCCAGTCTAGTTCTTAAAAATCTGTGTAACCTTGAGTAAAGTTATTACTGATAATAAAGGCCTCACAGACAACAAATCCAACTCCACTTCCTACGATTCTTTTATCTTTATAATTTGTTCTGGTGCTGGGGCTAAGTAAAAAAAAAAAAGGAGATTTAGTAATCACCTGGAAAAAAAAGTGCACACTATTTGCAAAACTGGAGGATAAATTTTGTAAACTCTTCAGAAAAGAGATTGTCTCTAGGTAGGAATAAAACTTTCAGTGAGGTTAATAGAAATACTGTATTTGTTTTACTGGAGTAAAGATTTAATTCTGTGTTTTTGTCTCCTGTAATGTGTAGTTGATTGGGGCCTCTAAAAACAGATGAAAATTTGACAATTAATAATAATGAATTTGTGGGTTTTTTGTTTGTTTTGTTTTGTTGTTATTGTTGCTTTGTTTATTTTCCTGAAGCTATGAAATGGAAACTTTTATTAAGCTCCATTGTAATTTTTACTAGAAGTCTACATCTTTTACATGTTTTTAGTAATGACAGCAAAATAATTAACTATAAAAAGTACAAAGCTTTATTTCAGCAATATTTCAATGAAAAGCAGGTCCTTATTAAAGTTATTGCTCGGTTTGTAGTTCTACCAGGACAGGTAGATGACTACTGGATATGTGCAAAAAAGGTTAATGACCTCAAGGTTTAATGAATTAGGCATAAATGAACCAAACATTTAGAAATTCATACCCCTAAATGTCAGATGCAAGAGCTTATATTTATTTATCTCTGAAAACAATAAATAGATAGAAGTTTTTCAATGAGAGAAACTGGATTTGGCTTTTTCGATGAAGATAGTAACAATATAATGCTGTATTTTGCAATGTTATTTCTATTCCCAGCACTAGTTAAGATTTGTTAATATCTCCTTTCTAAAACCAAGGTACAAACTTTTGGTGAGTGGACATGCTAATGGCTATTTTTGCCATGAATAAGGGACTCAGTTATTTCCAGAGTTTTATTTAAGGGAGTTCTTGTTTATAAACTTTTTGAGAGAGGTAAATAATGCATGGTGACTTGCTGTATCAGACATGAGAGAACCAGGCCTTTTAACCTTCCGTGGCAACCCTTATCCAAAGAATGTCAATCCTGTATTGTAAACACCACTAATCTAGAAACAGCCTTTGGGTTCACCCTATTTTTCAGTTTTTGAGTAAGGAAGGGAGAGTAGTTACTTACCTATTGAAGAAAATGGTAAGCCTGATGAACAGGGCTAGGCACTTACCACTTGATTAAATTGGAAGAAAATATACAATTGTGCGATTAAATCTATTTAGTAAGAGATCATAAAGGGTATAATTTGGAATGATGGGATGAAATCAAGAAACAAAACTGTGTAAGGTATTAGAGCACATACCTTACTGTGAGGTCTGTTAGATTATGGTACTATTTATTGCAAGAATGGATAGACCTCTGCGTCCACCGAGCAATAAATAATGAGATTTATGCTGAGACTGAAAATGAGGAATGAACAGTATGACCTGAGAACTCTTTTCTGCTTCCCCATCTGTACAGTCCCTGTGGAAAACAGTAAGGTCCTGAAAGGGTCAGGTATGTGCAGAGAAAAACCTAACAATGGTTTATACTGTAAAAGGTTTCAGAAACTGCAGAGGCATGGCCAGTGAACAAGAAAACCACACTTGATACTGGAACATAACTTGGAGTGGAAGTATATTACAAAGCAGCAATGAAGTGAGTATCTAGAGTGGACAAGTAGAAGTCATAGTCATCTTCTGCACTTCTCCTTGATTAAAAGAAATGAAGATGGCTCATCTCTCCTCTGTCTAATTCTGCAACATCACATTTTTACTCAGGTTTTCATAAAAATTGATTACACAGAATCACAGAATCTTCAAGGTTGGAAGGGACCTCTAGAGATCATCTAGTCCAACCTTCCCGCTCAAGCATGCACACGTAGAGCATGTAGCAGGCACACCTAGAGCATGTAATCACTTAATCATGATTAATCACTTATTTATCAAGAAGGCAATATTTGAAGTGTCAATAACTTTGAAGCTGAAGTTTTCTTAATTACTGTTATAATATCAAAGCTTATAAAAAAAAAACAATGCCAAATTGATTTTTTTTTCATTTTTTTAAAGTGATACAGAAGTAGAGAAGCCTGAAATAACTCCATGTTAGTAGAATAAAACTGCCCAATTCATAATTTGCATATATTTTGGTCCTCATTGAGGGAAATAGCAGAAGAAGGCATATCATACTTTGAGAGATTATCTTTCTAAGAAGTTAAGAAGTAAAGGCAGCATTAATAAATCTGTGAGCTTAAGTCAAATACCAACATTAAAAATTAAACATCTAAATTGAGAGTATGAAAACTTGTTTCTCTTTTACTTGATGAGAGCTTTGCTGCAATATTTTTTTATTAACAGTGAGATGGTAGATTGGCCTATGGATAGGTATGAGATCTGTGCTAATCATGCTCAAATGCAGTTTCTCATGATAGGTAAAAATATACTTTTTTATTCTTGTTACAGACTTCTTGTTTGCATTTTTCTGAAATTCTTATGTGAAAGAAAATAAGATCCTCCTGTAACTGAAATCTTTTTTTTTTTTCCCAGTGCCAGTCAAATTGCACACTCAGCATCATAGCTGATAAGTTTGTATAATTACAGCCTACTTGGTTAGAAAAATGTATAGTACAGTTTAGAGTTCCTCATTAGGAATCTTTTGAAAAATGAAGATCATATTAGAAACACAATTCTGAATATCTCTTCACTTGGAAAAGTCAGTGATAAAATTGAGACATTTCTATAGCTCTACCTTGCCTGCAGATTAATAGACAATAAATACATTAGTAGACTCTTAGTTATTCTAAAAGTTTTTAGTACTGTTTTTTACCTCACTTAAAATATCTTGGTCTTAGTTTTGTTTTAGTCTGGAAGATAGACTATCATGACATTAGAATTACTTCTTATTTATTTTTACTTGCTTATGATAAGAACTCATCATGAGATTTTTGTATTTTTATTGTTATTGTTTTCTATGTGGCTTTGGACTGAGGTGAATGTAAATTAAAAAGTATGAAAAATACAGTATGAAAATAAAGTATTGTTCAATTTGCAGGTATATCAAAGAATGAGAATGTCTGAGCACTAACTGAGCTCGTAAGCATTGAAGTCACTTGTTCTGAAGGTTCATATAGCTGAAAGACTATTTAAGGTATTATTTATTTTTTGTTATATATTTTATGCTTACAGCATTGGCAGTAAATAAACACACTGAAGAAGAAAACACTACTTAACGAGGAATAGATGAGATTGAATGTGACTGTTCCAGACCTGTACAAGAGGCACTGGCCCATTAAATGAATGTGTAGAGCTACTTCTTAATGTGTTAGCCAAGTAATCAATTTCTGAAAATACCAAATAATTTAAAAACAGCCCTACCTGACCTGAACTAGTACCAGCCTCAGACCAGGCATTTCTCAGGTACTTACTTGTTTCCTTAATCAATCAGTTCTGACAATTTTTCTTTTTCTTTTTCTTTTTATTCTTCTTTTTTGACCTCTCTCTGTAGAATTAAGTGGTCAGCCAATGTCCACAGATAAAACTTTTTAGGTTTGCTTTAATATTCCATTAGCTTTGTAACTCATTAACATATTGGAGTAGTTGTAAAGGGAGAATCAATACAGCAGGTAGAGGAAGAGCCTGGAAGCTAGCATGCTAACGGACTGTTCATGGCTTTGGCATTGCTTTGTCATACAATCTTGAACAAGCCGCTTAACCCTTTGGTGTCTGAGTTTATCTAGCTGTAAGCAAATATAGAAACATTTGCATACTGCATGGAAATCTTGGGAAATAATTTGTAAAACTCAGGCAATCCATATCTATTCATGCCTAGTCTGATTCATAATTCTCAAGTAAAACACTGGGGTCACTTTAGAAAATATTGCTTTTAATATTTGTTATCTGCTCTGAAATTTTTCAATAAAACAGATTTTGTCAAGGCCAAATGTGGAATCGAGATGAGAAAGATAGAGATCTTACTCTTCTCTGTCAAGGAGGCCAAAACTGAATCGTGAAGAAAAATATAATGATGAAAAAGGTATATATATATTTAGATATATATATATATTTATTTTATGATTTTTTCATGGTAGAATACATAATCAATAGATAGAATTTCCTTAGATAAGATTTTATATAGCTACAAAATGGAAGTAGATATGTGTATGCATATCAGAGCTTTCTCTTGTTATCAGAAATAACTGCAATAAAAATTTAAAAGGGAATGTAAAGACTCATAGAGTAAGCCCATCAGCAATAGAAACATGAGAGTACATGGAGAAATATTCCTTTCAAGAACGAACACTGAGGGAGGGATGATGGATTTTTTCCAATATAATAATTCCTGTGCTAGTAGCACATATCAGTCTGTGCTTTTATTGAAAAACCAAGTTAGCCAAGTCCATCCTGAACTGTGTGCTGAACTACACACGAGAAAGAGTTTCTTTGCATCATTTTTTTAGAGGGCTATTGGCAGGGGTCAGAGTTTGGACTAGACAACTTCTAAAGGTCCCTTCCAACCTTAAGGATTCTATGATTCTATGCATACCACTATAACATCGTTTTCATTTCGTCTGGGATGGAGCACAAGGAGTCAGAGACCATCCATGGACAACTGTGTGCCTTCTGTAAGCTTTAAGTGTCTTCCCATTGGTGTCTCTGATGCGTAGCACTGGTTCAGCAGGCATCTGAGAAAATGAAACACTCTCTGCCCTCTGAAGTACAGTTACACTCTACAGAAAACTTCCCTGAGGTCTGAGCTTTCTAGTTCTCATCCTTCTGCAAATGTGGTCCTACACACCTTTCTCAATATAGAATCTTACAGTCCTTTCACCTTAATCTTTTCAGCACATTTGAAAAGAAATAAAAAAGAAAAATAATATACTTATTCTGAAATTACTTGCAACTATAAACTCAAAAAACTTCAAGGCAAAAGAGTGCAATAAAGCCCAGACTCCAGCTAAAAGACTGCCCACCTTTTGACTTCTGATCTAGTGTGAAAACAACTGTCAAGCACTTGGTGGCTTATATCTGGCTGGAAAATGTAAATGTGAGACAAAGAGCAGCTCAAATATTAGTGTTTTCTGTATAAAAGCTGTAGACTAAACTGAAACCATAAGGAGGGGGAATCTCTGAGCCCACACTCAGACACTAGAAATGTAACCAGAGGCCACACATAAACTAGGATGGAGAAACTATGACTACTGTAATTATTTAGGGGCTTGTGATTTGTGGGTGCTTCTCTGTTAGGTCAGTTTAGCTGCTTTTGATTTCATAGTGACTTTATTGAGAGAACAAACTTTTTTTTTTCTTCTTTATTTTTTTTCTAGCAATTTCTTAGGGTTTTTGTCTTTAGCTTCCCAGTACTTTCATTTCTAAGGGAGTTGAGAATTTGTGTTCTGCCATATCCATTATTTTTCACTTTATTGGTTGCTAAGCAGTCCCTTGTTGCTAAGTAGGGTATGAGCACTTAATTTACTACATTCTTTTTTCTCGTACCAGATTTTAGAAATTGCAGATCCTGTTTAATCAATGTGTAAATGCATGCTTTTGATGTATTTTTCCTAAGAGCAATATTTTGATCATTCTTAATGATACTTAATGAAGTCACCGCATGATTTCTGATTGTACCTAATTGAAGCTTGTGACTTGCATTTCAATGCTATCATCTTACAGTTTTATGTCTATCAGAGGAAACTTTACAAGGACCCAAATAAATTAGGAAATATACAGAATTGATGCATTCCTTAGAACAAAGTTGCTTAGAAAAATATATATAATTTTTCAAATTAATTGCAGGGTAAAGTTCTCTCTTATATAGCAGAAATCTGAGGTAGAAGAGGCACAAGAAATTGAGATGATGAGAAGGTTGGTTCATTATGATGTAGTGGTAGATTGCATGAAATGAGCTAAAACTGTCAGAGCAATTCCTTATGAGTAGGTACCCACATAAAGCCATCAGAACAATTAATTAATTATAATTTTGATGAATAACTCTTTATTTAATGCTGAAAGTAAACTGGCAATGCAAAGTCAAAAAGATCAAGATAGTCTCTTCCCTAAACTAAAAGATATGTTATGAAAATGCTTATTCTTTAAAAGGTACTCAGATGCTCTAGCTATAGGTCTACCCCCTAGTGTATTTATATGGTGGGATTTTCAGTATCTTCTCTATTTTAGTGAGTTATGTGCCCTGTTTAACACCTCTAGGAAGGCCAAAAATGCTGCTACCGGTCTAATTGAGAGGAGAAAATGAAAATCATTTTTAGAATCTTGCAGAATTTAAGATTCTTGAGGTGTATGACAATAGTAGGACCAATGAAAAAAGGAATACATATATTTAGATATTTGTTTCTTTTGCTATTTCTGTTTTGGTATGTAGTTATTTTTTTCCTCCTAGGATCAGGTAAAATATTTATTTAATAGATATGGTTTATCTGGATTAAACAAACAGTAAGACAGGGAATATGTTTATAATAAGGAAAAAAATCTGCTAAAATAGGTAATGTAATTGTAAATGCTAATATGTTAGCATTAGTTTTGGACATTTCTAATAGATTGGCTTTACTAATAAGATTTACTGGCTACCTGAGACAGCCTGAAGAATAAGTAAAATGTCCTAGGTAAAGAAAAGCACTGTAAGACTTTTTAATGAAGATGCTATCTGCTGTATAAGAGAAAGTGGTAAAAGAAGAGCAATTAAAAATATGGATTCTCTTAAATCCTGTAAGTAACTTCTGACTCACAGTACAAGTCAATGGACCTGTAGTGTTGCTTATGATCTAGTCATGTGGCAAACCTCAACATTGAATAATGTCTCATTTTATGTGTTGGCAGAATGAGTCAGAACTCTTGGTTAGATTAGTTAGACTCTGAGGCAGCTAATCTGAAGCATGAAGAGACACAGCTTAAGAATGTGATTTTTAAGAGCCATAAAGTCAAGTTTTTGCTACTAAGTCTGTAGTCACAGCATGCTTGTGAGTCAGCTGTCCTGGCTAAAATCCTTTTGCTTTGTGAGCCTACTTGGACTTCTGTATCTTTTTTTCTTTAAAAAGAGCACTAATCATCAGACTAGCTCGGGACAGCCATTCTTCTATTTCTTCATACTGAATGAAGGAGAAACTGGAAGATTACTGCAAGAAATGTCTAGATATTTCTCATTGTTCAGTTTCTAATGAATTTTATTTTGTCCTGATAAGGAAGAATAGTCAATACGAAGAAATGAGAGAGATCAACTTACATGCTAACCCAAAGACAGAAAAAATGTTTTAAAATAGCATGAAAATACAACAGTGGAATGCACTTTCTAGTCCATCCAGCTCATCTTTGTCACAATAGGCACAATGACATACAACCAATATCAAAAACTTAGAGCAATCTTTTAAAAAATAGTTACTATTTTTCCCCTACTGTTATAGAAATAGTGTTCTGGAAAACTTTCTAGATCCCAGGGGATATAAGTCTATTAATGCACAAAATATAATTTATTCCTGGTCATTTATGTCCATTTATTCTGTCAGAAATAGCTTTAGATATTTTTTCTTCCTTGGTATTCCTTTTTTCCTTCCTCTGGAAGTCATACAAACAGCAATCAAAGTTTGTTTCAGCTTTAATTTTGCTTGTTTCAATGAAAGAAATTCCTTCAGTCTATTCTTGCAAGAGGGATGCTTCTTTTTCTGATTATTCTAGCTTACTGGAGATATAGGATCAAGCAACATTGAAATTGATGACACACTTTGAACAGTAACATTTGTATGGAGTTTTAGTTAAGCTCTGAGGACTTAGTTCTGTTTGCCTACATGCAAAAAAAAAAATACTGCTGGACTCAGATGTGTTATTTCAAATTCAAAGAGTGCAGTTGAGAATATGAGTAGTTGTAGGCATTGCCACTGTCCTGCCAAAGCATGTTTTCCCATCTGTAATGCTAGTTCTAAAACATTAATGCATCCTACCCCCACACTCTGTATTATAGTCAAAATGAGAAAAACAGTTAAAGACTGGGCTCCCGTTATCACTATAATTCAAAACATTTTCAAATTACTGCCTAATCAGCTCTCTTCTTGTCTCAGATCGTCAAAATCTTAAGGAAGCTATTACTCTTCCTTACAATAGTAATGTTTCTTTCCACATATACAGCATCAGCAAAAGCTTTGGATGATGTGTTTCATTTGCTCTAAGACATGCATGGGCAGAATGTGAATAGAAGACTGAAGTGTTTTTTCTGCTGCCCATCAGATGATGTCCCCATAAGAGAATGAGTGAAAAACAGAAGGAAATACATTATGTACACCACAGTCCAATCTACATTTTACTTTGTGAATCCATCAGGGATTTAGATGGGAAAACAAGAATTAACAAAGAGAATAGAAAGACAGCTTCATATCAGCCATAAGCCTGATAGTCTTTCCACTCCTTTTTATTTTAGTAGAAGTCACACGTAAATGAATGAGTCCTGAGTTGCAGAAGTGCAGATCTAAAACTTCTGAGAGTTTAACAATAACATCCTTGAGTGCCAAACTTGAATTTGGAGTAATCCAATTTGGTTTAGCAGATTATTTTCTAGTCCATCACACTCTAAGTCTTGTTCTCTGATGAACAAGTGCAATTCATCTATATTTTACCTGTGTCTTGTTCCCATCCCTGGTTCGTCTCTCTCCTGAAGAAAGAGTAGTACCAAGTGGCATATTAAACTTCTTGAATCGAAATACAACTAGCAAATTTCAAACTTGCATTTTCAATTATGGATTTCCATACAATAAATACCTTTATAAACTTCAATGTTAAGCATTTGTAATTAAAGACAAAGACTGCAATTGGGAAGGGGACTCAATAAGAGTTGCACTTGAAAGAAATCTATTTTTCTCTATCAAAAAACCTACAGTGTTTTCTTTTGAGGATGGAGAGGGAGAAGGGAGGAAGAGGGAGAAGGAGAGGGAAAAGGAGAGGAAAAGTTTTTAAATTTCTACCACTTTTTATTTTATTAATTTGTTTGCTATTGGGGAACCTTATCACCTGCACATTTTAACAAAAGTATTTCTTTTAATTTGTTTTGAGGAAATGAAGCATATATTAGAAGCCAATCCATACTATTTGTGAAGTAGGGAAAGGAAAATACCTTGAAAGTGAAGTCCTTCATTCTATATCCCATCCCAGTCTGGAATATGTGATACTAGGCACTAGGTAAATGCCTCAGTCTTCATGTTCATTAACTAATGAGCCTCTTTGAAAGACAAAAGTACAGATTGTGCCAAATATATGCTCGGTTTATAATGAAGACAAATGTCCACTTGGAGCTGAGTTCAGTCTGTGGAAATCATTTTACTCTGTAACTTTTATCACCATCTAATTAGAATGACATTTGGTCAGTCTTGTTAGATATGGAATTAAACCGGGGACTAAGAGGTAAAAGTCCAATAAATCCTCTCTTCTAAAGCTGATAGTTATTTTTAATTGTACTTCTTTTACCATCACTGATTTTGCTTTATTATCGTTGCATGATTCTGGCTCTGTTATTCCCTAGAAGGATTTCTCTATCTTTCCTCTATTTTCTTCATTTTCCCAGATCAGCTGCAACCCATGGCCCTAACGGCTGCTGTGGTCAACTATGATCAATGCTGGGGGAGAAAATTCCAAAAATAAACTGTCAGAGATGTGAGGAAATAATTATGGTAGTTGAATTGCAAATACCCTCATGACAATATGAAAAAAAAAAACCTTTAAACCTTGATATAAATCATTCTGCTTTTGTGTGTACGGTCGCAGCCTAGTCTCATCCTAGTGCTGCATATGTTATGGAAAATATAAAAGTATATGAAAATATAAAAGTAGGTATAAAGCTTTACCTGATCAAATATAAGTTCTAAACAGTTGCATTTGAATTGCCCATTTGCAACATTATAGTCATTTGGAGTTTTATAATCACTAGAGAGAAATAAGCTGTGCTTAAGTGTAATTTCTCTGTTCTAAAGTAGGCTTCGAGAACTGGCCATGTGTGAGAGCTAGGATTAATTTATTCTGTAGCTGCTTAGATCAAGGATATCCAAAGAAAAGAAATATCTATCTATATCTGCATGTCATTTCTAAGTATTTTTCAATATAATTTTTCCTATTCAGTGTGAGGATTCCACCACGAAACAAGAATATAGATGAAATATCATGATGTCTTTTACAGAAATAGAGACATCTTGAAGCTTATTAGTCTTTTGTGATACATGGCTGGAATGAAAACCATCAAAAAGATCAGAAGGAGACAGAGCTGGATGAGTAAACTGGGTAGAAATAGTTAATCCATTGCCTTCATGGTTGTTTTATGTTTATGTTTATGTTTAGGTACACACCTAAAATTACACTGGTAATTTTAAAAATAATAACAATAAAAGGCCATCCAATTGTTCTAATACCTGATCCAAACAAAGATCCTAACAGTATGTATGGATCAATTTTCAATCACAAATCACAAAAGCTAGGACAAATAAGCGAAGATTTTTTTCTGTTTCTAAATGACAATCAGCAGTAAAATTTAAATTAAATTATGCAGATGAAAAAAGGGAAAATACTTGCCAAAGCACACACTTAGTAAGCACTCAAGTAAAGGCTGTTTTCTATGGAGCCTTGAAAAAGGCTCTAAAAGTTCTTTGCTCTGTCTATGCTTGTTCAATCTTCTCTAAATATGTAGCTCAAAATGAATGTGAGGTAAACGCAAACAAAATCAAAGTAATATTTATATTCTTATTACATCTTATCATTACTGTAGATCATCTCTTGTTAGTAAAGTGACGTTCTATATTGCTTTTTATTTTGGCTATCTAGAATGGGTCCAAAGACAATGGATAAAAGCTTGGGGCAGAGGAGAAAGTTGTTTTTATTAAAAAACCTTTTAGTTTGAAAAAGCCAATCTGAGACCATTACCCAAGTTAATTAATTGAAAGGAACAAAGTACTATTACTTCATTATTTATCTATCATCTCAGGCATTTCCATAAAGGTACAATAAATTGTATTGAATTATTATCTAAATTATTAAATTATCATATTATAAATTATTACCTAAACTTATTTATTTCTTTTCAGTAAGTGTAAGAAAAATCTAGAAACTAACATGCTATAGGCAACATATACAATTGATCAGATAAATACCACTCCTTAATACAAAATAGATTTAGGAAAGCATATAAAACACGCTTTAAATTTCAGCCACTCATATAGTCATCAATAGGAATAGGAACATGTTTTAAATACACATATATCATTTATATCAAAGTGAAGTTGCTCTAGACATATTCTGTATAACTGAAATAGTAGTGGATATAAACACATATTTTTATAGCCCTTTTACTTCTTATCTTTTTAAAAATCAATCTATTTTTTAATAAAATAATAAAGAAAATGTTTTCTAGCACAAGAGCGGGGAAATGAGTTCAATAACTTAACATTCCCCTTCTCCCCACACAATCTTCAACTCATAAAAATGGTTAGGCAATGCAGTTAAGGACCTTGCAGAGTAGTCAGAATATAAATAATCACATCCAGGGTAAATAAACAAGTAGGTACATTGTTTAACGATTAATGCCTAACTCATGAATAAGAACACACAGTGGAGATAGAAATATTTAATTTTGTATTATAGATCATCACAAAGAACTATCTGATAAAACACAAATGTGGTAGAGGTTCCTTAAAATTCATAACTTACTTTCATGTATGATCAATTCTATCATCGACCCATTTTATTATTATACTGGGAGTTTGATAATGATAGAGTCAGTGATGACATGAAATATTAAAAAATGAAAAAATGTGTTTTTCTCTGTTGTATCACTGAATAAGAGTAAGTGTATAGTAGATTTTCATTTGTCTACAGCCTTCTACTTTTTTGTGTGTGGAAGATGCACATTGCAGATGCATAGTTTGGAAATCAGGAGTGTGTGTATGTTTACAGCCATTGCTTCATGCTGTGAGAATTTGCAAAAGGAAGTAGCTCATGGAGTCTAGGATAAAATCTACCTTTCCAAACAGAATAGTCTGACAAATTTTCATTCGCTTTTTATATATATATTTTTTCTACCATTTATAAGAATAAAATGATTCTCTGGTCATGAGGGAAATCTTTTATTTCTGTTCCCAGGTAAAGATCCAGGGAATTCTTAAACCACCTACATTATGCTTTTAAGTTTGATCTTAGCAAAGTAAAAATCCAGGAATCCAGAAAGTTAACTTTTTCAGTGATACATAACCATGGAGTTTATACCAAAGTCTTCTCTGTCTCAGAATACAACAAACTCTGGCGAAGTGAACATGACTTTGTCTGATAGTTCATTGCACAGTTCAAGCATTTGCCTCTACCCTCAATTTACATAATGATTTCATTAATTAATTTGTAAAAAAAAATGAATTGTTATTTATTATTTGCTGAAGACACAATCTAGAAAGGAACAAGTACAAGAAGAAGCTGCAATGTTATAAAGAAAATGCTGTGTCCTATTGAAATCCAGATCAGTAGAAACTGGATGAATGTTATCGTACAAAGTCATGAGATCACAGGCTGCGACTAAAAAGATCCAGTGTGTGAAGCAGATTGGAAATATAATAATAAGAAAAATATCTAGCCTGCCTCCTGAGGAGGAGTACAGGACCCTCCTTCACAAGAGACCTCTAGACTAATTGAGATTTCAAGTTGGTAAGAATCAACCCCATTCTTAACATAGAAACAATATCTGAAGGCAATTTTATCAAATTTATTACTGGAGGTAGTTGAATATTGCAGAAAAAAAGAGCATCAGTTATTGCTCCAAATACTCAAATTCTAAGTGATTTTTTAGTGCATTCTTATTGCACAAATTCTTAGTGCATTCTTCTTCAGTATGCAGTTTCAACCTGTTTTGTTTTTTTCTATTAATTTTCATTACACATATTTATTATGTATATGTGTAAATACTGAAGGAAAATAATGTATATAATAATAATTGTATACAATAATTCATGGGACTGATCAAAATCTCATTGGAAGAAAAATATGAATCTTTTGATTATTTCAATGTATATTACATTAACCTTGAAGTTCTCATGTGTGCAGATTATTATTTTGTATTTTTTATTATTTGTCATTCTTTGTGTATTATTGAATTCAAATCAGACAGAACTGTAGTATATTAATTGAACAATGTACCACAGATACCTAGACTGGTTAACTGAAAACAGTATGTATTTATAATTTTCAACCTTCAAGCTATTCCTGAAGATAGAGCTATACTCATTCAGAATGATATGTTTTTCTCAGAAATATATATATATATATATCATTTTCTGCAACATTTACTAAAAATATTCTACCTGAGTTTTTTTTCCCATTTTTTACCAATTTTAAAGTGAACGAACATTTTTTTACTCTTGCAACAAGCACATTTTTTTGTTACTATTGAAGCAAACACATTAATTGAGAATGCATAAGAGATTTCACTTTCATCTTTTGCACATAAAAGGTACGAATAGAAAAGGACATTTTTAGCTTCTTAAATTATATTTTGTAAAAAAGAGAGAAAGAGAGAGAGAGAGAGAGAGAAGAAAAGAGGGAGGGAGGGAGGAAGGAAGGAAAATGAAGGGAAAGAAAGCGAGAGACAGAGAGAGAGAGACTACTATGGAGGTAAGACAATATTTCCTCTGTTAAGCATGATATTCATTTTGAACTTCAAGACTGAATCAATTTACATGACCAGAAAATATAACACAGTTCAAATTGTTATGATTTCTTATTACAGTCCTGTCTGGTTTAGAGGAACCTTATTTTATCAGGCAAAAAGTGAAAGACAACCAACAGTTCCTAAGAATATACATTCTAGTTTAAGATTGTTGACAGTGGAAGGAGGATAGCAAGTTATAGTCAACATCACATTAGATACGTGCACAAAAAATAATATTGTGTTTACTTACATGAATAATATTGCTAACAATGAGCAAATTAATTGCTATTTATGATCTATCCATAGAGTCACTTGCATCAGACTTAGTCTATAAAAAGTTAAAGAGAGGTTTTTGTGTATAAATTTGTGTTTTGAATGTGGGCAAAACGGAGAAAATTTCTATCATTAATTTGTTTAAAAATAGTTTTACTGATTTAACTAATGCAAAAAGAATTTCCTTTTATTAAGATGTATTGTTAAGTATCAGCAGCCCCCATGTAGAAAATAAGACAATTTTTCCTTTTTTTTTTCATTTTTACAAATGGCTTTTCAAGCTACTTACTTAAATAATACTTTCTATACTTTCATTTTGTCTGGAAAAACATCATTCCGCTTATGAAGCAAAATGATAGGTTCCTACTGAGAGAGAAGATTAGCTTTTCTTTATTTTATTGCTTCATTAAAAGAATTTGGAACTGTTAAACATTGGCTAGGAACTATGGACACTAGTTCAATTTTCAGCTATTCATAGCCTTCTTTATGATCTTAGCCAAGTCACTTTTTTAAAAAAAATTCATCAGTAATAACTAATGGGCTTCATTCCCTACTGTAGGAGATACATATTTCTTCTAAGTTGTCAGTGGTGATAGTGGAATATATATTTCCTCTGATGCTGATGCACAGAAAATGCCACTTAATACAGACACTATCAGAAGCTGGATATTTAACCTGCACTTTCAGGTCTAGAGATCAGAGCAAAAGAATCATCATGAAAAGTTCGTAAACCTAAATTTGCCACTGCTGAAAGCTTCACATCCTTACAGCAATGAATACTTTGATTGTGCCTAATAGTTCAGAGATATACCAAAGATAGAATTGGTATGTCATAATGCTCACCAACTTCAGCAACAAATTGCACAAATGATCTGAAATGAAAATTTCAGGATCCAGGAGACCTCAACTTTTTGTTTTTGCACTTATATGTCCACTGATAATCATTCAATGCTCACTTAAAAATCACTTTCATACTGACTTTGATGCAGCAGAATAAGTTACTTCATATTGCAGCAATAATTAACAGTTATTTTCTTTTCAAAATACTTTTTTCAAGTTTTCCAACACTTTAAAATAATCATTGTCTGAAATATCTACAACTGGTCAGTTTTCAACTATTAACATATTTAATTTGAAATATACAAATTAAACTAAATGCCACAAAACAGTACAGACAGAAACATGGGGTGAGTGTGGGAGTGAGATATACTCTACTACAAGAAATATTTTATCCAGAAATTATAGAGGATTCAGTATATCAAAAGAAAAATAATGTTTCCACTTTATATTGGCAAATTGCACTGCAGATGAACTGCTCCATCTGACAGTGCATGGTCCATCATTTGGGAATACATACTTGAATTCTCTTCATCGAACTTCTGTAAAGAAACACATATCAAGATTACCCTAAGAATTTATGCCATAGCAAAAAGCTGAATAAGATTAACCATGTGACAATCCCAGACTGTTAGGAAGGAAAAAAAAAAAAAAAAAAGAAAAGACTAGTACTGTTGCTGAGGGGGTGTTACTGATATACTTGGCATGGATCTAGTAAGGACAAAGTGTGTAAGGTAGCAAATATATTAAGCTTGTCAAGCTCTGCAAGAAAATTATGTACTGATACTCAGCCTAGCAAAAGCACTGAGGTAGATTTACTATGTTTTCTTCTAAAGAGATATGTCTATTCTGATGCCTGAACTAGAAGCATCAAACTCGGTAGGTATCTTTTCCAACTTTTCCATCTTTTCAACTTTTTCAATCTTCTCAAGTAGGAACTACCCCAGTGCCAGAATATCTTAATGCAGTGATAGTATTTGGCTTGGTAGTTTTGATTCTATTATTTTCTTGACATAGGATTTTGTCTCATTGTGATTTCCAAGCAAAAGCTCAAAGACATTTTAACTTCTATTGGAGTACTTTCTCACAAAGATCCTCTTTCCACACAGCAAGCATATCTAGAAGAAGTATAATATTAAAAAAACATCTTCTGACAGGCATATGCCATGAATAACCTAGCTCAGTAAATTTGTATCTTACTTGTCTCCAGAAATTGCATTTAATCCAACCCAGTCAACACAATGATTGACTCTAATTTTAGCCACATCAGTAGATGTGCAAATGCGGCATAAGCAATAGGAAAAAGACCCATATTTGGAAGAAATTAAATTTCTCAAGTAAGCAACCTCAGTTTATTACACAATTATTATTTTGTAATCTATTTTATGTACCCATGCATATACATGTATATTTATGCATACCTACACAGGAATGTTTGTACAGATATGTACCTACTTATAGTGGTGGGAGGGGAAGACTTTCAGGGGTTCGTAGAGCGCTCTGAGCTTCAGACAGAAGTGAGCTCAGTGCTCAAGATTCCAGCTGGAAAACAGAATAACAAGATAATTACCCTGTGATTACACAGCACTTACCTTGTGTTGCTTATGTAGCATATAGCCGACACTTACAATGTAGTTACTCAAAAATATATGTAGCAAACAATGTGCTTAAAATAAAGCTGGATCCTTTCTTCTGGCCTTTGTGGTGGTGGTGTTTTTTAAATTTAGTAATTTAACATGTTGTTCCCTTTATCAGCTCTTTGTTCTGCTGACTTATGGGAGAAACAGAAATTGGTGCAACAAATTTGCTCTTTTAACAGGTTTATTATTGCATTATTCCTTTATGGGGTCTTCTACGTAATTGTGCAAAATGATGTTATAAATCCCCACTGGAAGTACTTATTCCTCTGTAGCCCAGTGTCCGATGTCTAGAGGACACAAGCAGTGTGACTCCCCCGTCTACTATTAGCACGCCTACATGTTTCTTTTGGTGTATTAGAGGGCAAAGCAAACAGGGAACAAGGACTAAATGATCCAAATGGATAGAGGAAAAGAGAGAGCAAGAGAGAGAGGATTTGAAAATAAGCCAACAAGCACTTACAGCAAAGCTAACTACCAGCAAAACATTTCCTTCACAACAAAGGTTGAATCAAAACCCTATTCCCCCAGCATATGAATTAGAAGAACAATTGTGTGATTATGATTAAAAAAAAGAGCATTACACTTTATGTTCAGCTATAATTGGTATTTATGACAATTTATGTAAACAGTAATGAAGCCTATGTGATTTTTGCGGGGAAATTGCATTATGACACCAATGATCGTTACTGTTAATTTTCCTGAAGATGATGGCAATCAGCAGGCATAGTTTCATTGTAAATAGGTTAATTTAAAATTCAAACGCTGCTGGTATTTCAAAATGAGTTCACATTTGATTTCCGAAAGCTTTGGCCCTGACTGTCAGGATGTCAGGGAAAAAATGCTTTGCAACAGAAAGAAAGAGCAAATTCTCAGATAGAAAGAGAGAAAAAGAGAGAAAGAAAGAGGAGAAAGACAGGAGAAACACAGAAACAGAAAGAGGGAGGAAGGGAGGAAGGGAGGAAGGGAGGAAGGGAGGAAGGGAGGAAGGGAGGAAGGGAGGAAGGAAGGAAGGA
>JAUBOD010000950.1:70547-88979 GCA_032353885.1 Nothura maculosa
GGAAGGGAAGGGAAGGGAAGGGAAGGGAAGGGAAGGGAAGGGAAGGGAAGGGAAGGGAAGGGAAGGGAAGGGAAGAGCTTTCTGCCAGTTTCAATTTCAGCCCCAGTTCATTTCAAAAAGTTAACTCATGACAGCTACAAAGCAGGGTCCAATCTAGTAGCTTATTCAGTTTAGTTATGACAGCTTTGCAAAGTGGTAGTGCAAATGAACCCTTGCAGAGACATCATGTTGTTTCCTTATACAGTAGTGTAAAACTTACCTATTGGCATGACTTGCTTCTCAGCAATATGTTCGAGCACCTAAAAAATTGTTTCTAAGTATTTCTATTATTCCCAGTACTGTCCAATATGAGGGTCTTGTGCATATAAGTGTAATCAAAATCCCAGCACTTCAGTGTGAAGAAATGCAATATCATCTCCTGTTTCACAGAAGGGAAATTGAAGTACTAAAACCTGAATTTTTAGTTCCCAGCTTAACAAAGAAAAGGAAACTGCAGGCTTTATGAGTCCCAGGCAGAAAGAAAACCAGCATCCGGTTACACTTAGAGCCCCTGAGATTAATGACTCCACAGCCTTCTCTCTCCACCTGAATTATCCCATTCCTTCTACGTATATATTTTTCTAAACTGTTTCAAAAGGTCTTTCTGCTGTTTTCAAGCTCCTCTACCAAAGCTGTTTGAAAGCATTTTCTTATCCTTCACTTAATTTGAATACATATCTCTAAATGATATATTTCTTCAGAACTCGACAGAGAATGAGTAAGCTTGGAAACCAGCTCAGATAAAGACAGCGATGCCACCTTCTACATATCTTCAGCACAAGGTCGCTTTCAAGGACGACATTAACAACTTGTTCCGATTCTAATGACACATTTAGATTAGAGTTTGCAATGTACATAGGCAGCTTTTTTTTCAGTCCTCTGTTCATTGCCAGATAAGATATTTGATAGGAATCTCTACTGTAACCTTTCAGAATTCATTTATTTAGGGGAACTAAATAATGAAATGCCAAATGAATTAAGAATGATATTTCTTATAATATCAAGTGAAGACAATTTAAATAGTCCATATGCACAAGCTCCCAGAGATGAATGATCTGTTTATTTGTTAGTGTAAATGGGATGCATTTATTAGTTATTATTTGCTGTGGCTTGAGAATTTTTTAGGAGTGAAATTCAGCCATGTATATGGGATGTGACAAAAGAATATCGTATAACTGTATTTTGATACTTAGAATGAGTGTATTGTTTGTGAAGGAAGCTTATTGTTGCTGTCTTCATGTGCATGGATTTTATTCAAAATTCTTGGTCCTTTTCAAAGGGAATTAGGCATCTTGTTTTTCATATACACTATTAGAAATCCTAGTCACATATTTTACAGAGACAGTCATTGATAAAATACAGGTAAGAAGTGCAAACCCTTTTTTTTTGTAGAAAAAAATAGCATATAGACTCAAACAAAATAATGATAGCAGACTATATATTCACCTGATATATAAAACACAGCCAGTGGGTAGAAACTAAGGGAAACAATCATCTCATTAAAAGCTTTCTGTTTACATATAATTCTGACATTACTTCCATTAGCTACATGTCTTAGATTGTACATATTTTCCTCATATAACACTCTCTCAAGAAGAAAGGTCCTATAGAGAACAAAATTAGTGTGCCTGATCTAAAAACAAATGGAAGAATTAAAATAGCATGTGGATGTTTCTTAATACTGACCTAATGTCCTGGATATCTTAAATCTGGATAGGATTTATCCCAGATAAATGGGATAAATGTATAAATGTAGTCAGTCAAAGAAGTCGGATCTGGTGACTAAGCTAGGAATATCAGTTCCTGCTAGTTGACAGTGAAAGACAGGAGCAGCTACAGAGTGGTTCATCTCACCTTCTTCAATAATGAGTGGTTACCTTTAGACCTGAATGAACCCTGTCTTAGGCATCAGTACATTGACCACACTTAGCAACCTTGTTAAAACTGCATTCCTAGCTTTGATATAGCTAAGTGAAGTAGCATTAAGACCTTTTTAGCCTGCTTAAATAGTTCTTTTTTTTTTTTTCTTGGTTATTATTTTTGTTTAGCAAAACCATACATTTATCTAGATAACAGTAATAAGCAGTACTTGTATGTAGAATGAGATATTTGGGACTAACACAATGACTAATTACAGAGAAACAGAAGCTAGGTACAACATCAGTGGCTCTGAGAGTGGGGTCATAGGAGTCAGAGCGCAGGCTGGTGTTGGAGATATCACAGCTATAAGCAACTCACCAGTGTCTGCCAGAGAAGCACAGAACTAGGGCTGGACAAAACTGCTTTCAAGAACAACAAAGAAAAGAAAGAATCTCTAAAAATAAAATGCACTGTGTGTAATGAATCTGTATCTAACCTGCAGCTGCAGACAGAAGAAGAAAGGAAAAGATTTAAAGGCATGTTAGGAAACATATAAAAGACATCCACATGGATTCTAGGGGAAGCAAGAGGAAACCATCAAGACTCTAAGATTTCAGTTGTACAAACAATAAGTTCTTGGCTCTATCTTTATTTAAGTTGTGCTTCCTTTTTGCCCATAAGCAAGATTTTGAATGCAACAGTATCTTTGCTTTACTTTATGCAATTGATGTACGTGTTGATCAATACTTTGTCTGCCTCATGTGCTAAGGAACAGCTCAGCCTTGTGTGTGCTGAGCAGCTGTGTTTGATGTGAAGTCCCATACAAATTCATAAATCAGACATTGTTCTATATCTGAACCTTGATAAGGTTCACTGAGGCTATTTATAAAATATCTAACACTTTTCAGTAACAAATTCAGTAATTTGACTTTACATAGTATGAAGCCCTGCTCATAATCTTTATTTATTTATTTAGGCCTCTTCTTCAAGGCATCAAGACTGTAGTTGTCATTTCTCTATCCAGAACTACCAGCATCTCTATGCTCAGGCATAGAGGAATATTCACCAAGGTTTTCCTAAGAAGTGGAATTTTGAGACTGGAATTGTGATCCTCAGGTAAAAAACTAACTCATTAATGAACAACATAACCTCCTATACAAAGTGAAGAGCAGGTTTAAGTTCAAAACGCAAACTTATGGCTAGAACCCCCCAACCTATTAGATGATATTATCCCAATGAGAAGCCAAACTCATTTTTATTCTGATTCTGTTTTACATGCACAAACATGAAGTCACAAGCAAGCAGGTAAAAGCTTTTCCTCCTTGAGGAAATGAGCAGATTTATTTTAGAACAGAATTCATAGGCTAAATAGGTGCCTTAAAATGGAAGATTCACCAGATTTGGGATATGGACTGAAGCTATCTCATCATCAATGCAAAGGACCAAGCTAACTTTAGAAATGTAATACTATCTGCAAATCTGCCAGCCTCTTTTGAGTCTTAAAAATATACTTTTATGCCTGTGCATGTCACAAAACAGAGAATCTTTAAATCTGTAGAGATATAAGGGATAGTTTTGATTATGTTTCCGCCATGATCACTATTGAGTGACAAAGGTTAAGCTGCTTTAAAAATAATATTGCTGAGTTGAATTGAGACCAAAATTCTAATTCTTTTCCTTTCATTGTTCCTTCCCTTTCACATGCCTGTCTTTGTTCAAACAACCTAAGCACACCAATTTCTAGGCTGCTGGAAATGAGGACAAGAATTTACCTCTTAATGTCATTGGAATTGAATGTTGTGAATGGATAATGGTCTCCAACAGACAGCGAAAATAAGTACTCAAGCAAAGCAGACATGTTTATTTTCAAAGCTGGAGATCATTTTTCAATCACAATATTCAATTTCTTTTTTATTAATGCCATTACTGCATCATGGTTCACTGCAAATGAATGAACAAATAAATAAAATAAATGAGAGTGACCTGACAGACTGATAGAAAATCAGACATTGGTTATACTAGTTGAAAAAGCAAGTAATTACAACACTTGCTGCATAGGTGGAAACCTTCGGCAATTACATAACTTTGGGTAGAACCAGAACTTGATTTTGGCCACCTGCATATCAGAACTTCCTCCAGGACACTATTCTTTCCTATTTCTTCAACAAGTTGCTCATCAGTTTATTAGTATCTATTTAATGAAACTTAAATAATAGCCACCTGAATCATTCATTAGTAATGGACTATTGGGATATGGTATTTCCCATATCAATTATTTGTAAACATAAACATATGTACAGATAAGAAGCTCAAAACATAGCTGTTAAGAACCTCATCAGCAATGTAATAATTGAAAAGAAGTAGAAGACAGAAATATATTTTAACACTATAGCAAATTACTCCTCCTTCTTCTTTTGTGTTTGGTCAAATCTCAATGGTATTTGAAATTAGCAGTGCAGGATTGGTAGTGAAACGACCTCATGTTGTATTCACCTCGTTTTATTTTTCTTTTCAGTACAAAAGCGTGGGGAAGAGGAAAGCGGGGCTGAGCTCTAATTCTTTTGAAAATGTTCTCTGTATAGACATCATGATTAAGCCAACTTCAAGTCTCTACAAGTGAAGCCATCCCCTCCATCCACATGAGACCTTTGTGGGATTCAGCCTCCATGTGTAACCATCTGCCCAGCATGAGCACAGGTGAATAAGGACGTACTGCTAACAAAGAAAGGGGAATTGTTATTTATTATTCATCAATCTCCAGGGCTTCTTTGCCACTCACAGTTAGCATACTTGCTACAGATATTATTTACCATTTGACAGTTCAATTCAGGTACATTTAACGGAGACAGTACTTGTAGCTAGCACTCATGTATACCAGAGCAGTCAGTATCTCTCAAGCATGACATGCACATTATAGTACAAATACAAATGAACAGACCCTGTTGCAAAGAGCTTACAATCTAATATGAAGGAGAGAAAGAGCAGCAAGGTGGGGCAGAAAGAGTAAAGCAAAGAAATATTGTTAACTCAAAGCGTTTGCAGATCATCTGTAAAACTTGATTGGCTCAAGGCCATATATACACATGATATAATGCAATGGTGCTATTGTAATGATAACGTTACATCTATTTACATAAATTCTGAAGTGTTAATTTTGTGCCAGATAGTTATATACTGTATCATAATTGGTCAGATTACTTGCCTTGCCTGTACAACCTGAAAAACATTTAAGACCGCAAAAAAGAAAAAAAAAAAAATTAAATGCTCTAATAATTCAAGAGAGAGAAAACTTGACTCACAGAGCACCATGGAACCCAGTGGGCTACATACAAGAGTGCCACTGGTCAATACTCTTTAAAGGCCTTCTCAATCATCTATGAAATATTACAGTGACCGAATAAAGTCCTCAGTGACTGGAGAATGGTAAATATTGTACTCTTCTTCAGAAAAGATCAAGCCCCAAATAACTGTGTGTGACTAACCTCAGGCCAGCACTGAGCAGGCAGTTGGAACAGAGACATTCCCAAGAGCTCTCTTCAAAACTTGACTAGTCTGTGATCTTGTGATCCAATGACAATAAAGAAAGACCATGACTACCTCTTGGTAGAGACATGAACTCTCTAGTAAGTTGTTAATTCTTATCCTCAGATGTATGAGGATGTATTTTGCACAAAATTCAAAAGTTAGCTCGAAAACTGGATCACAAAAATAACTAGGCTAAAGTTTCTAAAAATTTCCTCAAACTTTTAGAAATATGCATTTGATTCATATTTCTGAAAAACTTGTAAGTCCCACAAACGCATATACATACAAATATATAAAATAAAAAATATATAATTTTGTCAAATGCTTTATCTATTTGATTGAAAGGAAGAGAAGAGATTCCATATTCTTTGCAGAATGAAAATACATGTTCATAAACATGAAAATACAAACAGGAAGTAGTAACAGAGAAAAGGGATGGGTTCACCCATGCAAACCCTAAGTCTGCAACTAAAGTAGGGAGTGTTGAGAAGTTTTGACAATAAGGCCTGAGAGGTGGCATCAAGAAAACCTTGCAAGGGACCATTCTACAGGACTATTCAGTCCTCCGCATTTTTCTGCAACTCAAAAAATCACTAACTTGTCTGGGACACAGACTGGAAGGTAAGATACCCTGGACATTGAAAGAGATTCAATAACCATTTTTATTTATATTTTGCTGACCTATTGTATTTGAATGTTTGGTATTTTAAATGCCTATTTATAATTAATTCTAATTTACTCTAGCTTTCTCACAGTTCACCTTTCTATTTTCTTTGAGGATTGCAAGCATAAGAGAAAATTTAGGAAGAACCACAGCAAATTCGTAGTTGTCCTGAGGTTGTATAGCACGTCCTGTAATATTCCTTATTAAATGAATAATACATAACATATAATATAAAGTATATAATGTCTGGTTTATTTGGAATAGCAGGAAAAACAGGCAAGTGTATAGTAATGCTAATATAAGCAGTCTGACTCCTTTGGTGGTGATATACATTCCAAATAATTCCATGAAAATAAAGAAGCACAAATGCTTGTAAATGAATAATTCTTCTCTGCCAATCATTTTAACTTATCTTATACCATATTATTTCTTTGTCTTTGTGCAACCTCCACTGCACCATGTGCATTTAATGAAGACATTCAATATTGGCTGGGCTTCTGAATCCCAGACATCTCCGTTGAGTGCCACTTGTTATTACTCCTGTTTTATGGTGTTCAGTTAGTTTTCAGTAAGTGAAGCTGAGTTCATATCTCAGCCAATTTGAACTAATTTTTTGAGACGCAATATCAAATGATTTACTAAAATCCAAATATATTATGCCAAATACATTCCCTTCAGCCACTAATTTTGTAATTCTGTCATAAACAAGCAATCAAGTTCATCTGACAAGATTCGTTCTCCTAAAACCCTGCTGCTTATTTATAATAACCATCTACAAATACATGAAAAATGCATACACCAAAAATGGAAAGAGACTGGATTTTGCAAGATATGGAAAGATGCAATTTAACAAAACTAAAAAGCACTGCAAAATAATTCACCAGTTGTTAGATGAACAGCACTCTGAAATGGACACTGAAGACTGGTAGATTATATAACTTTCTTGCATTTAAAGATTTTAGTTTTTTTTGTTTTTGTTTTTTTTTTTACATTTTGATAAACACCATGTATTTTAAGCTCCTAGATTCTTAGATTCTTTTTTGTTTGCTTTGTATTTCCTATGTGCTTCCCATGAAGTCTATGTGTGACTAATATAGTTTTCAGAGAGTGTTTTTCTTCAGAGATTGGAGAGAAAGCAGAAGAAACAGTAACAAAAAAGCATAAAAGAAATAAAAACATATAAAAACAGTAATTAATGAAAAAGGTTATGTAGCAATTTTTCTTTCAGAAATAAAAATGATTTTTCTTTAGTGATTAAAAAATAGTGAGTTTAAAAAGGATTTTTTTTTAGTAGAATATCTGTGATGAGAATACTAGAACTCTCTGTTTTGGAACTGGCAATATTAGGAATTCCTATATCTTACAAGGCAGTGTACCATGGTAGCTTCAGACTGTACTATAGATACTATGGTGATATATATGTGCTACAGGTATAAGAAGCATATTAACTTTCCTAGCTGGAGGAGAGGTATCTCGTAACCTTTTAAAACTAAATTATACAATTTTGTTTTAGATAAATATCTATAGAGATAGGATATATTCTCCTTATTTGAAGAGTCTAGAAAACTATCTTAGACTAGACAGCTAATCATTTCCAATAACTGAAATAAGGTATTTGTGTGTAGAAAAAGTCTATCTCTGATATTAGATGCATCTATATCAGATACATAATTATTCAAAAGGAAATTATGTATATTCATTCATTCAAAAAATATCCTATTTACAGTTTTTATGAAATTACTGAATTACACACATTGTATCTCGAGTTCTTAGAGAAATAACTATAAACTAGTTTCTATGATCAACAGATTTGCTAATATTTCCAATTATTTGATCTTGATTTTTTTCAAGAAGAATAATAATGTGATTTGTTTGTTTGTTTATTTGTTCATATTAACAAAATGTCCAGAAAATTTACAAATCCAGTTGTGGTTTACAACAGAAAGAGTTTGGAGGTCAAAAAAGCAAAGCAAGTTTTGACTGACAAGTAATCAAAGATATGGATTTGAAGCTAATCAAAATACAAAAGGTCTAAATTAATCTGAGAGCTGATCACAACTTTTTGGAAGTGAAATATTGACTTCTTGCAAACATTTAGAAAAAAAAAGAGTCTGCAAGCTGTTCATAACATTTCAGCTATTTCTCCTCATTTTACCTAAGAATAAAACTTTGCTTTTCATGGGACCATATTCTTTTGCACAAATTTCCTCTCACTCAAACTATAATGATTTACCAATAAATGCAATAATCTCAAGCAGCCTTTATTTTCCCATAAAGCTTTTTGTTACAATTCAACTTCTAGATCTTTTCAGATAATAATTTCCTTTGTAGATTCTATCTTACTTCTTTTCATACAGATTTTTTCCTGCATTGCAAATTCACCTTCTGGTTAGCTACATCATTTATTCTCCCATCTATAAGATAGCAATTGAGATGCCCATTAATATTCCTCCGTGTTACAGAAGGACCGTTAGTGAATACCTTGCACTTCACCTCTGCAGATTTGCTGACCTCTGTCTTTGCAGTGTTTCAAGTAACTGCACCTTTCATAATGCACAGAAGGAGATTCCCATTCTCAAATAAAACACAATAGTCTTTTGCCTTAAAAACACAAAACACTTCTGGATTTACAGGTTAATATTGTTCTTTTCAATTGTCAGAACACTTTAAATACATTTCATGCTTCATGTCACCCATTACTATATAGTAACCATCTGTAGTGATAAATAGTACTTTTAACAGTTCACAGAAACATTAAACCACAGGGCAATAAGTATGGGATTCACCTCACCTAACTTCAGCCATCTAAAAATTAGGCAGTTAATGGAAGGTAATCATGTAAAGCAATTTTGTTGTAAATATAAAGGAGAGAGAATCTTTACAGGGACATTCATCCCATCGTAAAATGGACTTCAAGATGGTAGGATGTCTTTTTCTTGTAGAGGCTTGTGGCTCACAATTACTTTACAGGGTGGCATGATGATTACTGTAGACATGACAGTTAAACTATAGATGGCTAAATCTGGACAAATAAATCCTGCTACCCGTTGACTAGGAAAGATAAAACGAAATATAAACAAACTACTTGCATTTGATTGATTCTTAGACTTCTCGTTATTATATTTCACATGATCTTGTATATTCAGTGTAGTGGTTTTATGCCAAAATCTTTTGCAATTTTTGTCTCCATTTTTTATTTTGCTTTAGTTACATCTTTGATTTTTAGCTGGTGAGTGGGTGAGCAGGACACTTAAAAAACAGTCCTTCAATGGAATTACTTAGTGTGCATAAGACTATTTACCTTATTTCTGATATAAGCAATCAGAGTGTATTTTAATACAATGGAATGCAATGAAATAAATTCAATTCAAACAAATGAAGAACAGAACTAAGAAATGAAGGACTTCACTGTGGGAATCATTAACTCTACTTATAGGAGCTATAGTGGGCAAATAAGTCGATACAAATCCTCCAAGCCTCCAAGCTTTAGTCAAAAACACTAATGCAATCCTTGACTGTTTAAATAGATGAGTAGCAGTAGGGATTGGTTTAACATTTGTATATGACAAAGATAAAATAGATTGTGGAATTTATTTTTTTTAAATACTCTTAATGCACATCTTTTGGAAACAAGGATAAAAAATCATAGAACACACAGAAAAGAACTACAAAAATGATGTAAGAGCCATGAAAATGCCTTACAGTGAGGTACTAAAAGAGCTCTACCTATATACTTTATCAAGAAGAAGATTGAGAGATGATTTGATTGGAGTGTCTAAGTATCTTCACAGGGATAAAACACTAACTACTAAAAAGCTCTTTAATCTAGCAGAGCCTGGCGTAACAAGAGCTGATGTCTGAAGCTTAAATCAGACAAATTAGAAATAAAACACAATATTTCTTAACAGTGCAGGTGATTAACCACTGGAACAAAATGCTAAGGGAAGAAGTGGATTCTTTTTTGTCTTGATACCTTTAAATCAAGCTTGGATGCCTCTCTGGAAGATCAAGCATCTCTTGAAACAGGTAAGTTCAGAGTGAGACTTGAAAGAGAAGGGAAATGTTTAGACAAGGGCGGGAAGATGTGTTAGTGGGCTTGATGTGGAGTTATTCGATTGTAATTAGGACTTAGACTATTCAGAAAGTCAGTTTTAATGATCCTATTGTCCTCTCAGCCTTCATATTCTGTAAATCATGCAAATTTTAAGTAAAGCCCAGTTTCATTCAGAATGTTATTGAATATAATATGTCTTAATACAATATGTCTCCAGCTGAGAAATAGAGTCCATCATAGCAGATTTAACTAGTCTATCAGAGATCTTCATTTCTGAATAACAGTAAGTGGGAAATGTCATTTGCTACCCTTGAACATTTTCTAGATTTCAGACATTTTCCTGTTCTGCTTAAGAACAAGTTAAAGGGCATTTGCAAGTCACAAATTTGGCAACATTTTGGGCAATTAAGCTGTATGAACCAGTCTGGGTGGTTTTCCTGTCACCTGACATGTAATGAAATCGTAATCACCATGATGCAGCAGGACAATGAGAGAGTCTCATTAGGATTTTAGTTCTGAAATGGCATTTTACATGTAAGTTTGCCTCGTGTTGTGAAATTACGGTTAAATTATATATATACATGTACACTGTATGCTTAGACATGCAGTAGCATTGTAATTTGTATGACGGTAACAAATTAGATGATTTTGGCTTGGAGAAAGGAGTTTTGTGACTGTTGCAGGGAGCTGAAGAAGCGTTGACCCCAAAGGAAGAAACAAAGTCCCAGAAGGTAAAGTTCTTACAGAAAGTATATATTTGCATTTGAATATATGTTCAGCTGGGCAAAGTACATTCAGGTATATATTGTGCAATATTGTATGCACATGTGTCTTTGTGCAGTGAAGTGGTCTTCATTTGGATTAGGTCCCTGTGTGCTGCTGTAGCTGCTTTTGCTTGTCTGGGTATACTGTAGTTATATATGAACTATATGAACTAGTTATGTATGAACTATGCTGTAGTTATATATGAAGGAACAGCTTTTAAAATAAATATATGTTTATATTTATATAAAGAAATATGTGTTTATGTACAATTAGCTGGCTAAGAGTTTTATTGCTGTCTGTTAGAAAGAATTTTCTTTCTTGTCTCCCCAACATGCAAACATGAATTAAACTAAACTGGGAATTGCAAGCTGCTGCTTCTGAGCAAAAGCATCAGCACAGCAACTATGGGCAGAAGGTTCTTTCTTCTATCTTGCTTTGTTTTTTATTTTCTTCCTTTCTTTTTCTGCCCTTCTTTTGGCTTAAGACAGGTTTAGAGGCCGGTCTTTCTCCTCTGCTCTCTACTCTCTGGCTGTTCCAGCCTGGAGCAAGCTTGTTATAACCTACTTAGGCAGTTGGGTGCTGTCAGTCACCACTTCAGAATCAATGGTTGCAGATGTGAGCTTGGATGCAATGCTATTTTCCCCTGCAGTAACAAGCAGTTAATGGATTTTATTTTAATTATTGTAACTGCAACATCTTGCACAAAAAAAAAAAAAAAAAACATTATGAAAGCTGCAGTTGATTTGCAGATAAGCACATGATCACCAAAATAAAGTGAAATCTTTGAAATAGCAGTTCCTCATCCAAGTGCAATATCCATAATGATACAAATCATAAATTTATCCTATAGGGAATTTGCTTGCATGAACCTTAAATGTCAGTTCATCAGGATTTTCCTAAAGGAAAGAAATACTCAGCAGGTCTGTTGTCAGGGAAGTGTGGTTTACATATTAAAAAAGAAAAAAGCACATGCACACATCTACATTTGAAAAGTCAGACCGTTATTGTTATCATTGTTGTTATTATTATTATTTCTCCTTAAATGCTTCTCCCTGCTTTGGAGGGATAATCATGATTGAAACTTTTCCTTAAATTTATATTACTTTGCACATCTTTGTTTTTTGCATTCAGTTTTTGCATGCAGCTCCCCCCAAGATGCTGCTGGCATTTGAGGAGAAGTAGGAGGGAGCATGTGGGAAGTTACTGATCCCAAAGCCTGCACTGACTATTCTTAATATTGTCAGATACACTACTATTGCCCCTCTGAGGTCTTAAGCGCATTCCAGACAGCCTCAACACTAGTTTTCATCCTACTCCTTAGGAAATATCAACATATGAGTGTGACAGATCTTGTTTCCAACAACGGGTACACAACAATGGAGCTTTGTAATGGACATAAATAGGATACGGTGTCCCTCACTCCACCTTTTAGAAAGTAATGTGGGGTTTGGTTCATTGTTAATGAAGAACTCTTTCTATGTGTTGACATGTAAGCTAAATATCTTTGCTTCTGTATAGTCCATAATCAATGAAGAACTATGGACTAAGCTCTGTTGCCCACACAAATGTCAAGTATCAGTTAAGAGGACTTAAGGTAGCCCATTTATATCCACTGCTTTAGAAAATGTGTCTTTCTGTGTTTACTGTGTTTACTGTGTTGCAGTTGCATAGTTATATCTCTTGGGTGCTCCGGAGCATCTTAAATGGCACATAAATTCAATGTGTGGACACAGTTACGGGTGCCAACCAAGTAACTGGAGAGCTATCTGAATGGGCAAATATAAGTATCTCTTCCAGAATAAACTAAGTGTCTCTCTGAAAGGCCTTGACAATGCCGATTACAGAATTCTTTGGGCTTAGTCATTCCAAGTCATCAAAACCACCTAAATGTCTGAATATGAAGCTGGCTGGCTCCGTATGGGACTGAATCAGGCCCTACAAATAGACATGCAGTAGCATTAGCACTGCCCTAGAGCATCCTGCCCAGCATTTAGCAGCTCCCTGAAGCTTCTACCAGCTCTCTGTCAATTCTGCCAGACTATGAGGCTGTCTCTATACACCACGACATCTCAAAGGAAAGTAAGCGCATATGCACGGGCAACTGAATTCAGCCTTAATTCTCTATTTATTGTGATTATCTTTTAATGATATGTTAATTTCCAGCTGAGATAAACACCCAAATCTGTGTATGCCCATTCAGAGATCACTGACTGAAATGAAGGTGGTGCAAACAGGCATTTAGAATTAAAAAAAAAAAAAAAAGAGTGGTATGTCTTAATTAAACTAAAAGAACAAACTCTTTTAGCATTATGCTTTGCAGTCCTTTGTAGAACTAAGATGAAGGCAAATGTTAAATTTTAAATTTATTTAGTGGCCTAATTTAGATTACTCAGAGATATTGGAAATAAAGTCTTTCATTTACTGGTGACTTAAACTGATATGTAATTAAACAGGAATATATAAAATAACACATGGCTGAAAGCTGGAGGATAGAAAAAAAGGAAAGATGATTTTTGACAGTCAAAATCATTAGTTATTGGAACAAACTACAAAGAGAAATGAGTTTTTTATCTCTGTTTCTTCTTGTAGGAAGAGATACTGCTCTGAAAGATAGGTTAGAGAAAGTAGAAGTAAATGTGCTCATTATACTTGAGCAAAATAGTGCATATAGGTTGTATGACAAGACCTATGCAATGCAAGTGTTGAATGCAGCCACATGGACACTTTTGTCTTTCAATTCCAGTAACTTTTCATTTACCCAGAGATGACTGCAGTAAATCGTAGGCAAATGTGCTATGAAGTTCCCCCAGAAGTTCTTGCTATTAGACCCGCAATCTAGTGCAAAAGCATCAGTCATTACTGTGAAAGAAAAAAAAAAGTGAGTTTTCACATATCTCCTTGAGCTTTCTACAGAAATTGGTAGTGGGATTGCCAGTTTATATCAACCTGTGGCAGGTTGATGAGAACACATCTCTACCTCAGGACTTTCCCACCCTATTCAGCTCCAGGAATTTCTTTAAGAAAGAGTGCCAAGCAGTTCACAAGGTGCAACACTTTTGATCCCTTTCTATCTAGATTGGATCTGACCTGGCCATCTTACATAGTTAGGAAACAATATTCAGACTTTGCTATGCCATCTATGTTGAAGAATAATTCAGAGTAACTTAAAAGGAACACACGCATCCCAATGTATCACAATTCGTCAGAAAGTTCTCCAATTTCAAAGTTGAAAACATATTCCAGAAGCTAAGGCAACTTTCCACTATTGGATATATTTATATAAAGCATTTCACTTTAGCCCTTAATAATTAATTAGCCCTTAATAATTAATT
Organism: Nothura maculosa; assembly: GCA_032353885.1. Taxonomy (NCBI): domain Eukaryota; kingdom Metazoa; phylum Chordata; class Aves; order Tinamiformes; family Tinamidae; genus Nothura; species Nothura maculosa. Next base: position 84,787 of record JAUBOD010000950.1, read on the forward strand.
CATTTTATCTATAATGGGCTTTTCCAGAGAAGGGGAAAGAGGAGGGAAAAAAATGGGGAAAAGCAGAATGCAAATTTCTATGACACAAAAGGACAGTTGAACTCTAGTATATTTTGAATCTTTTTAGTGATTGTAGGAAAAGAGCACATACACTGTTTAAACATGTTTTACTCCTGGATTGAAATTTTGTATTCATATTAAAAAAAAAGAGTCATAAAGAGAGGAAAATGTTATTAATTTAAGAAGAAATAACAGCTGCATCCCAACATTTCTTCTTTCTAGTCAACACACTCCAAGTCCTCTACTTGGCTTCCTTCCATCTACTGCTGGTGTTTAAAGTTGGCGAACAGCCTCATCCCCATGTGTCTGTAAATGCAAAAAAGAATTTGGAAGTCCCTGAAATAACCCATACCAATTACACATAAAAGAAGTGCTACCCAGGAGTCCTTCCTTATTTCTCCAAGGATCCTGAGTCTGGTATCATTAGAAATATTTTCGGGAGCAAGAGAGCAATGACACAAAAAATCATTAGGACACTACAAAATATGCAAAGGTTCTGAGTGTTTAAAGTCCTCCCCTCCCTCCCCGCTTCTTTTTTTCAAGAAATGTATTTATTTTAATTTACATTTAGATTAGGTTCCCAGCAGCAGATGGAAGAAATTTAAGTCAATTTGCAATAGGAGACAGACATTCTAGCCAATGAAAAAATCGAAGAAAAATAGCAACTATCTCTTGCTCTCCTTTTGGACAATCATCTTTAAAATAATCTGCATCATGGGGAAAAAAAAATCTTTCTAGGACCAGATGGGCTCCACGCCTTAGTGGTGACAGAAGTAGCAAAAAATGTAGAAAAAGAAACCTGTTCATAGATATATTTGAAATCTCTTTGGAACAATAGCAAGCAGTCTGGCATAGCTAAAGTTGGTCTGTCTTACAACAAATCAAGAAATTTGGCTAAACAAAACAATTATTTTGATTAAGGCAGGAATGTGATGGTTAGGATTCCTGTCTAGTCCAAGCAAAACTGACTTTCTGTGTGTGCAGTGGATCCATCTTTCCTCAATTTGGATACTACGAAGAAGCGTGAATTAGAAGCATCTCCATCACAGGTTCCGTTTCTAGACTCAAGGAAGAGATAAGCACCTTTTGCCAATGATTCAATGATTCAGTGCTCTAGCCAATGATTCAGATTTAAAATCTGAATTACGTACTAGAGGAGACTATCATTCTCCATTGACTGCAGTAAGAAGCTATTCTCCAAGCATATGAGAAAAAAGTGTGATGAATATGGGCTATAATACTCTTGTCTGTCTTGTCTTTCCCATATGTAACACTGTAGTATGAGATAAGTCAGTATAAAATATAGATTAGGGATAATAAAAGTATTCATCAGGGCTGTTTAAGGACACAGTCTTCAACCCTCACTGGACCATGAACAATAATGCTAAGCAAATAACTTGTCATAGAAAATATCACACTTCCATTTAGCTATTCAAATGGACTATAGCACCAGTGACTTCCTGTCATCACAGGTAATATCAAAGAACTTCTTGGAATTTGAGACATTTCCTTGTGTCAGGAGGATGCCTTGCAGGCCCCTCGAGTGCTGCAGTCCACCTTCTGTTCCAAGTAGAGCTGACTGTCATCATCTTTCTTTACAGATGTTTCTCTAATCGTTTCTCAAGGGCTGTCAAAGGTAGACATTGCACAGCTTCCACAGACAACCTTTTTCTATTGCTTCTCTAGCCTTACTGTCAAGGGCTTTTCCTAATATGTAAAGCAATTTTCCCTGTTGGATTTTAAAATTTTTTTCTTTCCCAATATATCAGCACAGTGAAAATAAAGATTATTACTTTCTTTGAAGCAACCCTTTAGGTGTTTGAAGATTGTGATTGTGTCCTGCCTCAGGGTTCCCTTAGGCTGAGCAACATCAATTCAATCTTTCCTTATAGCTTTTAGGTGTCTGATTATTGGTCTTCCTGTTCCTTTATATTTATTCTGAACAGCAGCATCCAAACTGGACAGTGTTCTAGTTGAGAACCAAAGCTGAACATGTCTTGTAGGGATGGCCTATAATTATGCATCTTAGCATGATGTTTACCTCTATTATGGCAAAGTCATATCTTTAGCAATATTCATCTTATGACCCATGAAAATATTTTTTCCCCCATTGAATTGCTAGATGAGCCATCCTCTATTTTCATAATTGTTGACTTTATATATAAACAATTGTATATGCTTTCACTGAAGCGAGTTCCTTTTTTGAACATGTATTTCAAATTCAAGGCCATTTTGAACATTTTTACAACATTTTTAACACTTAGGTTTTTCACTTGCAACGCCTCCTCTTGTGCCCAACCCCTCACCTACGAATGTAGCAAACATGCTCTAGACTTTCTCATCCAGCCTGAATAGAACTAGACCCACATATATAGGGAATCAGTGACTTTCTTTCCCATATGAAGATGAGAATATTAAGAAAGACAAATTCTGGAGTTTACTTTTCCTTTTCTACTTTTACTGGATTACTTTATAAGCCATTACCTTATAAATATTAATATTTACAATACCGTTAGATGGCATTCAATGCTATATGGCATAGTTTCCCGGTTGTGCTGGACTAATAAAACCCTGATATGCGCTGCAAGTGACTACCTTCATACAATTCTTTCAACCAGCTCTTAACATTCAGTATGTAAATTATGCTTGTTTATTTTGCCAATTTACGTCCTATTTAAATCGCACTGGAATTTGGCCTATTGAGTTTGTGTTAATCTGTCTTGCAGGATTAGGCCTACATTGGACAGAGAGCAGGAGGAGGGCGGAGGAGAGGAGGAAAAAAAAAAGGTCTTCCTCAAAACACTTTTACATAGAGCAAAAACATAAGCTATGTAAAAATGCTTTTTTAAATTTCTAACACACTCTCCAATTTAAACACTTATTTCCAGAGGTTTAATTAGTGTATAATTCTTCTAGCAAGAGGAAAATAATTTTCTTCCAAGCTTGGTTTTGGCATAAACAATCTACATTATATTTTCATTACAACTGAACATATTAATCTTATTTTATTTTATTTAAAGTAGATATTTTTAAGAGATAAGGAAGAAATGCATGAGGAAATACAAGTTTCAGTTCATTTTTTTCTTCATTGTTTGTATAGAAAAACACACCTTCATTTAAAAAGTCAGCTTTTACAGATGCTTATGCATCTGTCTGATCTTACTAAAAAGACATTGGAAGTCCATAATTCAGATAAGTAGCATTGAGTATTTTTTACTGAATGTATTACATGCAAAGATGGCAACAATGCATATACTCAAGGTTTTCTTTTTTCTTTTAACTTTGACATTCAGCACCTATTTCTCTCTTCTTTTCATCTGCTTCAGGCTTAGTTATTTTTTCTTTTTCCAGAAGCTTACAAAATAAGGATTTTTTTTCCTTGCCATAGAAAACAAGCAAAGAAATATTTAGGTGGAACTTGTCAGCTTGTTATTGGCTATATTCTCTGAAGATTCTCTGTGAATTGAGCATGTTTCCTCCCCAACCAGATCTACCTGTAAACGGATTTCCTATGCACTAGCACTATACAATAATGGGCCAAATTTAAGCCTTAATCACTGTATATCCTCCTGCCCCATCTTTCATCCTCACTGTGGCAGATATTTTCCAGGGCAGGGAGAAAAGGGATCCTTATCCATGTTTTTCTAGGCCCCAGGCTGGCCCATGCGCAATGAAATATAGTAAAATTCAAAGCAGTAAGAAGCAGGAAAGAGAAGATTAGTAAGGTGCAGGTTTGAGAGAGTATGCAAACAAATTAACGCCATCTGGACCCAGGAGCTAAACCAGAACAATTGGAAAGAGTAAAATGGAAGTGATTCACTGAGGCACCAAAAGTTCCACAGGAACTCTGTGTGCAGAGGGGTTGGACTAGATGCCTTCTGAGGTCCCTTCCAACCTTAAGCATTCTATGATTCTATGATTCCTTTTTCTTCTTCTTCTTTTCTATTCACATTTGGATAGAGTAAGTTGTCCAACTCTGAATGTTATGGGATTGGAGGGAAGAAAATTAGCAACAAGGCAGGAATGGCACAGTTGCCAGAAGACAGAAGAAGAAGTTGCCAGAGAGGTTGTGGAGTCTCCTTCTTTGGAGATCTTTAAAACCCGCCTGGATGCAGCCCTGAGCCATGTGCTCT
>JAUBOD010000950.1:95534-125457 GCA_032353885.1 Nothura maculosa
CTGTCCAGATCTCTCTGTAGAGCTTTCCTACCCTCAAGCAGATCAATTCTTCCTCCCTTGGAAGCTTGGTGTCCTCTGCAAATTTGCTGAGTCTGCACTCAATATCCTCATCCAGCTCATCAGTAAAGATATTAAAGAGGACAGGCCCCAACATTGACCCCTGGAGAACACCACTCATGACGGGCCACCAGTTGGTTTTAACTCCATTCACTACCAATCTCTGGGCTCAGCCATCCAGCCAGTTCTTCACCCAGTGAAAAGTCCGCCTGTCTAAACCATGAGCTGCTGGCTTTTCCAGGAGAAGGCAGTGGGAGACTGTGTCACAGGTCTTACTGAAGTCTAAGTGGACCGTGTCCGCAACCTTTCCCTCAGCCACTCCGCAGGTCATAGAAGATGATCAAGTTGGTCATGCAGGATCTGTCTTTCTTGAGTCCATGTTGGCTGAGCCTCATCCCCTGCTTGTCACGCGCATGCAATGTGACCACCGTCAGCATGATTTGCTCCATATCATTCCCTGATACTGAGGTCAGGCTGACAGGTCTGGATCCTCCATCCAATTCTCCTGGTAGGTCACACTGGCCAATCTCCAGTCGTCTGGGACCTCTGTGGTTGACCAGGACCGCTGATAGATGGAGAGCAGCTCAGTGAGCACTTATATCATCTCCCTCAGAACCGTTGAGTGCATCCCATCTGGCCCCATAGACTTGTGGGTGTCCAGGTGGAGTAGCAGGTCATTGACTGTTTGCTCCTGAATTATGGGGGCTTTATTCTGTTCACCATGGGTATCTTCCGGCTCTGGAGGCCAAGTACCTTGAGGATAACTGATCTGGGTATTAAAGACTGAAGCAAAGAAGGCATTAAGTACCTCAACCTTAGTCTCATCCATGGTGACAGTGTTCCCCACTGCATCCAATAAAGGATTGAGATTCACCTTGTCACTCCTCTTATTATTAATTTATCTATAGAAACTTTTCTTGTTTTCTTTTACAGCAGCAGACAGATTGATTTCCAGATGAGCTTTTGCCTAATTCACTCTCTAGTGAACATCTCTTCACTCAACACCCTAGTGATGTCCTTGCACTCTTCCCAAGTTGCCTGCCCCTTCTTGGGATGTTGGAATACTTTTTTTTTTTCTCTCTGAGTCTCAATGATAGTTCCTTATCAGCTAGACTCGTCTTCTTCCCCAATGCCTCGTCTTTCAGCACACAGGTATGGCCTGCTCCTGCACCTTTAAGATTTCCTTCTTGAGAAATTTCCAGTCTTCCTAGTCCCCTTTGTTCTTCAGGACTGTCTCCCAATGGTCTCTCCCAATCGTTTGGAGACTCGCAAGGGTAGATACCAAAGTCCTTTTACTGCAATTTGCTCTCCTAAATCAAGTGGCTGAGAGGTGTGTGGCAGAACAAGAGATTGCCCCTCACGAGTTCATAAGGGTGTGTTTCTCCAGAAGGACCTGTGCCATACCATAGGGCATGAGAGGGAAGAGGCTTCCAAGAAAGCTAGGTGATATTCAAGGATCACCATAATCAAAATGGTCCGTCCCAGAGAGCAGGGAGTTGAGCCTAAGCTGGCAGGAGACCTCTGGAGTCCTAAACAGCAACTTGCTGCAGTATGGACCTGGTTTAAAACTAACGGTGACAACCTAGGGCTCCCTGAAAAACAGCTAACCATAGCACGTGCACTAAAGCAGTTGCTTTAAAAAAAAAGTCTTTAAATCATTTTATGATTAAGAGATTTTCTTTGCCACCCTTCCCCCTTTTGAGGGGAAAAAAAAAGTGAGACCATCTTAACTGTAATAGCAAATTTATTCAGGTGGTAAAAACTGCATATATGCTTCTATAATTGTTATTTACTAAATTCAGCTCTCCAGAAAATGGGATGTTAGTACAGCAGCTTGCTTTATAAATCAGTGTATCCATATAGGCAGTGACAGCTTTCATTTAAAATTAGACTGACCTGAAAGCAATTCATAGTGTAGACAGACCTCATTTCCCACATCTTACATAAAAGTAATTCAAGACAGGGAAACAACGCCCTAAACCAACAGACCAGAAAGCCATATTTTAACGTCATGACTTCATGACAGGTATGAGCACTTTCATAGGGAGAAAATAACAGGTACTAATCTAGTAGAGAAAAGTATAAAAAGAACTAAGAGTCAGAACTTATAGCCAAACATATTCAAGTTAGAAGTAAGACACGTTATTAAGTGAGACTGACTAGCTACTGGAACACACAACCAAGGGAAGTGGCAGCTCCTTCTTCTCATGTCTTCCCATCAAATGTGTTTGACTTTTTGAAATTCTAAGCAAGGAGTTTGCCTGGATAGAGACACAATTTGCTGAAATTCTCTTTTCTGTGTAATACAGATACTGTGATCTACAAGAAATTTAACAACAACCAAAAAAAAAGGAGGTTGAGCCAAAGGGCCAAAATCATACACGAAAAAGAATGTATCCCAGAAAAGATAGAGTAGGGATTTGCTCACAAATTAAATGGAATGGGCAATAGAGAAGAAAAAAAAGAACAATGGTGGAAACATATTATTTCAAATTGGTTTCCTCCATCTCAGCATCTCCAGAAAAGATTAACGATAACAGAGAAAAAAAAATGACAAAATTAGAAGTAGTTCTTAAAATGGAAACTTTTCAGGAAGTCATCTCTTTGCAAGACAAAACTCTTTTCTCTTTCCCTCCCCCCTGTTTTTTTAAAGAAAACCAAACAACAAATGTTCTGGCTGAAGCAGTTAAAATTTTAACTGTGTTTGAGGCTGATTTGTTTGCTTGTTTGTGTTTTTAATAAATAGAAACCTTTTGAGAAGGAGAAAAACCTTCACTTTCCAATCAATTCTACCATGGCATCAAGAAGCAACAGGTACTTGGAGTAAAGAATTCATCCATCTTGACAATCAAATAACATGACAGTCAGCCTCCTATTACAAGTTGTCTCTTACTAAATCAGTTTCTGTAGTGGCTAAAATGGCTTCTATAGTAGAATTTGATTGAAAATTTATTTAAGAATAAAACACACTCAGACTATTTATAAAGCTTGCCATTTATGTTTACTTTTAGGCAGAGGTAAATAAATCAGTTGTCTCTCCCTGAGGACAAGCTCTCACCACATACTGCCAACAGGAAAAGGGAGTTAGGTGTCTGATCTTGATGATTAAGGACCTGGGTAAAGGTCTCATGTTTCAAATCACCAAATAAGCCAGTGTCTAAATAAACTTAGCCTGTCCACAGTGCCACTGTAGGAGATTCACAGCTGCAAAACCAGCTTTTTGTTCCCGTGCCAACTACCCAAGGCAGCAGTCATGTTTATTCACATGAAGAGGGTGCGGACTCAACAGCTACATCTTTCCAAAACTTACTGTAGTCAGAGAAGGCTTGGAAATTGTTGTAATACCTCCAAGAAGTGTTCTGCCTTGCACTACTGTGAAGCCTCCCGGTCATGCTTTTGACTGCGATTCACCCAGGGATTTTTTTGACCACTAACAACAGTTTCAGGAGTTTCTTTTCTTCTCCTTTTTTTCCCTTAAAAACAGTCTACTTTTGATATTAAAAAATACATTAAAAAGATCTAGTGTGCATGATCTTTTTCCTCCTGAAAGGGGTTACGGGATCACAGGAAAATTCAGGTTGGAAGAGACCTCAGGAGATGTCTAATCCAACCTGCTATTCAAAGCAGGGTGAGCTATGAGGTCAAATCAACCAACTCAGGGCTTCATCCAGGCTTTATATGAATAAATGACACAGAATGTAGGAGTTTGCAATTTCGTTCCTTACTATTTCTCTAATGGAATTGCTATCATTTTCTAACTGCTCTTCATTTACTTGTGCTTTGATGCAATGCAATTCTTATATATTTTTATCTTGATTAAAATAATGTAAAGCATGACCAGGCTGCTATTTGAACAACTGCAATAGCTCTTACTGGCTTTTTCCCCCCTTTTCTAATAGCCAAATATTTTAACTACTGGATAAGCAGTTTTTCTGTTATGCATCAGTGCAAGATACAATCAAAATGAGAATTAGTGATAAAGAAGTACAAAATCATACATACATGCCACAGAGATACCATTGTTTGAGCTGTAGATATTTGAACTCCAGAAGCTGATAATATAAATCTTTCTTTTAATTTACTCTTGAAGAAAATTATCCGCTCAAAAAGATTTTGTACTTGGCACGTGTACCAGCAGCTAGGAATTTAGATGTTTAAGAATGTAAAATAACACAATACAGGCTTCCCTCTCCAAGATTATCAAAGAAATTAAGATCACCATTATTCATTGCTATATGCTGACTAGAACTAATTATTTAACAGCGTAAAATAAAATGAAAAAAAGGGAGGGAAAAATGTGAAAATAACTGCAAGATACCCCGGAGAGATGTCCCACAGATGTGTCCTACAAAGAGAGAGAGCAAGGGACGAGCCTCAGACATACATAGACTTGGACCATCTAGCAACTCCTGCCCCTTGCCACCACACACGCAGTATGTGCAAGAAGCCACACAAGCACATGAAACTCAGCTGAGAAAGCACATGAAACTCAGCTGACAAAGCATGACCATTGCCACGCAACCATGTTCAGGTTCTCAGCAGTTAATCAAATGGGACCCTTCCTCCCTTCCCTTCCCTTCCCTTCCCTTCCCTTCTCTTCCCTTCCCTTCCCTTCCGTTCCCTTATCTTATCACCAAAATGTAATGAATAGGTGAACAAGAAGCTTTTCAACCATGGTGAAGTTAATTCAAACACCAAAAGCATATTGATATTCCTTTAGAAATAACATATACTTTAAAAAAGCATATACATTTAAATTACTTTTTTAGAGTGTATATTAGAGCTAGTTTTGGCCCGAGATGTTCAAAGAGCTGTGCCCATCGAGTACTAGTTTCTGATATCTTTGAAGGAACTGGGCCACACAGTGAACATGGGGAACATTTAAAAATCGGTTGTGTTTGCTTAATGGGTCCTGTAAATCAAAGAGTAATAGGGACAATGGCTGCTGCATAAACGAAAGCCTGGCAAAACTGCTCTCCTCTTTGGATTCTTTGTCCAAATAGATCTACACAAGATGTTCATCATGTTTACACACACGCGCACACACAGGCATAAAACACTATTTGCTGAATTCACCAATTTACATGCAAAGGTTTTTGTCAGTTCCCTACTATTTCCTCATTAATTTAATTGGTCAGTAGTTATCTGAGCTTCCAGCAGAAAATAAAGTAGCTTAAAAAACCTCAACCGTTTGTATTTTAAGAGACATTTTTTATTATTTAGAATATTGCAACTTTTATTTGATGAAAGTTACTATTAACATATTTTCATAATCTTCTTAGCCTAGCAACAGCAGGAGTAAAAGGTGTGAGGGGCATGCAATATTCATGAAATTAAGGAGAGTTGAGATGAAAGGGAGTTCCATTAGGGAGACCAAGTGTGACAATATGACACATATTTGCATATTTTACACTTTAAATCTTTTCAGCACATCCAAGTTGATATATGGATGTAAACATGCATTGCCAGTTTTTAGCATATTATAAGCCCTCAAGACTTTGCATGCATTTTAATATGTTTCATTATTGCTGTAGATTTTAATTTCGAAACTGCACAGCTTTGATGGAAGAAAGCTGGAAGTCAAAGCATCTGGCCTCTGCTTCAGGCAAGCACAGCCTTTTCCTTGAATACTTTTTGTAGAAGCAAGTCTATTTATTTGTGCATGTGCTGGAGTTTTGTGTGTGTACATGCAAGGAGTGACAAACATGATATACACTTTCTTTGATATGCATACTACTGAAATGCTATGTGAAATGCCCTAGGGAAAAAAAATGAAAGGGAAGAGGAAGGGGAAAGGGAAGGGGAAAAGGAAGGCAAGGAGAAAGGCAAGGGGAAAGGCAAGGGGAAAGGGAAGGGGAAAGGGAAGGGGAAAGGGAAGGGAAGGGAAGGGAAGGGAAGGGAAGGGAAGGGAACGAGAGGAAACCACATTCTTTACTACCTTGATCTGCCAAGCTAGCTGTTTTTTTCCATCTTTTGTTTTGTTTTATTTTATTTGGATTGGACAGTCTTTAGATGCCCCTTTCAACCTCATCCATTCTATGATTCTGTATTCTGTGATTTCCTTACAGTTATTAGATTAGGCATAGACAGAAAGGGAAGGAGACAGTCAAAATGTGAGAGTTACAACAGTGGAAGACCTTGATACATACTCGTTCTTACATTTGTACTCTCCTAGAGATGTTGCAAGGGTTAATGAATTAAAGATTGCAAAAGTCCTTGAATGAAAGGGCTGTAAAAGTGGAAATTACTGTTACTGCTGTAATCAGCACGTGGTGACAGACAGCACAACATGGATGTCATCGCTTATCATCTGCTTGTGGGTGGCAGATTCTGACCTAGCTCCACTGAAGTTACTATGGTTCATGATGAGAAATGCATTTATAGTGGTTTTGTTTGTTTTATTTTTTTTTTCCTGTGGTGTACAGAAAATACATTGGTGGCATTGGTCTGAAGTGTTTTCAAATGTATTTTGTTTGATTAATTTTATTTTCCAGAATAGGTTATCACAGAAGTAGTGACTGTTAAGGCAGTGAACTGCTAAGGCATTCACTGGCAGATTGTTTTAATCATTATAGCGGAGCATCCACAGCCACAGACATTTCTCAGAGTAGTGGTACTTTTAATCTTTTCATATAGTTTTATTTTTGTATTGCTAGCTTGCCCTCTTTTTGATTTTACTTAGGCATCTTTCATGGTCAATGTAGAGAACAAACATGTGCAAGATGCATCCCTAATCTGAACCAGTGTAGCTACTCTTACATGTTTAATATTTTCTAAAAATTTCTAATTAATCAGTGTTAATGTTTTCATTAATTTCAAGTAAATGCCTAAACTTTTATGATTTCTCTTACAATATCTCTGTATGACTTTCTTGTGATCTAGCATGCTCTGATGTGTAAAAAAGCAGTGGTATAAAATAAGAAAAAATCAAGTTAGCTTCCAAATTTTAAAACACATACAGCCCAACTACACAGAGATAAAAGTTTGCCCAAGTACTACGATATTGTCATTTTTTACCACAAGTGCATGTGAGACATATAGTTGTGTATTAATTAAGTACACCATTAAGTGTTAAGAAATATCTTTTGTTGATACTCATTCTCAAATGGGACAGGAAGCATTCACAGAAGAAATTTCCACGTCTTTCTTATCTGCAAGCTTTTTGCTAAAATATTGAAAAAGTCACACATATATTTGCAGCTCAAGAAAAACCTACACCTGGGTTGGTCTTTCTATAAGGGAAGTCTTTGCAAAATCTAAGTAATAATCATGTTTTAATAGTAGCTCTAAAGTCAGGCTTCAAATACAGCTGTACATGTGTGAATTTGTAGAAAGTCTGAATTACATACCCAAATCTTACCCAGACAAAATGATCTATTTTATAATTTTATTATTACTGTTATTGTATTATTCAACTCTCATATTGTAAGTATAAATCTGGAAAAATTAGCTTTGAAATGTGGATCCAATACTATTTTTTTTTCTGCAAACTATCTCCATACAATTTTAAATATATGTTAATGTCAAAATAATTTTTATATAAACATAGGAAAGATATATGACCTGTGTGTATGGATATAACTAAAATTGGAAGCTACTCTGATTTGTATCAAGTAAACGATTTGGTCTAGATTGCCTTCATTGCAGACAATGTAGCCAGAATGGGAAAAGCAAGGGGAAAACTCACGCAGAAATAGCTGCTCTTATTCACGATACAGATCAACATGCCCTTGTGTACATGGGAACCAGAGAATAGATCTCTTTTTTTTCTTTTTTTTTTTTGTGCTTTTCAAGACAATCTTGTCAATGCTCAGCAACCTTCATGAACTTGGGTGCCTCACTAGATTAGTCACTGATCTTTTCTCTTTGGGACCACTCCAGTCCAGCCATTGGCAGAGTAAACAAAGCTACATAACCAGGTTCCTGTTCATCCACACGTACACATGCACGTGGTGTACACAAAGCATGACAATACATGAGCAGTAATTTTTACTGCTCTGTGCTCATGTGCATCTAGACACCTACATATATATTATTTACAGGGAGAGAGAGAGAAAAAAAATGAAAAGAAGGCATCAAACCCACAACATTACTTATCTTGGATAATTTTCATATACTTGATGGGCAAATGCATTTCTTTCTGGGAACCAGTGTTAAAATGCTGTGGTGGTTCAAGAAGACCTGATGACACTTGAAAATACAGATGAATTATAATTTCTTCTCCCATTAACAACTTACAAAGTATCAACATACATAGACAACACAGGTGTTTAACTTTGGAAGATAGGTTCTGATAACAAGAATATGTTTTACTCACTGTTATCATTACAGATGAATTGATTTACGTTTTTTGTTTCAGTGCTTTGACTTTTTTTTGAGAATTTAATTTAAACTTTAAACAAACACTTTTCCCACAATTACAAAATATGCATTGATTAATGAGTGTTAATTGTGTGAATAATAATAATTGATAATAAAAGTAGTACTCATCATTATAAAACCTTAAAGTAGAATTAAATCACCTAAGTCTTTTCTAGGTATAAGAAAAGCATTCTGATTAAAATGTAATGATCATATAATGATATAATAATCATACTATCTCAAATTAATCTAGTTTTCAGAGAGAATAGGTTTTCAAGACATTTACCTCTCTTCCATCTCCTTTGAGAAGCTGTTCATGTATCTAAGAATATATATGTAAATATATATGAATATAAATTAATAATTTCCCTAATCAATTATAGCCATGTGTTTATGGTAAAACATGAACATTAATGAATTGTCGTATGCTCGCTTTTGGTATTTTCCATTATTTTCTTTTGGATTTGATAGTTGCTGATTTCTTTTATAGATTTGTTCTGATAGAGGTTAAATTGTATCTTTCTCTTCATAAAAGATTTTGAATGTAAAAGAATAGAAATTCTACTTGTCTTGTTACAAGAAAAAATAACTTTTCCCCCTACACCACACATACAGACAAGGAACTATACATTCAGCTGTCTTTACCTGGTGCTCCTGTCACCATCTGTTCATCAATATCTTTGCATTGGAGATCTGTAATATGGGCTCCACGAGGTCAGCAAAAAGGTACATTAAAGATCTTGTTGCTTTAATATTATCATAGGACATAGCTAAAAGATTGAGCTGGGGAATGGATGTCATGCCAGTGACTGGAGTAATTATGTTGCAGAAATGCTTAGCTGTATATCCTGTAATATTCCTAGGGAAAAGAAAACATTATTTTTTTTAAATATTGATGTGAAAAGGAAAAAATCACAGAACTGAAGTTCTAAGAACTAGATTATTTAGAGAACAAGGAAATTTTTACTTCACATGTGAATTTTTACTTCACATTTTCTCTGCCTCGTTTTTTTTTTCTAAATATTTTATAACTTAATGATATTTCATTTCATTTTTTGAATGAAATAAGGGCATGGCATGCTATGCATAATCAATATTTTACACTTTAAGCTCTGTATGTGACTTCAAACATTGGACTATTGGACTAGAATTTTAACACAACTTGGTTTATAGTCAATGAGTTAGAACGTGCCATTGTCTTTTGAAAAGCTAAGAAATACTCAAACAATATCTAAAAGACATCAGAACTTCTATATTCTCCTTTTTTTAATGATCTATCTAAATCCAGTTGCCACTTCCCTAAGATACCAAAAGGGTCAGTTCTTAGTAAAAAAAGGATTGAGAGAGAAAAAAGTAAGTGGTATTAGCATGCCCATGAACATCTGTGTGTATAAGTTCATGTGTGTGTAAGAGCAGGGGAGAAAGGGAGGGAGCAATAGCAATGAAGAGGGAAGGAGAGAGATTTAATGAAAAATTTGGATTACAACAATGTTCCTCAATAATAAGTCCAGGCCGCAAAGCAAATTACATTTCTTTTCCAGCACTGAGAAGCTTAGTATTAGATCTGACACTTTAAAATATGCCCGCCTGGCTGTGCCACATCCAAGCTGCCAGCTTTTGAAACAGCTTCAAAGCCAAAGCAGGGCATGTGATTTAAAGAAAGCAGCCTAATTTCTGAGCTGAGGCTCAGTAAAGCATGTAGACAAAATCCTGAAAATGAAAATGGGCTAGGGGCTTAAGTAAATATAGTCTGTCCCTCTCCTTCCCTCCTCTCTGACACTCGCTCTACACAGTAAACATAATTTGGATTTCCCTGTCCTTGCCATGGAGGGGAAATCTTCCTGGCTGGGCTGGAAGAGCAAAATGAGGCCTGGACAAAGGTTCACAGGGTAGGCAGGAGATAACACAACAGAGGGATTCGTGTCCCCACCCTGTCTCTGGTGTATGAGGTTAATTGCCCTGGTCTCAGCAAATCAACAGTCAAGCAACAGGGAAATCTGTGCACAACATTTGGAACCTCAAATAATTTCTATTTAGAATTGACAGAGAGGGAAAATATTTATTTATCTCAGTGCGTACAGGCTAGGAGCACATTCTAAAAAGTGTAATGCTTGGCACGACAATGACTGCCTTTGCCCTGCTCCAGGAATGGCATTTTCAGTGCTGAGTCCGAGCTTGCTGATTTTGAGAGGGATCTGAAAACTTTCAGGCAGCTGGGTTGGTATTCTTAGGATCCGAGATACTCATCATCTGCAGTGCCGAAACAACTTTTAAACTTTTTCTCTTCTAGATAGAAGCATTTATTTTTTATATAGTACTTTTAGAAAATTAGTAACTTCTTTCTAAAGACTATGCTTCTGAATCTGGGCATTCGCCATTTTTTAATGCTTGCCCAGATCCAAATCCTACTGTACAATTTCTGAAAGCCTAGGATGTGGCAAGAAAGTCCTGGACTTACCACTTTCGGTTGGGATTCAGAAGAAACACAATATTCAAAATAAATGTATGTGATTCTGGTATGTATTTTCCAGGCTCGTCCTGCAAAGCATCTTGTACTATTCTCTAGTGCAGATGCTACATGTGATACATTACAAATCATTAACTCTTTTGTTATATTATTTTGTTATATATAATATTGCAGGCCATGCTGAAGTGATGAGGAATATATCCAGATCACTTTTTTTGTTTTTTCTTTTTTTTTGCCTAGCAAAGGAGTGATAGTTTGGTGCTTTTCTGGTACCATCGTTTTTATTACTTTTTTATTGTTACCTTAGCCCAGTTGATGAACACTAATTTTTATGAGATTTAAATGACCAGTCACACAATATAAACCTGTTTAACCAACTCATTTGGTAAATGTTCAGAAGGTAGGGAGGTATTCAAGAGGAATATTTGTGACATAATTTTGAACAATAATAGAAATTAGAGCTGATTACAAAATATTTGAAAATGAGAAAAGAACACAATGAAATTCATGAGAATGAGGTTAAGTGCTTTGAACAGTTAGCTTTGTTAACAGCATTATGTTCAGACTTCAAAAGGAGGTAATAATGATATATACTGATTCATAACAAACAATTTAAGGTTTCTAGTATACTCAGCCCATTTTACAAAGAGAATAAAATACGCATGCTCTATTCCACGCTGAGTCTGTATATGCAATACAATTGGCATGATGAAAAAAAATCACAAAGTACTACTAAGAAAGTATTACAGTTTCAACAAGCATAAGGATCCATTGAAAAGGAAGATGGTTTTACCCACCTGCAATTTATTAGATGGAAATGCATAAATATTTGTTGTGCACACAGAACGGTTGTAACTTTGTCTATAGTCAATGGAGAGAAGTCATGAGAGGAGGCAATATATTTATCATCTTGTCTATCTTAGGGTGAGATGAATCGTCTTTGGATGTTAACAGTTTCTTTGCAGTATCTAGAAGCTTATAATGATGAGATCCCAGCTTAGATGTTTAGTTTTTCGAGGTAGATGGACTGCACATTTGTTATTCACTGAAATGAGGCTAAAAAGTAGAAGCTGCTACTGGCAGTTTTTGAGAAAAGGTTCAGCAAGGCCATTTTAATCTACATTCACTTAGAAACAGTTTTTTATGGTCAAGAAGTTGAACAGCATGAAGCCCACTTAGGCAATCAGCCAGTAGGAAAAATAAGACTTTCATTCATTCCAAAGTATGCCTTGTAGCTCCACAGAATATTCCTTATCCCATGGACATGCACACAGCAAAATATTCAACTTGGTTCCATCTTAGAACATACCTTTCCTAATGCATTTCTAATACAACTACACCTCCCTAAACATCAGTATTTTCATTAGGCTCACTTGCATTATATTTATTTCAGCTTATTTAAGATTACAGATTTACATAGTTAGTGACTTTTCTTTAGGGAAAAAGATTTGTTTTAGCAAGCTCATGTTCTGCAATATATGAAATTTCTGATCTTGTTTTACATAAAACAAGAGTAAACAACTTCAAAAACATACCATTCTTTGGTTCAGCGGCACTGTTGTCTTTATTTTTAGTCCATTCTTACATCTGATAGATGCCTATCCATAGGTTATGATACACAATTGCAAGCAGGTACAATAATTCCAGGGGGAATGATAAGAGCTGAAAATAAGACCAAAAAGAAGAAATGACTGTAGAAGCTTTATGATCTTTTCATGCAGAGGAAATCAAAAATCATCAAACGAAAGCTGGTTCACAAAGTATGTGAAACAGAAGAGGAAAACTGACCATCTGCAATGATAATAGTGCATTGTATCCCTCACTGAAGGTTCTCTAAGTACTCCAGAGATGTGAATTAATCAGTCCTCGAGGCATATCCATCTGGTTAGTGGCTCTGGCTGGAAGGAAGTGAATTGATGCATAGGAAGATAAGGAAGTTGTTGAAGAGGTTGTTGCAGGAGATCTGAGATGGTCACTTTAAATGCTGAAAGACTTTAAGTGTCCTTGTCATTTTGATAGTATGTGCTACTTTGCACAAAATATTCATTGTATATTTCTGGTTCTTTTTGCCATGGGAGCCAAGATCCCCCACATCATTAGTGTACTTTCTTGATGCAACAATTGCAATAAGGAGAAACTGAGCCATGAAGAAGGGAAGATACTTTGCTCAGAAGCGTAGAGAAACTGAAAGTAGACTCAAATCAAAAAGACTTTTGATTACCCTTTTTTTCATCATAATACCCACAAAACTCTTTCCAAGTTGGACGGGAAAAGCACTAGCAAATCACAACTGTGAGACCTTCCCCCTCACCTCTTTGAATCCTCAAAGTATTATTGTTGCTTATCTGTGTAATAGAAATGCAATGTGCTAACCTAGCTTCAGTGCTGCACAGACTCATATTAGATGGACTATATGTATATATGTTAATGGGGAGGGTATTTAATCACCAGAACAAATTACTTAGGTTTTTGGTAAGTAGTATTAGAAAAGTTTACATCAAAATATTCTAAGAGATATGTTCTAGTTCAAACAGAATTAGTTCAGGGAAGTCCTATGACTTCTGTTATAAGAGAGGTCAGATGAGATGTTCGCAATGGTCCCTTCTGGCTTAGTAATCTATGAAGCTATGAAGCTATATGAACCTCTTTCAAGAAATAAAGATGATGGTAACTGTCTATAAATACTTGATAACATGAAATTGCTGGAGGAACTATTTAAGGTGGTTAATGATGGTATTATAGGAAATAATGTCCTCAAACTGAAAAGACCAAGGTAGAATATTTAAGAAAGACAGTATTTTCTAGAAGTGAGGTCAATTGCACAGTGGAGTAATTTGCAAAATTGAGCTCTATAAAAAGAGCTGTGCAAGAAGAGAGTGAATAAAGCATGTGATTAGTCTCTGAAATAAGTCTGTTCTAAAGCTGAGTAATTCAAAACTAAGTAGCTTCGGAAGTCCAACCCTACCTTTCTTTCATTATTTTAAAGAACTTTTTTTTTTTTTGAGAACTGATTAGAAAATGATTTACCAGCCTCTACTTTCTCATGTGAACAGGAAACTTCAAAACTTGTGAATAATAATTATTCTGTCTTGAAATACAACAAATCCTACTTGGGAAACTGGTAGCCTGTGAAAAAAAGAGCAAACTTGCCTCTTGTAACTGTGTTACTTTGTCCCTCAAAAGTGAAAATATTTCCCATGTAGATAGAAATTTAGGAAGAGTCTAGTGTATATCCTTCCACCTCAATGCAAGCAGACTCCAAATGCCAAAGTTGTGCATAGGCAAAGGGGTGCAGGGCTGACATTGCTTGTAACTGTGGTTATGTTTCCTGCAGTTTCCCTCAGCTTCTTTTGCATATTGAGGTGTTTTGTCAGGGCTTTGCACACAGTTTGTGTCTGAAGGAGCCTCATTACTGGCCTACACAGAGACAAGGGAGGTGGAGAAGGATGACAAGGTTTGCATTAATTGCACAGCTATCTGTTGTTCCGGGGGCCACTCAAGCATATAATAACTTAAGTAGAGTTTCAGTGAGTTGGAAGCTCCTGCTTTTTGTAATGTTTTGGCAAGCTGATTTCTTATTATAGCACAGTTGGTCTTTCTTTTTAAAGTCTTGACAGAAAGCTGTAGGTGGTCACATTGCTTTTGTCCTGCTAGCAATAAATTTTCAACATTCCATTAGCTAGGCAAGAAGTGGACTGGTACAACTGGATTTTACCGTGTTTAAGTTATTGGTAGAGGTCATCTCGGACATCATGGTTCAGATCTGAATATATCTGCAAATTCCTCTAATGCACAGGCATAGCAACTGCTACTTTTGCTTTGGTCTGCCAATTAGAGGTGGAAAGCTTGGCTCAGTGTCCATATTCAGATTCTTCTAAGTCTGGAATATCTATTGTTCTTTAGTATTAAAAGCCATCATATCCAGATTCTATCCTTTAGTAAATTCAGTGGAATTATGCTGAGAACTATATACTTTTTATTTTTTCTGAATGCCAATCAGGTCTTTTTTTTTCTTTTTTTTCTCAAGTTACTTGAAGTTATTTATGTTTCTATTTGGAAAAGGACCTTGATGTTCAAATATTCTGTAACGTCTGTGGCCTTGGATTTTTTGGAAATCGGTGGGACAAAGCTAAAAACCTGGCCAAATAAGCAGTTAAAGATTATAATATAAGATTATATTAAAATAGATTAGAATAGCATATTTGAAAATAATGATGTCTACAGATTTTGTTTTAGCAGGGAAAGAATTCCTTCTTATGCAGTGTCACTACATTGAAAATTCTCCTTTTCTTACTGATTTGGCATTTGCCAACTTAGTCAAGAGGCTAAGTATTTCTTCTGATATACAATAATTTTTTCCAATGAATATATATTTAAACTTTAATTTCCTTTTGGTTTTAGTGAGTATTTTTGTAATTGTGCTTTGTCTGTAGGAAGAGTAAGTAAAGTAAAATACATGAAAATATCAATGGGAAAATTCCCTAAACATGAATGGAAGTTGCTGGGCATTAAATACCTTGAAGAATAATTAGTCCATTTCAAAGCCTATATTAAGACACTCACATTTTTTTAAATCTTGAGGCCATTCAGTTATAGCTTTCTTTAACTGTACTGCTACAAAATACTAAACTATAATTTGTATTTAATGAGTACATTAAATACATACTTTAAGGTATATTTTTATGATTTGGCCACTTTGTCTCCATCTTTTTTGATGCTAACTGGTAATATTATATCCTATTTTGGATCTGATGGAGCACTCTTATGCTGGTAATTCTCCTCCCTTAGTGGCCAGTTAGGCGAGCTAGAATGTAGCTTAGAACAGCCTACTGTTCATACAGTAAGGGAGCTATATAATAGAATCACTATCATCATGCTCAAAAATATTCCAAAGAATGCAAAAAATTAGAGGTTAAGGCATAACTAGTCCTTAGATGAGGTCTGTACATTTTGTTCTCTTTTTTGTCCCTAATGTCTGTGATCCATGATTAAACGTATATAGCAAAACATCATGGCTGTGTTTCAGTTGTTGCTATTAGCAGTATGAGTTGGATCTTCCATCAAATAGTTTTCCATAGCAGTTAAAAAAAAAACAAAAACACAAAATGATACTTATAAAATTTAAAACCAGCTGATTATAATTTACATCTTATTAGTAAAGGAAAAAAAAAGGTATCCATTACCAAATGTAAAATTAAATGATCATTAAGCTAATTAGCCAGTGTGTTGTTCTCATTGAGTTTATTGTTTCAATTGTATCTGTGTAAATTAGCAAAGAGCTTAATTTGGGGAGAAATCAATAAGTTCTTTTGTTGTTGCTTTTGTTGTTATGATAATACATACACATATTTAAATCATTTCAATAGAAAGGATGGAATGAGAATTCACGTTAGGCTTTGCCAGATACTCATGGCATGTGAGATCACATGGATAAAAATCCAAGGTACAGTTTGAATACCTGCTCATGACCACTTAGTGCAGCCTAATCATGGACTATATTGGCTGGATGTTGGCATGATGGCTCTTGTTACTGGAATCTTTTGCAAAAGGGAATGCATTTGCCTCATGCTTGAAGCCTAAGTGTATCAGTAAAGGGAGAACTTGATGGCATAAGACTAAATGTTACATAAGCTTCATTCAGCTAGTCTGGTGCAACTAGATTCTATCTGTTTCTCTGCAAAAGTACTAAGAATAGTTCTGCCTCCAAAAGGACACGCCAAGAGACATAATAATTGCCCCTAAAAGGACTTTGATTCTTCAGTGGTGTGAGTCATGGTGGCTAACATTTAGGTGTCATACTGGTAAAACTCATAAACACAGAGGCTGAAATTTAGCTCGTCTGTTTTAGCCACATAATCCACACATTGATATGTGATTTCACTCAAGATTTCCTTATTAAAAAAAAAAGAAAAAAAGAAAAAAAAAAGCACAAAGCACCTAGAGTATGAATGCTCATATATTTTTAATGACTACATTATGATGAGAGGAATCACCCTTAAAATGGTCTATTTTCCTCCAAGGATTATAAAGGATTATTAGGATGATGATCTTAGATGAAGACATCTGCACAGCAGACATCTGCATCTCAGCAAAGAAAGCATACCCTTAGAGTCTATACATATTACATAGAAATAGGCACATCAGTGCCCAATCTATTAAAAAAAAAAGTTGAAGAGCTTCTCAAATAAGACTTGCATTAAATGAGTTAAAAGCAGCACACAGTTTCCTGACATTATTGTGGATTATAACAGTGATACCCATGACACCATTCCTCCTCTAGGCCTGTTACCTTCAACATGACCTACCTGTGATAAATTTGCTTGGAAAATACTTGTTGCTGTACAGCGAAAGACCTGGGGATGTGCAACAATATGAAGTGTTTGTATAAGAATGAATTTAGATCTTTCAAGTATATAGTTAAAGCCTCCCATATGGCAAGACAGGAAAAGGATTACACTTCTTCTCCTGTTGCATATATCCCAAACCTAGCAAGATTGTGGGATGGAGTTCAATGAACGCTGAGGCAAGGCCATAGAGAAAGCGAGGAGAAAGCTAGGGCACCTTGAGCTCACTGTTGAAAAAAAAAAAAAAAGATAAAAAGAATTTTACTTTACGTACCCAAACAAAAGATAAAATGAGAGTTAACTAAAAAAATACAAAACAGTGAGCACAAACAGATGTGACTGTTTCCTGCTGGATTCTGATAAATTCCTTTGTGATTTTCCTTTGCCCAAATAACTTCTGTGTAAAATATCTGAGAATTATATCTTAATAATTTCATTAACTGCTCCAAGCCTCTCCGTGGCCTTCCAGAGTTTTTTGCTTTTTGTTTTTTGTTTTATTTTTTAGAGAAATACCTCTCATTACACCATCTCCATTCCTAAGGGGTGAATGAAGTAAGGAGGAGAAGCTAAATAAACAAACAAATAAATAAATAAATAAAAGCCTCTCAAAGCAGGATCATACAAGCAACACAAATTCATAAACAAGGGAGGAAAAGGATAAAGAACAACAACAACAAAACACAATTCCCTAAACAGTTGGCATATAAAACCACCCAGAGGCAATCTCTCTTGTAGCATACCAGCCAAATACATAGGTATTTATGTGCAAAACAATTCAGTTTGCTTTCCCTAATCCTCCTGATTCCTCCCTCCCCTGATAAAAACCAGTAGTGCTTATCACAGGAAACCTGGTACTTTGCCATCTTGCTTGTGTAGCCTATGGGTACACTTAGCTTTAAAAGAAGTCCCCTCTGGTGCTCCGTTGAGATGGGGCAACAAGACAAGCAAGGGTGAAACTAAGTTTCTGGACAAAGTGAGGGTGAGATTCACCCATCTAGACCAAGCTTCCTTGTTTCATGCTAATGTAGATAAAGTTAAAGGGATTGCACCCTCTGAATGAATCCTCATCTGAACCCACCATGAAAAGCATCTATATTGACTAGTAAATGCTTAGACAACCAACTCTCAGCTCTACTTAAGAGACACGTAAGTGCTCTCCAGTGAAGCCTACTGATCTGTGGAACATTTTAGTTGCTCAATAAAACTCTAAAATAACCCCATTCAGTCTGTGCTGAGCATGTGCTTAAGAATTTTCCTGGACTATGGCATGTGAATGATGGCAGAGCATGATCTACATGCTGCAGTACATTCAACCTTACCATGATTTGCATCTCTATACTCTCCATCATACTGCTCATTTTATTATTAACAAAAAGTGGGAAGTCAAATATTATCATCCTTTCTTCTTTCAGTGTTCAATTAAAACATCATGCAATGGTTCTGAGGATCAGCCAAAGAAGTGAGGTACCTGCTGCAATTAACAACAGCAGTACCTGTATTAGCTGCTGTTGCATGTGCACCTATACTGTACCTATATTTGCTGCTGAAATTCAAGTATTCTTGAAGAGTCAGTTCAGTTGGATACAGGACATGGGCTGATACCCAAATGATATGAAAGAAAGCTTTCTGATCTTGTATCATATGCCTATCAGAAACCACATTTCCTAAACTATCTGACCTTCTCACTCCAGTCTTTTTTGTTTGTTTGTTTTAACTTTTCATTCCTGTTTTAATGGACAAAAAGACAAAAACTGAACAAAGTGTAGTGCTTCTAAAATAGCATTTTTACCTTTTTTGGCAAAGATATCCACAGCTGTATAGCATAAAATATCCTCATCACCAACAGAATGTCTTTCTGTGCCCTAAAATCACTATCTTTTTTGACAGCAATTTCAAAATAGAATACTGTGATTTCAGAATCATGTATTCTAGTAACAAGATAGCAAAATCTCGATGTGATTCTCAAAATACTATTAAAATTGTAATAAAGGATCATCATCTGCTTGCCATACTCCTATTTCTGCAGAGCAAAATCCATGACGAGAAAAAAAGTCCCAAGTTTTTATTCTGGTCATACTGAATCAATGCAATAAGACTGTGAGAATGCTTATGACACGGTTTTAGAAAGGAAGGAAATGAAAGAAGATCATTTGGAAGATAGTCCTAGAAAGATGACATAGATATTATACCTTACAGAAAACATAGTATTACCAACTTACCATCTGAAACATATTTCTGCCTACAGCTAGAAATACAACAAAGAAATTCCAGAAATGCCACTTTTGCAACATGATTCAGAAATGTGTTCTTGTGTTCTTCCTGTGATTTTAATTTATTAATTAAATATAAATACATGTATTTAAAAGGCTCTAGAAGTAAATAAGTGGATGTAATAGTTAGGCATATCTTGTTATCAAGAACCTATTGTCAGGAAACCTTTTACCAGCTTCTTCTTCTAACTCCTTCTATCTCCAGTATACACAATATTCCGGGCCAAGCTCCTGGTTATATGCACTAGGAATTCTGTTACCTTGCATTATGGTAAGCATGCAATTTCAAAGACGGTCGGGATCTATCAGGTTTCCAACTCTAAACCAGAAACTGAAACTGGAAACTGTCAGAGCAATCACTAAAAAAACAAAAATTAAATTTGTCTCTTCACCTTATCAGACTTTCTGTCATGAACTGATTTTACCAGCTGCAACAGTGGTATAAGAAATGGCAATTAGCAGGACACTGTTGTAAAATTATTGAAATCGTGTTCCTCATTATACAATTAGAGTTATATCTCCATCTTCACAATTAATTACGCCACATGGTGAAAAGAAATTATTTAATACTATGGTAGTGCCTCAAGGCCTAGCAGGACAGTAAATGTGCTAGTTTCCGTATACCTACCTTCAAGATGGAAAAAAAAGAGAAATCCTTGCCTCAAAGAACTAACAGCCTAAACAGCTAGGAAAGGTAAAAGATTGAAGGGTAGCCAAGGGCACATGAAGCTGAAATGACATGCCCAAGGCCTTAAAATAGATCAGAATTAATATTGGCCACGGAAATCAGATTTTCAAATTCTACACTTTGAGACACCTTTACATTAAATAAAGCTATTGTATGGAAATCCTCATAAATTTAAATTATGATGAGCCTTTGCACTTCCATGTAACACAGGCTTTCCTACCAGAAAGCTATAATTACTAAGCTGAGCCAAAGTATATGTATCTTCAGACATTCCATTGTAGATGACATAGAGTTTGTCTTATTGGAACTATAACTTCAAACTGAGTTACAGATGAAAGCATCTTCACAAACAATGAAATGTTACTCAGTGATATTTGTTGCAATGATCTATAAAATACTAATTTTTATTTAGAACAAATTTTGGTCAGAATATTATGTCTGAGCAAAAACTTGCTGAGAAAAATTAACGATGCTTCATTTTTTTTAAACTTTCCTAATGTTAGTCTCAGACTCTCACAGAATTGCATCTTCATGATATATAACACAATTACAAATGTAATTGATCTTTGACCCAAATCTCAACAAAATAAGTAGCTAGGTGAGGCTGAGGCAGTGGTTAAGACATTAAAGAATCTTTCCAGCCAGCCAGCATAGGTCACACAGCTTTGCTTAACCATGTATTTTATTGGTTCTGCCTTGAAGGCACTAGGATGCTCTAGGGGATGAAATAAAGATATGATTAAAAAAAGAAAAAAAAAGAAAAAAAGAAAACACACCTGTCTACCTGCTTAACTGCCTACTTACAAAACACCTGATAATGTGCAAGGTGCATAAAAAAGACTAAGACTATTTGCTCTGCTTCTAAATATGAAGAACCTACCAGCTTGTACAGAACTGTGATATTTCTTGACTGAGGAACAGGAAAGTTAAATATCAGAATTTATACTTATAACATCCCTACTCAAAGTGTTAGTTTCATGAGAAAATGCTTCATTCAAGACAAAAAAAAAAAATCTTTTCATGAGTTCTATTCACCAGTAACTTAATGGTGAATTCCTTGGCCGGTGATAGAAAAGAAGATCCTTTGTGGCCTTAAGACTGATGAAATAATGGGATACAATTTGTTCTTTTTTTTTTTAACTCATGCCTAACTTGGGGAAAATTGGTGAGGAAAAGAAAAAGGCTATGGGATTTTCTGTTACAATCAAAAAGCTGAGGAGAAGGGGATATTTGTGAAGCCAAATGGTAAATGATTTTTGAATTCTTTTACTAAAGATGCTTTGTTAAATGTAAATGAAAAATTCTTATTTAATGTTGTTTACAGTATCTTTAAAGTCTTTTTAAAAATATAGTGATTTAAATATCTTTTATAAATAGGCAGTCTAACAGTCCTGGTCCAGTTATGCTAAGTGCTGTGCTTTACATAATATATTGAGTAATATGTACTGAAATAAAATTATGAAACTTTATAATATTATAAAACAAAATCTCTATTAAAAATGTCAACAGAGGAAATACAATCTGGAGATTAAGTGGATGAAGAGGTAAATTCCGTCTGAGTTATACTAAATGAGATGTGTGTGACTAAGCATGTTACTGAATCTTACAGTGCTTTAAGTTCTGATCTGTGAGAACCATTGCTAATACTCCAGGATGGGAGAGGACAGCTTGTTTTACCTGTAGGATTGCAGGTTCTACGGGACAAAAATCCCTCCTGCAGCCTCTATACACAGTGCCAACAAGGGTAAATATCTAAGTGTAAAGGAAAAATTGTGGAAGGTCAGTAGATACACTGGCATCTGAATGAGAAACAGGTTTCCTTGAGACAGCTAAACTGCCAGCTGCAAATGTATCTGTGGGCAGATTAATGATCTCTTACTTGCTAGAATAATATAAACCTACAAGGTAAGCTACTCTTTAGAAGTTAAACTTAATCAATTTTTTTTGAAAGAAAAGTTATGGGTATATAGCATGAGAACAGTCGTACCAGCATGTTGATAGGTACAATGTGAGTTTTTATATCTGAGCCAGTTTTCTTGTCTTTATAGCACTAGAGAACTGCCACCTGTGATGCCCAAGAATGATTTCTTGGGCATCATGCTTTGATAGATGCACAAACACACTAAATGAATCATCCTCTGGAGATCTTCTATCCTACTCTTGTCTAAAGGGAGATCTATATGAGGTTTTTTAAAGATCTGCTGTTGAAATAGATGAAGCACGCTCTGAATAGATGAAGCACGGTTTATTTTCCTGCACTCGGTACCAGGGAAAGCTAGATGTCTACACTGCAGAAATGTGTCAAGCACTCCCTTGGCTTTCAGCAGTCTCCTTGGGAGGGTGAAAATCCCATGGAGAGGATGGGATGGATTTATACTTTGGACTCAGCTGTATGGCCAACTGCTCTCTGGGATCTGTAAAGTGGGGAGGACAGAAGCATAGCTACACTCTTGACAACACCTCCTAATGATATCTCCTCCTCTTCTGAAGTTGCTCACCTGGGTTATCTGTTCTTTGGTCAGCAGTTGTTGATTCCATTCTGTGAGGTTTCCTTCCTTCTACATGTGTGTGGAAGGAACCAGAGAGTCTGGTTCATTTAGCTATCTGATCACTTTCCTGTATAAAAGAACCAGCAGGTAACAAGGAAAGGGATA
Organism: Nothura maculosa; assembly: GCA_032353885.1. Taxonomy (NCBI): domain Eukaryota; kingdom Metazoa; phylum Chordata; class Aves; order Tinamiformes; family Tinamidae; genus Nothura; species Nothura maculosa. Next base: position 118,376 of record JAUBOD010000950.1, read on the forward strand.
AATTGAAAACAGATAAAAAAGGACAAGTTAAAGGTCCTGCATCTGGGGAGGAATAATCCTAGGCGCCAGCACAGATTATGGGTTGACCTTCTGGAAAGCAGCTCCATACAGAGGGATGTAGGAGTCCTCGTTGATAACGAGTTAACCATGAGGCAGCAGTGTGCCCTTGTGGCCAAGAAGCCTAATAGGATCTTGGCTGCATCAGGAGGAGTGTTGCCAGAAGCTGCCCCTCTACTCAGCTTTGATGAGTCCACGCCTGGAGTACTGTGTGGAGCTCTGGGCTTCCGAGTACAAAAGGATGTGGAGCTTCTAGAGAGAGTCCAGCATAGAGTGACAAAGATGATTAAGGGATTAGAGCATCTCTTGTATGAGGGAAGACTAAGCAAGCTGAGCTTGTTTAGCCTAGAGAAGAGAAGGTTGAGAGGGGATCTTATCAATATATACAAATTCCTGAGGGGAGAATGTAAACAGGATGGGGTCAAACTCTTCTCGGTGGTGGCCAGTGACAGGACAAGGGCTAATGGGTACAAGTTGAAACACAGGAAGTTCCATCTGCATGTGAGGAAGAACTTCTTTACTGTGAGGTCTGGAGACCTTCTAAACCTGTCTGGGTGCAACCCTGTGCCATGTGGTCTAGGCGTGCCTGCTTGAGCAGGAGATTGGACTAGGTGATCTCTAGAGGTCCCTTTCAACCTCAAGCGTTCTGTGATTCTGTGATATAGTGAACTTTTGCTTCAAGGCATCTTTTGTAAAGAATCTTCTTATACAAGAAGCCTCTTTCATAGCTCATATACCTGCCTTGGAATGGGGATCGGAGCAGAAGGCCTACTGGGGTCTTAGCTACACTACCTAAAATGCATCCCTTTTCAATGACTTCTGCTTTCATTTCACCTATTCACAGCTCTGAAATTGTTAAATCTTCACTGACATTTCTATGGCTACATTTTAAATGAAACACATTCTTGCTAGAGATGCTTTTCTAATACAGACAAATCACATTTCTGTTCTCAATACTAGTAGTCTTTCAAGAACTTTATTCTCATTTTGAAGTGCACTTTGCAGCTGCTCTTTCTTTACTGTGGATTGAGCCAATATCTTACATCAAATTAACTCTGAGACTAGAGAAGTACAGAATTTGTGCTTTTTTATACTGCTTTCACTTGATTCCAAAGTTTGCCTTGAAGCATTAAGTTTTGGCATCTATTAAAGAAAAAATACACATGGCCAATAATATTTTGACATATTTGGATATTATTTCAATTTCTTTTGTTTTATTTTGTCTTCTGGAAAAGCTATTTATATAAGCAGACAGAAACACAGTCCTCCTCTTTAAAAATACAGTTCAAAATAAGGTGAAATCTGAGACTCATGAGAAAAGACCCAAAAAAAGTCATTTTTTTTTCACTTCAGCTGCAACAACACTGCTGAACACTGAGGAGTTCCCAAACTCAATTTAAAGAGGAGAGCAAAGAAGTCATAAACAAATTCATGCCATGAGACCTGTTTAGCAAGTTTCCATCTCAGAGACATTCAGAGGAATGAAAGATGTGATATGCTTGTAAGCAATTCTGATTATTTTCAAGACTTCATTTGAACTATTGGGTTATCTCTTTTCCACAGTGTGTCTCAGTGTATCAGATCACTGTGCAACCATAAATTACTAATTTGTATACCAATGAAAAATACTAAACTGCAACAGCACAAAATATACCCAAACTCAGATGACAAACAGAAGGTAAAATTTCAACATTAAGCTGAAGTAAATACCTTAAGTAGAAGGTTTGGATTTGTGATTTCCCGCCACAGTTAACTCCTCAGAAAGTCAATCCATCTTTCCATTTAACTTGATTAATTTCCATTAATATGGCCTTTGTCTCCGTTGGTCTGGGTGTTACCTGAAAAAGGATGAGTCCTTTGGTCTTTTGAGAAAAAAATCGGATGCATGCTCAGGTAGTATGCAGTTCAAGAATCATCACCTGGCATCATCTCCATGAATATTCACAAATATTCATCTGGTTTTAATCTTTGTTATTCTTCTGTGGTAAATATATCTTATTACAACAAATGAGTGTCTAAATGACAACTCAAAATTTCCCCTAAGAAAATGGCATTGTTCCAAAAACACTGGTGAAATTCTGTTAATTCCTATTGACTCTAGGTTTAATTCAAGAGGATGACTTGCCTTTCAGTGGTTTGCAGATAATCTGGAAGTGAAATATCAAGCTACACACACAAAAAAAGAACATTCTAAGATATCCAAGGGCTTAGTCTAATTTGCTTGGTCTATCTGCTGAAAACATTGATATAAAGGATAAAAAATTTAAGTAAACCTTACCTTTTGTTTTAGAAATAGACAGATTTCTGATCAACATCAGAAATATCACATTGAGGAGAAAGAAGAGCTTAATTTAAATATTCAGACACCCAGCATATAATTACATTATAGTTAACTATGAAAAAAAAAGATTTTACAAATCTTATCTATAGAGTCTTATCACAAACCCTACTGAAATCAATAAAAACAATCCTGTAGAACTGATTATTTTTCATTGAGTTATTAAAATATATTATTAAAAATATTAATTTTAGTCAAATTTTTATGTTCCAAGGCTGGCAATTCTTTCCAAGGCACTTGGCTTAGCTTTGCCTCTACAGCACAGAAGAAGTTAAATGTTAGATTAGATATCTAAGATATATGGGGTGAGACATCTATTGGGAGAGATCATTCTTCTTTTTTCACTATAAATGGGACACAAATAATAAGTTTTAACTAGACATCAAGCAAGTGGATAGCTAAAACTGAGGCAAGGCCAACTAACTGATAAATAAAAGATACAGACAGCACAGACAAGGACTTATTTTAATTCTACCACTGCCCAGCTGAAAATATGTGAAAATTTGGGACTGCTATTCCAGATATCCTTGCACAGAACAAATCTGGCAGAAACTAGAGTGATGGCATAAATTAAAGCACTTCCGAATGAACTAATGTTCCTTAAGTCACTTCAGAAGACAGCGTGGCTTTGAAATATGCAAGTCTTGAATTTCTCTTTTGTCTCTTATCTTTCTGTTCTTATGCCCAGCCCCTCATAATTGTGACTAAATATGGGAAGTTTAAAGAAAATCTTAATTGAAGGTAAATCCCCATCAGTTAAATTCAAGAGTTTCCTTTGATAGAAAAGCAAAGGACTCTTAGAGGTAAAGCACACAAAATTCTGATTAATCTTGAGAGCTTGTTTGATGGCAGTGAGGCAAATGCAATTCTCTTCAAAATTCTTTTTATTTATTGGGTGTTCTTTTGAATTTTTTTTTGGATTAAAAGTAGTCCACATTGGTAGAAAAGAACAATGATACTATTTGGATATTGTGCTTGAGTGAATGCAACACACACACATTAACACACACACACACACACACACACACACACACATAAACACAGACAGCCAGAATTTTTCTACTGAATTAAAAAAAAACCCTATTAATTATTAACTATTTAAAATATTAAAATAAGTATCTTAGAATAAAAAACAATCCCTAGTAAATTCCTATTAGAAAAAAAACCATTATTTTAGGACATAAACTCATACTGCAATCCATACTGAGGGGAAGGCAGCTGTCTACCTACAAATCATCTGTGATAAGATGGCCCACTTAAAATTTTTTTTCTGATCTCAAATCTTATCATCAAGTAACTCTCTATGCACCTTCTGGATTCATAAAGCAGGCATCCAAAAATTTTTCATATAACTGAAAACCATAAAGCTCCCAGACAGAGTTGCTACCTGAAGCTATTTTCTAACGAATCTGAGAAAAACAAGGAAAAAAAAAAAAAAAAAAAAAAAAAAGGAAAACATGTAAAGTTATTCATGAATGAGTTATGGAAGAAGGAATCTTTTCTGATACCTTTAGGCAAAAAACAAGGGTCCTGAGGCTTGGAATTCATAATGGATAAATAAAGTGAAAATAATTAGCCACTCATCCTCCTTTTAGACAAATGGCATATTCAAGGACTCACAAAACAAATTACATTTTCTGACTTTGGGAATTACAGTGCAGTTCCAATTATGCACCCTACAAATTTATGAAAAATAAAACAAACAAACAAACATAAAAGGAACATCAGCATAAGATAGCCAGAAACCTTACAACAGCCACCTACCCTTAGTCATAATTTTCATTTTTATAATTTTATTAGTTCTTCTCAATTTAAATAATCCTTCTTTCTTGACATATACATGAAAATTATATTTGTAAAGTTAATCATATCCTTTCTCAAACTTCAATTTACCAAACATCATGATTAAGGCTCTTCAAAACTGTCCTCCTATATAGATAGTCCATTACAACCTTTTAAATGTCCCTCTAGTACTCTATTATAACTTGTCCTATTGTCATGTCCATGGACACATGACATTATACACAGTATTTCCCTTAAAATCTTATAATTCCCTTGTATTATAATAAAAACTCATTTTCTCTAGTAAATATAAGTAAATATAATCTAATCCATTCCAGGAACGTTAGCCTTTTTCATGATTTCATCTTGCAGGTATCTTTGTCATCATCTGAGCAACAAATATATGAAGATCTTGTGCATTCTCATCGCTTCTAGGATACATTAAAAACTTTTTATTGATGTTCATTTCCAATTATTTTCTTCTAGTCATTGAATACAATTCTTTTATATGGATATGTGTTTTATGATAGGATAATCTATTTTTCACATGAATATGCACCTTCAAAATTAAAAAAATAAATAAAACTAGTCTTTTTTAAAAAACAAAACAGCTTGACATTGAAGACAGAGTGTAATGAAAAATACTATCAATTTAATATACATCAGCTTCTCAGAGTGTATTCCTCTTGGGGAAGATGACATATAACTAGTACAGTATGTGTAGGCAAAGTGTTTTGTGTTGAGTGCTGAGTTGTATAATCCTGGTTCTAGTATTTAGCAGTAATGGACCCACTGGACCCACTGCATGCATCCTTTAAGCTATTTTTTTCGGGGAAAAAAAGGCTATTTAATACATTTTTAAGAACCAGAAACATTATCTACTTAGTGTAAGAGGCAGGCTTTCATAGCATTGCTATACGGAAAAGCTGTACTATAACAGAAATATCAGCAGAGAACTGTGACACGTTTGAACTGAGAACAGAAGCTGGAATTAAATACTGATGTTCCACTTGCAGAAAAGAAGTGAATTGTTTTGGAATCAAGATAACTAATGGAAAATTGTCTCTTTAAATATTTCAAATCAATAGCACTGGATGGAGATTTTGGCTGAAAAGCATGAGCTGAAAGAAAAGAGAAAGCAAAAATCTCATTTTAAAGTTTGAGCAATGACAGCATCTCTGGAAGTGAGTGAGGTGCTGGCCTCTTGACTCCAGTCATTACACAGAGGGGAGAGAGAGAAGCCAACAACTGTCTGAGAGCAGGAAATATGATGGCCCTCCTACAGAGTAAGAGAGACTAAGAGGATTGTGCGATCAGACAGCCCATGTGAAGCTGCTTTTAGGACTATCTACACAAAATTAAAAAGGTTTTTAAAAAAAGAAAAAAATTGTCTCGATAAACCCTAAAAAGAGTGTTCGCGCTACGTGCAGTCAGCAGTCTTGGGAGCAAATGTTTCTGCTTTAGTGATGGGTCACAGCTGGTCTCAGAAATGTACTGAAAGCTTCAAGTTTGGCATGACCAAACATTTACCCAGCTTTAAGCAGAAGCTTTTGACACTCAGGATGGCAAACTTGGATGGATGACATGCACGCTTTGAATACAGTAACAGCAACAACAAAAGAAAACAGACCTACGAGAGTAAATAAATAAAACATGTTTGCTGGACAGCAGCAGAGGAAACTCCATCTCAGTGGGGAAGGGGATGCACGAAGGAGCTTGCATAGTCATGGCACATGGGAGTAGAAACCTCCTGTGCTAACACAGCAGGGCAGAGAGAAAGCCTCCTACCCCACAGCCTGGTAAATCTGTGCTAGGAGACTCAACTAGAAATGGATAAATAAGTCCAGACCTCTCCTCTAAAATTTAATACTTCTTTTACAGAGTCCATAGTATCTTGTCCTTAAGCTACTTTTTTTACTCATAGAAACTCTTATTGTTATTCCATATTGAGTGAGTGAGAAATATGGGGTAAATAGTCAGGATAATAGAAAGTATTGCCAGAAGACTGTTCCAAACTTCAGCGGGAAGAGTTCAATCGGTATTAATGAGCTTTGGATTAGGATACAGATTCTCATCTTTAAACATCCTCTACTCTGGGGAAACTCTGGACTAACAAGAGGGGATTATTTCTGCTAAACTCTTTAAAAGCTCTAGCTAATTTCTGCTGAAACAAAGTACCATAAAGAAGTCACTGCTGCAGAAGTTGTTGTGTGAAATAATATTTACAGTCACTGCTCATCCCTCTTGCATCATAAACAGTATACCAGCACCAATCAAAAATAATAATTAAAAAAAATTACATGTAGTTTTCATTCTAAATACAGGATGATTGAGAATACCTGAATTGAATTCAAAGGATAGGTAATGGCAAGACATGTTAACAAGGACACAATATGAAGGCATTTTTTTTCTTTTTTCGTTTCCTTTTCTCCCTATCCCGGCACTGATTTTTAAATTTTGATCCAATATGAAAAATAGGGAGCAGTCTGAATCCATCTTTATCCTTGGGAATAAAAGTAATTGATCTCCTCTACCACACTGACATTCACAACTTTCAAGATGGTGTGGAATTTTTTTGAAATCTTTATATTGAATCCATAAGCCTGTATTCACACTCTACACAAAGATGAATTTCACTAATCTGTGTCCCTCCATTGCCTTATAATTAATAGTTTCTATCTCGGACACATATATAACCTCCAACAGAGATGGAAGCCCCAGGTGACCAAAGCACAGTGCTGATGTCTAATGAGTGACTGTCCCACATTTGAACACTTTATCACTGATGACATAGGAAAAAAAACATCAAGAGTCCAACCATTTTCTTTCTTCCCTTCCTTCCCTTCCTTCCCTTCCTTCCCTTCCTTCCCTTCCTTCCCTTCCTTCCCTTCCTTCCCTTCCTTCC
>JAUBOD010000950.1:125725-141298 GCA_032353885.1 Nothura maculosa
CTTCCTCCCTCCCTTCCCTCCCTTGCTCTCTTGTTCTTTTTTTCTTCTTTTTTTCTCACTTTCTTTCTTTTCCTCTTTTTCTTTTGTTCTTTCTCTTTATTTTCTTTATTTTCTTTTTTTCTTTTTCTTTTGTTCTTTTTCTCTTTCCCTCTATCTCCTCATTACCTCACATCCAAAAGCAAACCCCTGTCCTTTCCACTGTCCTGCGCTGACAGAACCCAAAGGAAATGGATGCAACCAACATTTCCAATATGACGTTCAAAAAATGACTTTTTGATTTTCAATTAACCTTGCACAAAGAAGGAGGGCTGGAACTTTCCCCTTGGCTGGTGGCTGCAGCTGGTGTTTGATGCTTGGTGCCCATGCAAGGGGCTGCACTGGGCAGAGAGGACTAGGCACCTGGGCCATCGCTCCAGTGCTATTTGCACAAGGCGGGACAAGGCCATCCCGCAGTAATTACTCGCTGAAGAGGGAAACAGGTAGGGGAGAGAGTGCTCTTGTCATTTGTGCGACTTAATTGTATGCTTTTATGAGCCATAATGGCTGGAAGGATTAAAGTTACTTTTAATAACGCTTCCTTTCAAAAGAATTTGATTGGAGATTTCTCAGCAGGGCTACCTACCGAGCAGCAGGACCCCTTTCTTCCTTCCACACTCCTGTTTCCTCCCCATCCCCCTCTCCTCCCCCTTCTTCTCCCTCCCTCCAAGCTCTCCTTGTTCTATTTGGCTGCCAGGAGCCAATCTGCACAATGCAGCATGAAGCCAATTTTATACGTGTACTTAAATAAATACATGAAACTAAGAAAACTTGTGCATAAAACCAGCCTTTCCCAGGGTGCCAAAATTTGTCAAACTGAACCGTGTCCATATATATTCTATTTCTCCTTCAATGAACCGCAAGAACAGAGTTACAGGAGGAAAACAGTTCAGTAGGTGTTTACAGAGCAGATCCAGGAGTACTTGCACAAATCATATTTGGTTTTAAATTTCTTTTTTAAAAAAGTTATGTTAATAAAGGTCAACTTTCCTTTAGGAAAGGAAAATGTACCACAATCTTTAGAATGGTGTTTTGGGTGTCATGGGGAACTCTTTCTCAGCCGAAGGCTGTGGAGGCCTTCAAAGCTATTTGGTGTGCCCTCATTAATGAATTTAATTTATTTTATATCTTATGTCATTCAATTATAAGCCAGGAAAGAAAAGAGAAGTGGTCAACAGTTGTGAGAATTAAGTTGTCCATTTTCCCAGCAGCTCAAAGAGAGTCCTCTATCTGTCAATAACTTGGGTCAAAGTAATATTAACAGGCTATATTCAGCAAACTGTAGACTGATAGATAAAGATAGGCTAGTTCAATATCTGTTCCCTACTTTAATGTGCACTGTTAAATTATTAGATGAGAGTTATTGTAGGAAATACTGTACACTTGCACAATAAAAACCATCAACTGCTACTCTGGGGATCTTTTTATCACTAACATTACATGTTTGTTTTAACAAGCACAGCCTCCGAGTTTATTTTGCTTGTTTTCCTCTTGGCTTAGGGAAAGCAAGATTAAAAAAAAATGAAAAAAGGAAAAAAAATGGTTTCATATGAAAATAATTCCTCTTTTTACTAAACAAAATCCTTAAAGCTGACATTTTTAATGATTTCACTGTCAATTTACATAGTCATTTATAAACCCTATGCAGTGTTTACACACTTTCTGTGCATTGTTTATGTTAACATGTACAAACATTGCTTCTATAATATCATAGTTGCTCTTGTTTGATTTTTCAACTATCTGGCAAAGAAGCTTGATTGAGTTTTTTTTTTTTTTTTGAGTTTCTGATGTTAAACCCTCTCCTCTTCTAGCTTTGTTAAATCCTCTCCTCTTCTAGCTTATGGACACATTAATGTGTTATGAGTCGATTGCTCTTATGATTCAATTATAAGAGAATAGATGTTCTTTCATCTATGAATGCAAATCATCATATACTTAGTTTACTATCACATCAAGAGTCCAAAACACTTTCAAGACTATAGTTGCAAATAACAAAATATTTTTATATCCTTCTTGAAGCCAGATTTCTAGTCTTGCATCTCCACAACCTTTAGCACTAGCAGCCTTTGGATATTCAACGTATACTTAAACATAATGAGTAGTAACCAACAGCTCAGTAATTAAAACACTCACCTCACATATCAAAAATATTTGTTGCTCACCTGGAGCACTCTAATGAAGTTACTTCTGCATCTACCCTGAGCTTATATTCACCTCAGCTGACTGAGAATACAACTTGACATTGGTTAGTTCTCTCTTTTGACCAATTATACTATAAATATATATATATGTGTGTATATATATATGTAATGTAGAAGATTAACGTAGGAATTTAGCTTAGATTGTCAAGCAAATAATTTTGACATTGGCATTTTTCTTGATTTTTTTTTCCGTTCTCTTTAAATATGTAGCACAGACACAGGTAATCATTATCTGTTATAGCCTAAACTTTTTGAGTGCTGGAGTGAGTTAGATGTCTTGAATGCTTGGTGCACAGAAGTTCCCTTTAAACTCCCTTGGCAGGAAATGATGCTGTACAGTCAAAACTCGGAATTTGGATATAAATTTGGAAAACCTGCATACAAGTGCATTAATACTCACCATGTGACATCCATGAAGCCTAAACAAGTATAATGTGTGCATTAACAGTGTGGTTTAAACCATGAATGAACAATTCATTCCCTTGAGCTATCAGTACAGGAGATTACATAATCAACAACATTGGGTCATTTCTACTTACTCTTTTAAAATGAGGAAACAACAGTTAATGAAATGTTTGTTTTCAAACACATTACCTGAGTTATCTACCCAGTGCCGGCGATACGTGATATTTTGGAAACTGTGAGGAATACTGAAGAGATTCTAGTGGATCATGTTTAGAAACTCTCTGCACTTTCCTAGCAGAGAATGCTGAGAAATGGCAGATCACTGTTAATCTCAGAGAAAAGAGAGTGGCTTATGTGAGACATCTTTATGGCTACAAATTATAAAAAGTTGTAAGATGAACTGTAAGACCACCACAGGGGTCAAAAACAGGCTGCAAAGTCTCTCTCTCTATATATATATGTAAAGGCAAATGGAAGAAAGATGAGATATGAATGTGATATACACAGACTTTGGCTTGGTAGCTCTCAGATTTTGCAGGCTGACTTTTGTAAAGTGTTTGAAACTCATAACACTAAAGATAGTTTTTATTTATTTCAGCCCTTCTCCTCCTTTAGGATCGAGTTAGGCAATAACTGCTAACAGGGCTAACCTGTCACTTGTAGCTATAGCCATGCTCTAAGAGTACCCAGCATTCTTCCACAGATGCTTTTACAAAAAGAAAATGAACCTTGAACTCATGTTAGTGGTCCTTTTTTTATAACTTACAAGAGATCAGGGATTTCAGTGAATGAAATAGCTTTGTTAAAATTTATCACCTCCCTTAAAAAGAAAAAAAAAAAAAACAAACCCTCAGCATCTACTGCAAACCTAATTATTTCCTAAGACCACACAGATACTAGAAAAAAGCAGCATACAAACTCTCTCCTTTTCCTTCCTTCCTTCCTTCCTTCCTTTTCCTTCCTTCCTTTTCCTTCCTTCCATTTCCTTCCTTCTTCCCTTCTTACTGCACTTATATAGAATAACAGTTCTTTGTCAGAATACTATCAATATCTGCAAACTATTGGACTGAACTGAAAGTTTTGCTTTTTATTTTGTATTTGCATCATTTGTAAGGATGTGAGTGTCATATTTTGTAGAACACCTAGAACGCTCATTTTTAGTATTGTTTCCATCTAAATAAATTCAATCTCTGAATAAATTCACTCTCTCCATTTCTCATCTGCTATATCGATATTTAGGACTATATGATCTCCTAAACTCTGATGAGATGCTCTTTAACATCATCTCATCTTTCTTCTTTTTTTCTTTTTTTTTTTTTTAAATATCCCTAAATTATTACGTTCTGTAAGCACTCTGTTTCTTACCTAATCGAATGCCCACATGTAGTGGGAGCACATTCATAGTGTATTCTCTCAATCTTGTGGATAAGTATAACTATAATATTCTCTAGAGTAAAAACATTAAATATTTAATTTTCTGGAAATTTTAGTGGGACATTGAGTGTTTATATTTTTGTTTTTTTTAGAAAATATATTTTGAATTCTTCTAATGCCTGAATCTCTCTGAAGCCATGTCTGAAACCATATTCAAATGTTCAGATTTTGTTTTCAAGCTAATTCCTTCCTTCTTCAATGTGTTTAAAAAGTTTGCTAAAGCAGTGCTTACACTCTGTTCAATGTCCCATTATCCTGAACTAGTTTGATTAATAAATTAGATTTAGATACAGCTGTATCAAAGCAGAGAAGCATCTATGAATTTTCATCAGGAACAGGACTTCTTAGCATCAAGTGAGCTAGTAACAAACACAAACTGTTGAGTTTTACATATTTGTTTTTTAATACAGGATGTGCACAGCTTTCCCAACATATGCTCTATAGGTTTGCATTTCCTGCGCTTGGTCTTAGGCTAATGGTGATTCTTTGTCTGAAAAGTTTCAGCTGCAGCAGTTGAGCCAGCTCAGAGTTATGTGCATAAGATGAAACTCTGATGTTTCCATATGTCCTGTTTGGGATTACTGTGCTTGACTAACTCCAAATGGCTGAAACAAGAAACATCAAACTTAGCAAGCTCATAACACTCTCCAACAGCAGACAGACAGTGAAGCCTCAAAAGAAACAAGACTTAAAGTTATGAATATTTAAGTCTGGCATATTTACAAATACAGACAGTCCATTTTTCATGCAGTTTTTCATGGCACCCTCAGGCTAACACTGTTTGGTACACTTGGTGAACATCGAGTCCCTTTCGATTTAAATTAGCTAAACTGCTCAAAGCTTCAGAGTGATAAGCAACTCATTTTTTTAAAGATATCTGGGAAAAACAATTTCTCTTAAACCTATTGGGTGCAAACTTGGTGCTGTTAGGAAACTGGGCAACTCCTCTTCATTAATGGTATAATTCATCCATTGGAGAAAGGAATAAAAAATACTTTTTACCATAAAAAGAAATGAATGGTAATTATACCTTGGGTAGCCACCAACATAGAAATAAATCATAATTTAAGTGTATTTAGCTTTGGCTGTTTACATTTAGAATACAGCTGTCAGTAATTTTACTTGTCTGATGTTCACCGTAAACATATGAAGGTGACCTTAGCCTTCCCTTTTCACTTGCAATATTAAAAAGTGAAAAGACTTTAAGGCGAGAAAGTGTTGAGATTCACTGATACTATTTATACTCTCAAAAGTTAGGAATCTAAGCCTAAATTAGTGATTCTATTTTCATTTAACAGTCAGTAGCAAGAAAGAGCCAGCTTAAGAGAATGATTCACCTCATTCCATGACATACTTTTAAGGTAAGGGAAATGTAACCCTCTAAAAATGACTATTTTTCTCCATGAAAAATAAATTTTATATTTTTAATTTTTTTTTGCCTTTTTAAAAATGTATATATAAATACATATATATATTTTATGTAACTTTTATATAATGGACCTACAATGGCAGTCCAGAGTAGCTGGCTGACAATAAAAAGGCTAAAAATTTGATATCTGAAATCAGTTCAGCTAAGTACTACTTTTGACGCACGATAGCTTGGCCATAGCATAAAGCCTAGGCTTGTTTTGCATTTAAAGATATTGCAGCAGACAATGATATTTTATAGGAAGAATGATGAGTGAGCAGAAAACTGAGTGGATAAATGCATTTGGTGGAATTCATTGCTATGTAGAAGACTGCAGTTTCCATACGTGTCTTAAGTACTTTCAGCAAACTCAAGATGACATCTTGACACACTTCTTCCATCCTGCAGTGTTGTTTCAAGTAATAGTTTAATTTTTTGTAAAGTTTTTAAAACTTTTGAAATCGTTGTAGCTGTGTCCCACTAAGCAGCAGTCAAATATTATGGATGCTTTCTATTTAGACTTTGCTATATTTTCCTTTCTTTTTCTCTTTTCTCTCCTCTCCCCTCCTCTCCTCTCCTTCATTTGTCTTAGGAAGATAATGAAACTTATCTAGAACTTAGATTTTACCATAAATGTATAATTCTCAGCCTTTATATGTCACATGATTATGAACAAAACTGTCATTAAGTTGTTTTCCATTAATGTTCTTCTAATGTTGAATAAGTTTTGCTTTTATACACAGTTATGGGATGGAAAGAAGTCAAATAACAAAACTCACCATGTAAACCACAGGTAAAGGCTAAAGACAGGTCCAAGTCACCTTTCTAGATACAGGGCAATTCAAGAGCTGCACATGACCATCATCAAGGCTCTTCTCAGGGACCATCAACTCCTTTTTCTAGCTGTCTGCTCTTGGAACTTAGCAACTCCTGGACATTGCAGTTGGTTTTGGCAGTAGGCAAAGCTGGTAACTACTGGCGGTAGCACATTTCTGATGGAAATAATGCAATGGTCCTGCTCTCTGTTTTTGCTGGAGTAATGAAAAGTCAAGTCTGTTGTTATTCTCCCTGAAGGTGGAGCAGGGTATACCAAGGCACCTAATTCAGAGAAGAAGGCAATTCAGGATTTCAGAAAGCAATTTCAGGAAGCAATAGCAGGTCACTGCTTCTGCTTTACATCCCTTTGTCAGAAGGAGAAGCATCATAAAGCCTTCCCTTCCAGGGCTGTTTCCTTCATTTCTGTCTCACCTCTACCACTTTCCTTTCATCTTGCCCTTCCCGTTACAGAAATAGCTCTGCTGCCTGATTACAGAGGCAAAGTTCAGTTTTCCCTCCACTGTCACAAAATCTATGCCTACCTCAGGTTCCTCTTCCTCTAATTCCAAGCAATGATTAAGAGTATTTCATCCAGGATGAACTTCTGATTTTTTTTTCTTCCTTATCAAGTTTCAACTACTTATAATAGAAATTTAATAAAGGAAAGAGAATGAATTTTGATGCTACCAACTGTTAAGCAATTTAGGCAGTAGCTGCACTAACCTTAGAGTAAATGAACCCTGGTCTAAGAGCTGCATGATCAAATGGAGTTACAGAATAATTTAGTCCAATAGAATATTTCAGTAATGAAATAGAAACTCATTCAGGGCATATTTAAAGCTCTCACTTGTCACTTGCTCCTGAGAGTCAGGTTCCATACAGATGTTTAAGTTCCTGAACAAACTTTGAATAAATTTTTCAACTTCATATCACTAGCTGCAATTGTCAGGTGATGATTCCCAACCTTATAATATCTTCCATGTATGACAGAGTGTGATAGTCTTCAGAAACTTGTAATGATATCTAGTATGTGTATATAAAGTAGTCTTTGCTGAGAGCAGCTTATAACTTTCATAGTCAACAGCTTCCTTCTCCTTATCTTGCTCTTATTATGAGACTGTTTTTAAATGACTAATAATAAAGAAAGAGTTCACAAGTCACAATAATGACCACTGCAGAATCTTCAATTTTATGGCTCAAATGATTGAACAGGGGCTTGCATTTTAGAAACCACATATTTTTTCTCAGGTCTAACCTGTGGCCTAACAGTAACCCTAGATGAGGAATTTAATTGTACTGGGCCTCAGATACCTCATCAATTAAATGAACAAAGTAAGACCTAAAATCTTTGAATACTATATCACAAAAAACCTCCTGAAGTTGCTTTCTACAGTCTTGGTAAATTCAGTCAACTATTCAGTCAACTTTCTCATATTTTGTTGTTTGTAATGCTATTCTACAAGTCTCTGTTCTTTTATGGTAACATCTTTTTTAAATATTTATACCTAGCTGGGTAACATAGTCTTGGGCTATACTATTAATAATGTTAAAAAGTGCCTATATATTGTCCCCATTTTATCTGTTTTAGTGTGCTCATCTCTGTTTTGAAGACAAATTACTTCTATCTTGTTTAGCAGCTTCTTTGCAGGTGCATCAGAACTAGCTGTATCTCTAAAGAAAAAAAAACAGAGATCTTCTAAACCTTAACTCATAACACAATTACACAATTAACATGGTTTGTCTGATTTACGTACTTAATTTACTTACCACTTTTTGATCAACTTTTATAAGGCACAATCCATGGGAGCACTTCACTACAGCTCTCCAAACCATCCCAATTATTATTGATTAGAATACATCTTTAATGGAAAAACATGTTGCCAATTAGTCATTGAATCTATTAAAAAAAAGTAAGTGCTGGAAAATTTTGAAAGGTACCGATAATTAGGATAGTTTTTTTCCAAAGCATTGCAAGTACAAGTCCTGAAACAAAGGAGTTCATACGTTTTTCTCCACTGTATCTTGGAAGAATTGCATTTTCCTTAGGGAAGCTTATGTCATGTTTAATACATTTTTTTAACTTAATGATAGCTGGTGCCAGTGAGCTTCACAAGTCTTTTAATATGTTGAATTTAAAATAACTTTTCTCTTGAACATTTTTGTGCTATTGTGTTAAAAAAAGGTATCTTTAGAGCCATATGGCACAATATAGATGAATACCTAACTAATTTTTTTAACATTTCTTTGTTGCAACCATCTTGTTATTTTTAGCTCTTTCTAGACTAAACAGTCACCATCACTTTAATCTCGCCTAACTAGCAGGAATTTGGAGGCTAGACAACTAAAACATGCAAGCTGCAAGGCAACATTGAGTGTTTATTTAAACATCTTCTGAAATCTGTTTGTCTACTTGACCTAGCTACTGACTTAAATGCAATAAGAAAGCATTTTAACACCATTAGTATCTGGATTTCAGCCAAAGGAAAGCTCCTTACTTTATATCCCTTTAGACTGCACTGATGAAATGGTCTAAAAGCAGGTTTAGTATTACTTAATTCATTTTAAATGGTAAGGCAGCTTGCAGAGTGTATCACAAGAAGATGAAAAACAAGGTTCTGGATGCTAAAGGCCTTGTACCAGATTGAAATCTTCCTAATGTATATAACAGCATTGTTTTCATTTCGGACAGTCACAACAGAGTTTAATCCTATATGATATCAAGACTTCATACAAAATTTGTTCTTGAAATTGTGTTGAAGAGCCTTTTTTCCCCTCATGACTTTGCAGTCCAAGTTTACAACATTATGTTTTTTCTCTCTCATGCTAAAGGCATTAGCACAATGAAATTAAGCAGTCCAGATTTCTAATGCAAACTGCTTAGGGAAAAGATGCTAAGTGATTCTAAGTGTTTTGTTGAGAGCCACTGTTTAAGTAAACATTACAAATTATGGTTATGTAGTATATAACGTAGATTGAAACCCCTGAGCAATGTATTATTCATAAAATACATCACTTTATCAGTTTGATCATGTTGCTTTTCTTTAAAGAAGAAGATGACAAGATCTTTAAGTCCTATTACAGAAGCAGCATGTTAAATGGGAAGAAGGAAACATTCTTTAAAAATTTCATTTTCTTTCCTGAGTTTCCCTTTGCTTACCTGAAAAAAAGAAGTGACTTTCCTAAGATGTCCTTTCATATGAAACAGCATATCTGGCACACTTAACTATTAGAAAGTACATTTTACACTAATTTCCATAGGCTAAGTCATCATTTTTGTATCCATATTTTGTTTATATTTGCCTATTTTACTTTTTTATTTAATTTATTTAATAAAACTGATTTTCTATAGTAGAAGAAATAGAAGGTCAAAGTGATTTCCGTGCGAGAAGGCCAATAGGAAACTATAATACAATATAGGAAATAAAGTTCATGTAAAAAGCTTGTAGGGTATGGATCTATTTCATTAAGTCTCAGTTAAGTTTTACTGTAACTCATAACCTCTAGGTATAGATTAATTTCTACTATAACTCATACTTTCAATGTGCACATTGGAAACAGATATCACCATGTCACAGCCGCACTCACTGTTCCTATATCACTGTCTGTGAGGATCACATGTCTGATACTGATAATGGGATGGAAATCTTGGCTAGAATAAAATAGCCATGCAACAGGTGAGTTGTATGAGAAGTGAAAATTGAAATGGTTCAAAATTACTATCCTTATGGACAAGAACACCAATAGGATTCTGAGGTGAATTACAAAGAGCGTCTCCAGCAGGTCGGGGGAAGTGATTGACTCCTCTCTACTGAGCCCTGGTGAGGCCACATCTGGAGACTGTGTCCAGTTCTGGGCTCCCCACTACAAGAGGGATGTGGAGCTGCTGGAGAGTCCAGCGCAGGGCTATGAGGGTGGTCAGAGGCCTGGAACATCTGCCCTATGAGCAAAGTCTGAGAGAGCTGGGCCTCTTCTTGGTTGTTGTAACATATTGACTGCAGCATACTTCCTTGCAAGAACATGTTATGACTTCAAAAATCATACAATACTATCTGTTTATTGCTTTTTACAAGAGAGGATTAATCCAATAGTGTTAGTTTTAGTTAGTGTTAGTTTTAAGATATATGATTAGCCCTTGCGGAGCATGAGCAGAAGTAACTGTTTCCAAGTTTTGTGAGTATTTTAAGTTTAAAGGCTCACTCAACTGATACCAAAAGACTTTTTGCTCAGCTTAGAAAAGGATCTATATGCATTGTCTTGGAATAAATTATCACTTAGTCATAAACCTCTACAGACTAAGAAAGTCCTCTGGGAAAATATACTTGCTTTGTTCTCACATTGTTCCCTGGGCAAGTGCATTTCAGAGAAAGAATACTTGGATAAATGGATCTATGGACAATTCTGGTCTACTCACTCTCACAACTTTTGTGGAGCCGCTTCACTGTTTCATTTTTTTTTCCAAAATTATTTATCTGAGAGTTACAGAGAAGTTGCATGAGCAAAACTTAACATTTATGGGAAATGTCTACCAAGAATCTCTAGGCAGTGCTCAAATTGATAGGCCTGTTACGCTCCACGTGAGTAATTAAAATCTTTCACTGAGCTTTCATATTTTTCAAGCAGAGAACTGAGAACAAGTTTTTACTTCTGACAGCACCACTGGTGGCACATACAAACAGTTCCACCCCACCCTTGACTTTTTTTTTTTTGTTTTGGATTTTGTGCCATAATCAGATATATATGCTTCTTACGGAAAACATCCACAGTTTGCCATCATTGCTTAGTTTCTATAGTCTGTTATGTTGTTAGGGTTTTTTAACAGCTTCCTTTCCAGATTCCTTCTTGGGTATGAAATTCTGGTAGCAAAAATATAATTTATACACATATTTAAATATATATATATAACTTAAACATTATCACTGTCATGTATTAACACATGCACTATAGTCACATCTGCTAATTCCTATAACTAGAAGTTGTTGTGGTGTTTTTACTACCCCAAAGTGATGGCATGAGTGGGGAAAGCATTCATGAATCATGCAAGTTGCCTCCTACCAGGCCAGCAAGATTATCTTCTCCACACTAATCATCAATATCATTGACCTTTGTCATAAAACTTGGGTCACTCGTATCTATATCGCATTAAAGGTATCATCCCACGACCACTTCTTTGGGTCTATTAAAGTCATGTCAAAAAGAATCATTGACTTCTTGTCAAACACATCCAACCTTCCATGTTAATATATCTACAGATGCCTCACTAATCACCTAGCAAACAAAGCATGGTACACGCCAGGCAATGAAAAGTGAGGACTTTGGAGGACCCTGTCCTCCTCCAGGTATGGCTTTGATGGTGACAGTGATAAATTACTGAGGATACTCAATATACTTTCTCTCACTTCCTGAAATGAAGAATTGGATTTGTTTTCTCTTTCATCTCCCTTTTTTTGTTGAGAAGTACAGGAAGAAATCCACTGATGTGGTAAGAAAAAAAAGGAGACAGTCAGTTTTGCTGTATGATTTTTAAGCTAACATTTTTGCTAATTCCTCTCTTTTTGTCATTTTAGCTCACTTTCTAGAAACTTGCTCTGTATGCAGTCCTGTGCTGAGTGGAGATGTGCTCTTTATATTGCTTTTTAAAAATCAAATAGTATTGGATTTGAAGAAATTAGGTTTGTTTCAAACTTGTCCACTCTTTTTACTACATGATACTAAAATGTTAGTCTTGACTGGTTTAATGGTTTGTAATTTGGTTGAGCCACTAAAGCACCAGAGCATCAGAAGACATTGAGTCTACTTTTAGCTTGTTCATTGAAGAACTGTTAACCAAAATTACACAGTTCTCAGACTATCTCTTTCACCTTCAGTCTATTACACTTTTTTTTTTTTTATCTGAAGTAGAAGCTCTTCACAGTAGCAGCTATGTTTTTTTCTCTATATATTTTGCAAAGTGTCTAACTCGTCATAATGGGAAGAGACATTACATAGTATTGTAATGGAAACAAAAAGGAATAAAAATATGACTTTAAGAAGTTCTCAGACTCCACTGCACACAAAAATTTCAAAGAACTGCACATTTTAGTAAAGCAAACACTCAATAAATGAGGTCTCCAAGTCTGTGAACACTAGAAATGCCATTTTGAAAGAAAAAAAGACTGTCCTTGTCTCCATTTCATGCTAATTCCTTAATGGATGAAATACTGATATATTTCCAACATAAAAGAGATGTTTTGAAACTAAATTTAATAGTCTTTACAAAAAATGCTTTAATATCCGTGAATGTGTGCAATGCTCTAACTGCAAAAGATTACAATTATTTCTTTATTAAATCCATTAACAACCTCTCATGGGGAAACAAAAGAGTGAGCAAAAAGGATTGAACACTTCTAAGAACCTAAGTAAATAACTATAATTGCAATGTAAAGAACAACTATAACAGAAATTATAATTAATCATAATAGTAGCAATAAAAGAGATCATTCTGGAGGGATATAAGTTCATGTGCTTCAGGGCATGAGCTGGTTTCTACCTATAAGAGCTCAGAAAGAAGCTTCCCCTATGGGCAAATTGCTGTACTATTCATCTATTTCTCTGAAGCATCTGATGCCAGCCATTGTCAAAAAACTATTTCAGATCTATTTCCTGTGTGCTGTGGCAATTTTTATGTTTCTGCAAGTTGAAATGAAATTGTCTTTACCTAAAACTAATTTCAAGGTAGAGATACTATCTGTGCCAGCATTGTGCTGGCAGGGCACTCTATAAACTACTTCTGAACACAGTGCCAATTGCTGCCCTTTTGAAGATCTGCAGGCTTAGTCTGACAGTTTTGGCAGATGTCTGGTATACTTCAAGGGCGTTGAAGTTCATGCCAGATTTTCTTCTTTAATTTCCACAGATCTGAATGCACACATCTGGTTGTGGGAGGAGTTATCACATATCTACATCTGCCAAACATGGCCATTCTTTAACCCATGCATATTTCTTTAGTGCATGTGTATTCCCTTGAAACAAGCTAATTCCAACAGTAATTCCAACAGTGAGTTATTTCAAGCAACATTTAATTGAAAATATTTTTTTTAAAAAAAAGGTCAGGGGAGTGGGGAGTGGGAGAGGAAGGGACCCTGATAGAGAAAATCTGAGCATGACTGGCTGGACTCTGAGGTGGCTGTGTGCTGTTCAAAGACATAAAACTAAGCCAAAGAGTTAACACAGGAGCCGAACTGTGTAAAAAAAGTGTGTGATTTAGGAATGGAGCTAAAACTAGAAGCATTAAAAAGTAGATTGACACACAGGGGAATGTTGGAATGAAAGTAAAGGGAGAAAAAATAAACTGTAAATTTACAAGTGGAAATTCAGATAACTTGCATCAAAATATAAGCAAGATAAATTATATTAATTGTTAATACTGAACCAATAATTCTGGAGGCAAAATTAATCAACATATTCCATTTCCATTCTTATTTGCATAATCCCAGGACATGGTTGTGAGCTGTTATTGTTATTTTACTTACTCACAGTAGAAGTATACCTGCATTTCATATATATATATATATATATATATATATAAAATCTGTGTGTATATATATATATATATAATATATAATATACCTATAAATTTTAAGTATTTTTTTATGATCTCTGAAGTATTCAGTACATACATTTTGACTTGGTTTTTGCTCTAATTAGGCCCTTGGGTCACATGACACATTTGTTTTAATCCAACTGCAGCTAATAATACAACCAAAGGCATCTGTTGAGATGTCTCACTATTCTGAGACTCTTCAGGGATAATAAGCGTAAACAACAGGAGATTTCAGAGCTATCAGAGCTTCACACAATGAAGTATTACAGCACATCTTGCACACGCACACATTCACACACACCAACATGCACATTCTGGCTGTTAAAATTGCCAGTAAATTACACAAGTATAATTGCAAATTAGTTTTAGATGAGGAGCTGAGTTAATAATGTCACAATCACTGCCCGTCTTCTGCTGATGCTGGTTTTTAATCACTTATCTGAAGGTCCATTTTGTCTTGAGCTAGAAAGTATAGATGGTGCTGACAAAAGCAATACATTGTAAAAGAAAAGGATCTGCTAAGTTATTTTTGTTGGTAGTTCACACAGAATTTCTTCCCTTTTTGATAGGACTGAAGACAAATACGATTACTTCTCATTTTATCTAAGGCCTTTTTCACAATGAAAGACCAGGGTACATGGTCCAAAACCCTCTTGAACTCCTGAATTGTGTTTGTGAGATCACTTGGTGAACCCTTGATCTTAATAGATATAGATATCTATCTATATCTTAATAGATATAGATATAGATCATAGATATATGCACGTTTTAATATACATGTTCTAGGGAGGTAGGAGTTACCTTAGACTTGTCTCTATGTGTTGTATGCTGAGAGTCATAAGCACTTCAGTCTGACTGTGGACACCTGAGGAACTCCAGCTGAATGAACATTTCCCTTCTGACCTCAGATGTGTGAGCTTGCCCAGGAACATTCTTTTAGTACCATAACTTCTGACTCAAAAGACAGTAAAAAAAGACAATTCCTCCCTGTCCCCATCTCTCTCCATTTATTCTTGTTCAAGAAATCAGAAATGATCAAAACCTTTTTTCCAGAGCGAGTGGGAGGGGAAGATGATGCCTGCTGTAAGGGAGGGATTTGAACTCATTTCTTTTTAGTTTCTGTAGTCTGTGTATACAAGGATGGATCTCTTTTGTTGAAACTCTCATTTTCTTCATACAGATTCCAAATTTATTGATCTGGGGAAAGAGAATAATAGCCTGTATCTAGTCCGTTAGCTTCTTCACCTGAAAAGCGTATTTTCCATCTACTGGATCTACTGATAGCTATTTATTTTACTTTATTTTAAAGCAGCTCTAAAAGCTCGTTGTTAGGGTATTATATAAAATGTCCTCTAATTGGAAGTTAGATTTGTAGGTATTATTTGGAAAGATGTCTGTTCTCTCTTCATAGTTCTAAGCAACTGACAAATGGTAAATCAGAAAATATGGACTCTTAAATTCTGTCCCTCCTCCTTATCTTCTGAGTAACGTTAATATATTCTCCTAATAAACCTAAGTTCAAAATCTTCCTCCAAATCAGTTAGATGAAGATGAATTTCAACCTGCAATTCCATATCACTTGCAATGCACTCAAATCAGCTCTGAAGCAGCTCTGAAGAGAGGGACCTGGGAATCCTGGTTGACACCAAGTTAACCATGAGTCAGCAGTGTGCCCTCGTGGCCAAGAAGGCCAA
>JAUBOD010000950.1:154495-192370 GCA_032353885.1 Nothura maculosa
CTGGCAACGCTCCTCCTGATGCAGGCCAGGATCCCATTGGCCTTCTTGGCCACAAGGGCACACTGCTGACTCATGGTGAACTTGCTGTCAACCAGGACTCCCAGGTCCCTCTCTTCAGAGCTGCTTTCCAGCAGGTCCATCCCTAATCTGTATTGACTGTTCTGTACTGTTAATCCCAAACTCTTTCTCTACAGCTAATGAGTCTGTAGAGAGACTACTCTTCAAGTCTTTTTCAAATAGAGAAAAAAAATCAAAATCATGTACCATAGGCACACATATCCAAACCCAAAAATATCTAGAAATGCCTTCTTCTGTTTATAAAATATGAAAAATGAATTCATTATGTAATTACTGACATGGATTTCACCACACTGTCTACTCACATATGCAAAAAAAAAAAAAAAAAGAGTAGCTCTAAGTATAACCTTGTTGAAGTGTGATTTAATTAATAACACTCAAACTATGAGCTTTCATTTAAAGTAAGATCCTCTGGGGCTTAGTTCTTTACATCACTGCTAGAATACAAAGGAAATTTAACACTAGTGTAAATTACCTTCGTACCTTTGCGTATAAGGTATGCAAAATGGTATGTGTTGAAACCTCCATGTGTATGTAAATAAATATGTGAGTGTGAATATGTGAATGTGCATGTGTGTGAGTGAGAGTTTCATATTAGGTATAGTTGGGTGAAGAACACATTTTCTAAGATCTTTATTCTTGATTTAATTTTTCCCTTTTCATAAAAAGGAGCGCGGCAAGATTATCTTTTGCAGTTATTAGTAAGGATCTATTTATACAGATGCCTTTCTAAATTATGAATTCAATCATCATCCCACAGATAAATGTTGAGTCATAAAGGCACATGTTGATTTAATATCTGAGAATGAGACTTTTGAGTCAAAGGACTGAATCACATTAGAAGTGCTGGGTTAGAAATGGATAGGCTTTGAAACTTAATACTACAGCAAATAAATCTGACAATACATTTTAAAATTGAGAAGGAGGGAAAAAAAAAGATAAATGGCAGCCATGAAAGGATCATCAGAGTATTTTTTGACCAAACTGCTGCATATTTCAAAGGCATATTATCAAGGCAGTTTTCTGTTTGAGGGCCAAATGAATAAGTTATTCATCAGTGTAAAAAAGTATGTTATTTTCCATGTAAACATGTATGATTTAGCTAGAAAACAATAAAGACCATCAAATTGATATGGTCTGAAATTTGTTCAGGGAGCAGCAAGAATAAAAATTATGGGAAGAAATTCAGTTATGACAAACACAGGAAAAACTATTTTTTTTCCTTTGGAAATCTATGAAATCTCTCAAGATGTATGACTGAAATTTTATCTGTTTTGTAAATTCAGGGCCAAATTTCAGAACAAGGAAACAATGTGTTTGCACTTAAAATACTATCATTATATACAAAATTTTGAATATAAACACACCCATAAAAACAACACCAAAACTGCAATTGTTTGTGGTATATGTAAACATGAATCACTGTGAACATTTAACTGTGGTCATCCTTTATAAACTTACAATGAAAATTTTGCACTGTATGTAAAGATGGTTTTATGTCCAAGGGATTATCTTTTTTCTTATTAACATTAACTAGGATGAAAGGTAAATTACAAAAAAAACAATCCAGATGATGTGCTGAATTGCCTAACCTGCAAGTTAGCAATTCATAGTTGCTTCTTTAATCAGCTTTCAAGTTCCTTAGGTGCTTAAACATTCTCAGAAGTGCACATCCTAAATTAGTGATATTCTTCCATATAAATCTTGATTGTAACCTAACATAAAGCATATGGATGACAGACACTCATTAATTCTTCAATGAGGGCAAAAATTCAGCCTGTTGGAAGTATGTTGTCTCAATCTTCTGAAGAACAGGGCTACTGCTGAAGACATGGGAGATTGAAAGGCTTACAAAAGTCTATTCTTCTCTCCACTTGATATATATGGAGCTTTAGGTACCTAGATAAATGAGGTACTGTGAGTTACCATAGAGTAGTATCTAAAGTTGTCATCTGAATCGATTGGAGTCCAGCGTGAAAGAACACAGTCAACTTCTCTCTTCTCTCTCATGCTCACCCTATTTTTTTTCTTTCCACCTCGAAGAAGAGATCACATCATCAGATTTACAATCTGACATTTCAATGGATTGGAAAGTTTAGGAATCTAGATAGATAACATTTTTCTCATTTTAGTAAGTGTTACTGGATCTACAGGAGATATACACAAAGATTGAGATATTATCCCTAACTACCAGATACTCTCCAAAAAGAGCTGTCTGTGGATGAATTTAAAATATCAACATCCACAAAGCAGTTCTTCTTAACAGATATTCTGAAAATATTTTGGAGAATTTGACCTGCAATATCAGCTGATTTGAAGGTTCATGGTTTGCAGTAAATCTAGGCCCAAATTCAAAAATAATTAAACATCTAGAAATATTGAAAAGCCTCTCATAATTTTCAGGATACACTGGACTATGCCAATTTATAGTCTGAAATGTTTACCTTTACATCTAGGGCTGTGCTCTCACAGTCATATTTTTACTGAAAAGTCGCATTGAGTAGTGGGTCTCACTATCTGAATAGCCATTTGTGACTGCATAAGGTGGTCACATTTTCTCTTAAGGAAAGGCAGATTTCTTCCTTCTACCTTTTCCTTCTCTTTCAGGCTTCTGTTCACAAAGAAAGATGCTTACCATGGCATTTTTTAAATTACAAATAAAAGATTACAGCTAATGTGGACTGAAAAAAAAAGTTTTTTTTAGTCCAACTAAACTAAATATTTTGAAAATTATTGTTTTTTGAATGTAGAGAATTATCTGGTCTTCTTGGTTTTAGTCAGAGCTTTGGATTACCTTCATTCAGCATATTAAGTAAAATCATTCATTTGCTTTTCAAGGAACATGAGAAATTGTTCTAGAAAGGCCTTATTAGTTCTGCTTTTCCAGGTCTCAACAGTGTGACATTATGAACAATGATAGGTTTTACAGACTTAGTAAAATGTGTTATTGTCCTTGCTGACAAACCCTGGCAAGCTGCTGTGTATGTTTTTATAGAGCACAATGCCAAAACTTTCTCATGCAAAGCTTGAGGACCTGTACAGAATAAGCTACAACAGGCAAAGATTAGCACATTCCCAGTGTAGCTGTTTACAGATTTGGAACTTGGATATTCACTTGCAGGGCATCATGGTTATATATTGAGCATCCATAAATCACAAAGCTCCCTGGCCTTGTTATGGAAATATGACAATTCTGCTCGGCACCTGCTCCACCCTCTATTTCTGTCACTTGCCAGAATGACAGCGGGCTATAAACGTCTCCACATCCTAGAGCCTCAGCTCTGATTCTGATGGAATTAAATGACCTTGGCCAAGATGGTATTTTTGATGTGGAGAGCTTATCCTATTCTTCATGCAAAAAAAAGCAGGGCTCTAAACCTGAGTGACAGAAGTCAAATCTTCTTGAAAGAAAAATAAAATAATGGTGACTTTATTTTAATATTTCTTTCCCAATGTGCAGAAGTTTTACTAGGTAATTGCCCAACACAAATATTTATGAATGTCAGACTATGGGATTCTGTAGCACTTGCTCAGAGAATAACATCACTTAATGAATTCTACCATGCACATGGGACTCAAGTCTTTAATGAATAGGTCACTGTGATTTCTAGAGATGGCTGTCACTTTGAGATACGAGAATCATTTCTCTTTAGTGAAGAGGAGCTTGGATATGTGCATATTTAGGGGTTCTATTTCGCACAACTTTAGACCTCTCAGGAGTGATACAGAGCCAGGGCTAAGATTTAGGACATTTCAGGTATCATATCACTGATATGCCCAAAAATTGAGGGAGTAAAAATATATAGATGAAAAAAGACAAATGCAATTAACCCTTCAAATTAGTTATTTTTATATTATTGCTTGAGAACTGAAGCACTGGAAAAACAGCACTTTTTCATGTGTTTTACTTTGATGATTCACTGTTCATTTATTCATTTCGTCATTATTCATCCTTTGCCAAAATTTCAGGGTTGCTTTTGTAAAAATTATAATTATTTAATATAGCTACATCTTTTACCCACGGGTTGTCTTTTTTTCTAATACTGAATAGGATGAATTAACTAATGAACTATTCTAATACTGAGTATGATAAAGTATAGGATGAACATGTTTAACACTCAGGAAAGAACTTGATGGTCCTTTTCCTGCAGCAATTTCATGCATAGATATGTATCTACAAATACACAAGGAAAATTAACCTGAAAAAAAATCAATGCATATTAAAATCGTTTTTACTTGTCTCTGCAAAAAGAAAGCTTGAGTTTCTGGTGAAGCTGAGAAAAGTTGTGTTTCCTTTAACTCAGCAGTACAAGGCAAGGTAGAAGCACAACAGTACTGTTTATGACTCTGTCAGGGGACTTCAGTTCCCATATCATCTGCCTAAAATAGTTTAATTTTTTTACAAGACAAAAATAATAAAGTAATATATAAAAACTTGCCTCTTATCTAACTGTTACAGCAGTTGCCACCTTCGGAAGGCTATGGACTCTCCATCTCTGCACTGTGATGCCCACACATAGGGCTCTGCCAGACAAACCATCTCTTTTTACACCACTTTCTCACTACTCCTTCCTCTGCTCCTCCTCAATTCCTTCCCTCAGGTTTCCCTATAAAGTCCTGCATAGTCTCACTGACCCCTCTTTTACCTAAAAATCCTCATATCCATCTATTTAATCCTTCTTTACGAAGTCCAGGTTGGCAACATCTACAGTTTTTAATGGCCGAGCAACTGATGGCTGAAGGATTTGCTGTTTGTTTTCTCTTTATTATCTCTTGTCTACTAGGTTGGGGTGTTTCTATGCTTCTTATCTACTGTTTTCCCCTTTATTTATTTTCCCATTTGCACTGAAATTGTGCTTGACTGAGAACTTTAATAACACAGATGCTGTCATGTACCACAGATTCTTACAAAGAGTGAAGTTTAAACTCAAGAACATTATTCCAGAAATATCACCTCAACCCCTCATGCTGAAGGGCATTTGCAAAGATTCTTCCCATCTTTCACTTCTCTTGAGGTTTTAGTCTTTGCACTCTGGTGCCTGAAGCTGTTACCTATTTTAAGGTGAATGACCTCAGGCAGAAATTTCTCTTGGCTGGTTCTTCTCTGCAAAATATAAATCTGAATGTTTCTCTGCAATAACATTAACGTGTAATAGAAATGCTTTTCTAACTTAAATGCTACACATGAAAAACGTGTCTCATGTACCTCCACAGTTCTTTTACTTTTATGCTTTTCTCCTCCAGATGTTTATGTCATTCATTTTGAGGGGATATATGTCCCTTTGGGAA
The DNA here is from genome assembly GCA_032353885.1 of Nothura maculosa. Lineage (NCBI taxonomy): Eukaryota > Metazoa > Chordata > Aves > Tinamiformes > Tinamidae > Nothura > Nothura maculosa. The sequence continues at coordinate 159,863 of JAUBOD010000950.1, forward strand.
TTCCAAGGGAGGATAACAGGAAGAGTTTGTTTACTATTTAGCTGTAACATTGAGGCCTGTAGTTGTTGAAATTATATATGAAATTTAGAGCTTGTAAATATGAGTGATTTTTCTTTTTAAAGTAAAAATAAAGCCTAACTTCACAAAAATATAATATTTATATTAAAAGTACAGATTTTTAGTATAATACAGTTTTACAAGGTTTGTTGCAGTTTAAGAATTTGCACTGAACATACTGCTTACTGTAGGATTACTTCACTGTGTTCCTAATGCTAGCCTAGAACAGCTAATTTAGTGCTAATCAAGTCAGAAAAAAAATAACCAAACAAGCTATAAAGAGAGATAAAATTTCCAAACTCTGTATAGGAGAAGCATGTTTTGACTTTTGTAAAATAAAAGTCCTCTTACTTTTAATTTCAGTAATCAGTAGAAAATACATGTTATTTGACAAATTAGAAAACACAGACTATTGATAGGAACAAAGGAGGCTGAAATATGAAACAAAAGTCTCCAATTGCAGTCCCTGGGCTGTGAGAAACCCACAGTAGAGTTTTGGGGAGGATTTGGGGTGGTTCATGGAGTCTCCTTGCAACAGGGCAGCCCCTGGTCCTGATGCTCCAGGCTGGGGCTATACCTGGGCAGGAAGGTCCATGTCCGGAGAATCCCTGTAGGCATCAACCTTTGTAACACTCCTCAATAAATTTTATGTTAACTTAAATTTTAAACAAAGGGCAACTTGCACCACAGACAAATAGCAATGTGAATAAATACAGAACTAGTAGATGGAATGGACAATTTTGTCCTTTAATATTTTTTTTCCTTGCTCTTTGTCAATTCTATGCAATTATTAGACTAAAGAATAGCAGATTTTCTTCTAAGGAAACATTTCTGCTGGTCGATATGACCAGCAATGCTGCCCAGGACTTGGTCTCCTGACTGCCACTGTGCTTTATGGATTCGGCTGTAATGCTGCCACATTCTTTCATTTCCGCCCAGACACGAGTGGATTTTAGCACATTCTGTTGTTAACTTGGGGCACTAAATCATTCTCTTTCTCATGTAGGATACTCTGCAGTTTCAGGAAACCACTCACATTTTAAAGGAGAGCTTTTTATTCAAATAAACACCAAACAATAAACTGGCTTTCCAAAAAGGATGCTCTCTTAAACTGGCAGTGACATTCTGTGCCTTAATCCACTCCCCTGACTCCAGAAATAAAGTGACAAATGAAATCAGTGACTGTTGAGAAATAACCATGTTCAGTTCAGCTGGATACACACACACATATTGCTCCTGAGCAAATCTATCTTTTAAGCAAGCACTCTTTAAAGTAACAGTGTCAGATTCTGTGTTGTAAAACAAAACAAACAAACAAATCCCATCGAAAAGCTCTTTTAAAACATATGGCTAGAGAATAAATAATAGATAAGGCTGCTAGTTGATGAGCTGATATACAGATTAGTTCCACAGAAGCAACTGAAGATGTGTGGCTAAGCGTGGCAGGTACACTCATTCTCACAAAAGAAAACACTAAAACCCCTTCAGTGCTCTACGGCAAAGACTCTAAATGCTATTGGAAGCCAAATTGTTGTATCTATTATTGTGGAATACTGCAATATTTGTTTTTAATAAGCATTATGTCTAGACTTCTCTCCAGTGTGTTCGTGTTCACAAAGACTAATCAATAGTTACTTTACTTACTCTATTGAGTTTCAGCACATTAATTAATGTATCTCTCAGTAATCATGACAGACCTCATCACTGGATCAGAGGGAAAAGACTGAAATTGGTTTTGTTAATGGTGAAGGCATTTCTCCCCTCTCCCTCATGACCTTATACAAGGAGAATAAAAGTGTAAAATGCTACCAGATCAGAACAATCATTTAATCAGCTCATGTGGTCCAGGTAAAAATATCTGTCCAAGATGAAGGCAAGGGAAAATCAGTTCTGATCTTTGCTTGGCATTTCATATCGATCGATAAAATCATAATCCTTTAAAAAGGACTGATTGAAAGGGAATGAACTTACTGTCTTGACTTCAAAGTATTTAGAATTAAAGTTGTATTATTTTTTCCTTTTTTTTTCTAGTAAATTTGCATGGTGTGCAGTTTTTGTTCTAGTACTTACAATACTATGGAATAGCACAAGTGAAATACTCATGTGGTTTGTTCAACACACTGATGATTTCCAACACTTGAATTCCCTGAATTATTGTTTTACAACTTAAAACAGTATTTCTTGACTACCCACATACAATATGACAGCAGAAGTCACCACTGCAGGTTTATGAACTGGGACATGGTTGTAAATCAATATTGAAAATCATGGCAGTTTGCCATGTTAATTTAGATTTCAGAGTGCCAGGCGGGAGTTGCTGCCTCTGAAAGCAGTTTCCCCCTTGATTTTGAAAAAAAAAAAAAACACAGAGGATGTCTGTTATCTCTCATAAGCCATATTGGCACTAGCTGCTGTAGCAGGAGCTGGTGTTGGTGAGATACCTGTTTTAGAGACCTGTCGTAGCTCTGCCAGGGCAGCTGTACTTAGGAGAGGTTCATAATGCAGCCTAGAGAAAGGTGGTTTATTTTATGCAGAGTCCAGGTTGGCAGCCAAGGTATTCACAGAATAACAGAACGGTTGAGGTTGGAAGGGACCTCTGGGGATCTTCTGGTCCAAATGTCCTGCTCAAGCAGAGTTAGATGCTGCTGTGATCAGGTCACTGTGACATCCACTAAGTTTTAAATGTATCCAGGGATGGAGACTCCAAAACCTCTCTGGACAACCTGTTCCAGTGTTTAACTGCTCTCATGCTAAAAAAACATTTCTTTTTCTTATGTTCAGGCATAATTTCTGCTTGTGTTCATTGCCTCTTCCCAATTGAGCACCACTAAGAAGAGTTTGGATCTATCTTCATATGTACTGCTCTTAATGGACCTGAGCCTTTTCTTCTCCAGGCTATATAGTTCTCCTTGCATGAGATGCTCCTGTCTCTTAATTGTCTTTGAGTCCTTTTGCATCAAGCCTCTGGACTTGATAGAGTAAGTCCATGCCTTTCATCTAACGGGGAGCCTAGAACTGAACAGATGTAACCTCATCAATGCTGAGTAGAGGGGAAGAATCACCTTATTATGTACTTCCTCACCTCTGAATAAGCAAGCTGACAGGGCACACTATTGAAGATTCAGGTTACAGAAAAGAAATTCTAGCTGTAGTGAAATTGTAAGCTTTTCTCTTAGGATGCTGCTACCAAAAATTCATTCCTTGGAGACGTTTGAACTTCTGACTTTTCTTGGGCAAATCAAACGATTAAAGGTGAAAAAGCTATAGTGGAACCTCAGTTCTGAAAACCTTTTATAATAAAAGCTTGAAAAAAATGCAATGTTTGCATGTTTAACCTAACAGGATTTTCACCTACCCATTTTTAGAGTATTTAGAGTATAAAATAATATTCATTTTTACCTAAATCATCCTTCTTCGAATCTAGTTATATAGATAAAATGAGTTGCAGTTGCAGTTTTAGATGAAGCATTCATGCAGAATGTATATTAGGTGTTAAGATATCTTTGTACACTATTTCAATTTCTTCCTATCATTGTTCCTATTTTCAATTTACTTGGTCTGCAAAATAAACCAATGTTAAAACTAGTAAGAAATACCACTGTATTTGAGTTGTCTTTCTGAAAAACACTGTTTTCTTGCAGTTTATAAGGTCTGTTAAGTTGTCTAGTCTCCTTATAGATTCATTGAGAACCAGTGTATGGTCCAGGCACTCAACTGTGACAGAAGTTTACTAAGTTTTATCCACTTTTAGGTTTTCCCAGTTGTGGGTCTTCTAAAAAAACCACCAGCACAGCAACTTGTAGAGGATATTCCACTTCATTATGACTGTGGAATGATCACATACCAAAACTTCTCCTCCTTCCATTTTAGATATGAGAATGAAACATCTTTTCCCATAATAAGATGACTGTCAGAGCCAGGCAAATGGATGTTCTCATGTGATACTGCACATAATATTTTCTAAAACAGATTGCCAAGATGATCCTAGAGAGGCCTTCTCATTTTCTTTTCAACAGCAGGTAAGGTAAGAAGCTTAGCTTCTTACATATTTTCTTTCTCTTTTTCTTTTTTTATTTTTTTGGTGAGGGGAAATGTGAAAAAGAGGAAGAAACTGATTTAAGTATGTTGCCAGTGATTAATATGAGACAAGAAAAAAGATGTTCCTATGTGGTGTACACATAGTAAACATATTGATGCAATCTGGAACCATCAGATCCTTCCTTCACTGAATTTTAACAGTTGCTTTTATAGAAATAATTTCCCTCTACTTCATATAAAACATATAATATGCAATAAAGTGCAACTCCATTTCAAAACCTGCACATATCAACATTCAAAAAAAAAAGAAGACAAAGCTCTGAATGTTTAATGTGTCATTATAATGAATGTCATTAACTACAAATTAAACAGCACAAACTACATCCTGATTTTCTTCCTCTGAATCATAAAAACTGAGGTGTCTGCTTTGTTTCTCTTTTCCTTTTCATTTCTTAGAATTTGTCAACTGTGTTTCTCTTTTGCAAATCATGGTTATTTTCATAATATAAAAGATGTTTAACTAAGGAAGAGTCTGAAGTTCTGAGCTGATGCAAACATCTGAATGTCACTCAATAATAACACAAGATTAACCTAAGGAGCTGCATTTATCTGTTTAGCAGTGTGACTGAGAATTAGTCTATTCCCCAAAGAACTGGATGCATGACAGTACTGCCATACTGACTTGAAAGCTTGGACAATGAAGGTTTAATTGCTTTCACTCTCATAAAATGTAGCTTAAGAGCAGGAATTAAGTCAATTTGAACAGATAAACAAAACATATATGTGTGTTTTTCAGGTCTGTTCCAATTTCTTTGCAGGCAAGGAGTTTGCTTAGCATATTGAAGAGATGAGGAGTTTGTAAGAAGCTTTATTATTTTTGTCACTTGTAGGTCTGAGTTGAATGAACAGACGTCTACAAAAGGAAAACACTGACATCAATAACTTCAATCACAACTAATCCAAATCAAGTTCTCTTTTCCCAACAATATTTGTTACAAATTTATTTCACTGCTATTTCTATATACACCACTGCTGCCTCTGCTGCCTCTGTGATCTATCTGTGATCTGCAATACTTCTATATGAATTGTATTTATTCATAACAAATTACCAAGAAATATCTTCTACAAACAAAACCAGGCATATTGGTCATCCACTACTCTGATCTTTTGTCATAAGATCATAGGAATAAGTCAGTATATCCAATGGATAGATAAAAATAAATATATCTATGGAACAAGTCCAGTGTACCTATGTGATAGTGGCCAGACTCATTGTAACTCATTGCAAACTCATTGCTCAGGTCCTGATCAAGAGCACCAGTAGCAAATGCAAATCTTGTGTTTGCAGGCTTCTAGGTGCATCTGTTCTAGAAAACCATAAATCTCTGTGCAACAAGGTAGGGAGCATAACTGCACCATAAGGCCAGGTGGAGGAGAGCAGAACAGGCATTGATGGGAGAAAAAAGAAACTCTGCCCTGTTCCTTGTATCAGGAGTCATGCCAGTGATTATCTAAATGCCTCATGTGGCTACTAATGAAGTACTAGCTAATCCCTGCCTTTTCTGGTTAAAGAGTTTGGCCTGAAGTCTGCAGGAACACCTATGGAGTTCCACGGCTTTGGAATAAATTCTGCTCAGGATAAAATCTTTGGGAATATAAATAACAATAGTCCCGTGGAAACTCTATGGGGCTACAGTATGATAACTACATGCATTTCTTTGGACCTTTTAATAACCCTTCCTTTTTTTTTTTTTTTCTCTAAACTGGCATTTTTATTTTTAATTGCTCTTTCTCCATATGAAAACATGCAAATATCTGACATATTTTTTCTGAACTTCTCCCACCCAGAGGATGCTTAGACTTTACACTGCTTTTAAAGTATTGTTCAGCCAACTCACTTTGAACTTTAAAGCTTTTTACTGAGATAACAGGATCTACAGTGTGAGATCAAGCTTAGAAATCACAGCTTGAAATGCCCATCCAGGGGAAGTCATGCAGAAAATGAAACATATCTGGCAGAACAAGACAGTGGTCGGAGTGACAAGACAAAGTCAAGGAAAAGGGCAATGAGGAGAACTCCAGACAGGGAAAGACTCCCTGGTGTTGCTGGGAGAAAAAGAAGGTAAAGATACAGGGGAAATGAAGAGTTAAAACCCACCTCACAAGTCTGAGATTGAAGTGCACGAATGATTTCTACCCACTCCGCCCCTCCTTCCAGTAAAGGTCATTCTGGGCAAAAACATTTTCCCGTCTCTGTGTCTTTGCTTTTATTTTTGCCTTTGTCTGGGGGAATTTTGTCTTGGTGCAATTGTGGTTTCTTTTTTTTTTTTTTTTTTTTTTCAAACTTCAATCTATGAGCTGTCTCTTAAAAAAAAAGGGGAGGTAGGGAGGGGAAAAAGGAGACAGTAAATTTAGCACTGGGTGAACAGACTGCTGTGCAACTATAGATGTTATAATACAGGCAGGAAAAGTCCATTTCCCACTGGCATCTTGCTGCCCATATCATATACTACATGATTCCTCAGACTGGGCATTCCCCGGAGACCTGCAAATTCACTACACAACAAGCCACCAACCTCTGACATTTTGGATGGTCTTATGGGCCCAGTTCAAAACACGGAACTAGGAACATCTCTCTATCTAACCACTGACCATCCTAGAAGATTTTTTTACTTGTCTTTTTCTTAATTTGACATCCCTGATGAGAAAGCAATATAATAAATGCAGCACACCAAGAGTTTTTGCTTATAAGGAGTAACTGCTGCATTGCAATGAGCAGAACCTACCTGAACCTACTCTTACAGGTCATCATCTTGCAAATTTTCCTTACCTGAAAAAAAAAAATCTTTGTACCTGTTCCTAGATACAATAACAATACGAGAGCATAATCCTTTCCCCTAGATGACCAAGGGTGCAATGGCAGTGCTAGGAAACAAGAGCCATTATTGTTCCTTGTTTAATTCACCTTTAGGAAACACAAATACAATCTACTATTAAAACCAAATCTAGCTAAATTTTTAGGCATCTCTGATAAAAATTATGAAATTTATCACCATAGGTTCGAGGAACTCCTGTTAGTGTCTTAATGAAAAATAAAATGTAAAGTCTTTCTAGCACTTTCTTTGACAGGAAAAAAAAGGGGGGGGGGGTGGGAGTGTTTTCATAAATATAGGTCAGTTTAATTTGTGTATGATACTCAAAATATATAGATGTTATCTGATTAAAGAATTGAAATTTTACTTTTGTTCAGCTCTGCTTTATGCCATTTTTGGGGGAAAAAATGAAGAGTAGGTGGTATTGAATAGAAACCCCTTAATTTTTTAATTTTTTTTTCAAATTAAGTATTATCTTTTTAGGTCTATGATTAACTACTTAAATCCAAATAGGATTATTCTATCTTAATTAAAAGCAGCATAATATTGACTGTTATAAAAAAACCTGTCTCAAATAAATAACTTTCAGTCAACCTTTAAGTTATTGGTAGTGTTCAGAAAAAGATTAGATTTAAGAAAAAAAAAATCTTCTTTTCTTCAAGGAGATTTTCTGCCCTTAAGTGAAGAAATTGCACTGACTAACCCCGAGTTGTTGTAAAAAAGAAAGACCTTTCAGTACTTTCAGCAGGACAGATAAAAACATAAGACTCTAGCGCAATATGAAGGCAACTAAATGATCTAAATTGTTCTTACAAGCTTCTGTAGGAAAAAAGAAAGATAAAGAATAAAAAGCTGAAAATAATATCTCAAAATAGAATCCCATTTTTTTTTCCCTTGGTATGTGATAATTTATTTTATTGATTTCTACTTTTCTAAAATAACTTCAAAATTTTCTCTCTGAATATTTTCACCTGCATGTATTCATTTATAATATAATATTTATATATGCATATTTGTTTTTGTGGGCATCAATATATAAACATGAAACTAGACGTTTATATAAAGATCTGAATATGTGTGTGTGTTTTTTAGATATATATATGTATATTTGTAGAAATGTAGACATATGTGTACATGTATACCTATTTTTACGAATATGTATATATATATTTTTATCCACCTTTTTCTATCGTTATATCAAACATAAAAAAAAAGCTTTCCTCATTATTGCTTTGTCTGACTTCAGACTCTACCCAGCATAAGCTCTTGTCTTCTGTTCTACATTGTCTCTCTTGTAAATAACAAGACAGAGACAGATTCTTTAAAAAAAAGAAAAAGGGGAAAAAAAGAAAAAAAAACCTACGACATTACAACATCTCGTTTATTTTGGTATAATTTTTCATTTAAAAAAATCATTAAAAATGACATTGTCCTCTAATTTTTCCTCTATGCAGCAGCTGCCATTGTCAAGCTGTTGTCTTTGTTACAGTATTTTTGTGTGTGGGAGACTGTGAACCCTTTTTTTAAAAAATAATGACAGCTTGCTTTTACTATGAGACAGATTTTAATGGAAGCAACCTCTCTTTTTAACCCTAGCTTCTCTTTTAAAAAATCCACTGCTCAAGAAGAGCGGAGACAGATGCTCAGCTGGTGAAACTGAAAAGCTTCATCTGATTTACACCAACCGAAAGACGTCTGGAAATTATACCAACAGCTTCTGTACGGAATGTATTGAATGTTGCTTTAACTGAGCTAACATAAGACAGGTAGTCAACATACAAACTACAAGCTGATCTACTCAATATAGCCCTGCTTCCATGATTTTCACCAAAGCTGGTTTTTTTTTTTTTTTTTTTTTTTTTTTTTTCCTAGAGAAAAGGAAGCATTTGCAATCTTTTTTACCTTCTTATCTGAGATTAAGAAAAAGAACTCAGGAAGGAAAATCGTCCAATCGTCCATCTCAAGGGGATAGCACAGCACGCAGAAGAGATACCAGCTTGGATTCAAACCTTGAGTTTTGTCAGGAAAGTTGCAAGAATAATTAGATATATGATCTCAGACCTCTAGGACAAGAACTTTCACAAGTGATTATTTCCTTTATCTACTTTTTCTTATAATGAGCATACCTAATAACTGATTTTCTGAAGGCAAATGTGTAACCTTCTTTCCTTTGTGTTAATCTGAGCCCTGGAAAGGTATCATAATTTAAATTTATCACATTGCATAGCTTAAAATCCCATTGTCTTATGTAACAATGAAATATCCCATTTTAAAAAGAAAAATCTTATAGGGTAATGAATTTGGATAAAATGGGACTTATCCTTTTATATCCTATTATAAAATATTGACAGCTTTGAGTGATTTCTACAAAAAAAAACTTGCAAATGAACCACCAAGCAACACAAAAATGTATCTTTACTCAAACCACATAAGTTGGCCAAAATCTTTCTCTGCATAATCCTTCAGTTACTTTGGTATAACACATAAATAGGAAGAAGGACGGAAGAAAAGTGGAAACTAAACCTTACTGTCATTTAACAACTCAAATTATGAAATCATGGTCTTAGGTCATGCAAATTAATTGGTCCAAACTTTTCTAATTTCTTCTTCACATTGACTAGATTTCCTTCAAATGGACAACTACAGAACTAGTATGCATGACACTTAAACTCACTGCATGTATGGCAAAACTATTTTTGTAGTGCATCACTGAAAAAAAAGATTTTCTATATTATATATCGGTCCAACTGTAGGTGTGTACTTCCTAAGACCATCTGAAGCTCCTGCTTCAAGGCATAATGCTTACTTGCAATGGTTTCTGAAAAAGAAAGCTCTGAACCTTTTTCTCCTACTCCTTGTAGGAAATAAAGATTTTTAACTGGCTTAAATGACTTCTGTTTTGCTACCAAATATGAAGATTATTTCAACCAGAACAAGAATTTATAAGTTCAAGTCTATATGCAAAAGCACTTGTAGCATCTGAGAACACTGCAATAATCAAATTCGTTATCTGTGTAAGGATACAGAAGCTTATATCAAATTTAAAAAGATTGCTGAATAAGAAATCTATGGATCCCTTTATCTTTGCTGTCTTGAGTCTCAATAAAAAGCTAATCATATCCATTATGTATATAACACATCAACTCCTATTTACAAGGACACATATATATTAATCATGTTGCATGATAGAGTGATTCCCAAGAATATCATCTTTTTATATATATAATCTGTAATGGGTATCTCAGTTTACAGCTGATGTTTAATTAGGAGCTTGCAGTTGCAATAAACTTTTTTTTTTTTATTGCACTCAGCCAAGGTACAGTATAATGAAATGTAAGTGACCCAAACTAAATGGAAGCACTGAAGTAGATAATGTGGCAATATATCAAGTAAAATACACTGATTCTGCAGTCAGTTCATGCCCTAATGGCAGAAAAAGAGTTTGAAAGCCACTTTAACCATAAGTAGTGTGTTTATGTATTATTCACAGTAGCAAATAATTGCAAAATGTCAACATTTCATTTTCCTCTTAAGAATTTCTTTTGATTAGTGACCTAATTAACCATTAAGAGGGAAAAAAAAGGAGTATGTATTTTTATTTTTTTTTATTTTTAAAGTGTAAATACAAAAAGCATAAGTGTTGCCTACTAGAAAGTAATTTATGATCTTAAAATGTCACAGTCAGCATTAAGAGTCACTTACTGTTTTGAAATAAAATAAATAAATAAATGCACTATCTTCACTAACAATACGGAGCTTTATTTTCTTTCTTTTCCCTCTTTCTTTTTGTAGTGGTAATGGCACATATCACCATGAAAGGAGTTATGTAATATTTCCACATTTGGATGACAATTTTTTTATTATTATTATTTCCCAGAAAATTTACAAACTGTCCTAAAGAAGTAGTGTAAAGAAGCAGTCATACTACATAAATATCAGCATTACATGTTCCCATTTAGCTGAGACCTCCTGCTCGGTAAGGACTAAGTGTAGTCCTATTTTAGATTGTTTTTACATTATACACACTGTAGTAAGGTTGAGTTTAGGACCTAGTTCTTTCACCACACACGTGATTAATGGGGAGAAAGAATTGCAAGTGTTCCCAACTTTCTTAATATGATTATCAGCTACCTGCAGGTGGCCTTCCTCAAGTTAACATGTTAGCAGATATTTTTACTATTGTCATTATTCCTTTTTTTCTGGTTAGTTGCCTAGAAGATATGTTTTCTGGATCATGACTCCTTTTCCAGACAACATACACACATACAACAGGAAAAAAAATCTTCCTTGCCTTAGAAGATCAACAAACTGAGACCAAATTCTTTTATCTGAGCAAACAATGGAAATGGTTCTACAGAGAGACTACATCTGTAATATATTTATGTATCTGGCAGCCACAGCTGACTCATATCTACAAACTATAGACCCTCAAAATCCCTTCTCAGAGATTATTAAACTCCTTAGGAATCAATGAATTTGCCTAATTACCAAGCCGACTTCTTTAAGCATGAACAGAATAAGGCTGGTACAAGGTGCTTAGCATCCAAATTTATAAAGCTTCTCAGTTGACCCTGAGTGTCCATCCTTGAGTAAGTCCTTATTTATGTATTAGCTCAGCTTTGGCTTTCTTTCTCAATGAATGTCCACAAACTATTTCCTGTGTAGAATTTCTGCAAGGAATCAGATGGAGAAAGGCCCCAAATATCCATAGGCCTTCTTCTGGGTCAGCACCATCTGTATATAAATTTAAGTCTACTTTAGGCAAGGAGGATTTTGAAGCTAAGACTTACAGGTCTCCAGCATGAGGATCCATTCATACAATGAACTGGCAAAGTACACATTCTATGTCTCTTTATGAAAATAAAGTGATAAACCCTAGTGTGTAGCCCATTGAGACTACACAGCTGAAAACTTTGAGTAAGTAGGAAATAAATAGGTGAAAGTAAAGTTCTCCTCAGCAGAGGCATAGTGGAAAGTTCCTCTAAAGAGCACTTAGATGTTTTTTGTGTTGATGATCTCAGCTGTATTTCTGTTTTCTCACTTCTGAGAAACATATTTTTAAGTATGTATTCCTTTCTTTAGTCAGGGAAAAAGGATTTGGCTAGCTAATTCAGGACTGGAATTTCCAATGAATTCACTGAGCACTATTTCAAACTTCAGCCTTGTCCGGCAGCATCATTTTAGGAGTATGTACATACAGGAAAAGATATGCATAATTCCCAGGCAAAAAAAAAAAAGAAAAAAGAAAAGAAAGAAATACAATTTCATCTTCTCGTTTTTGGCTTTTGATTAAAGTGTAAAAACAGAACAAAAAATCAGTGCTACCACTCATAGTGAATCTCCTACTTTGCCAAGTCCTAACAAAACAGAGGAAAGACTACAAGCCAAAATAAAATGCATTTATTAAAAATTATTTTTTAAAAACTTTCACATTATACTTATTAACTTCTGAAGAATTCAGAAAATTTGTACAGCTCCTGCCTCGAACTACAAATAACACAAATGTACATATTCTATCTCAACCTCGTCACTGACACTTAATGTGTTACAGCATATTGCTGCACTGACCATTAGCAAAGTGAGCACATTGCAAAAGTGAGGTAAAGAATGTTACTTTAAACTATTTTCCATCAAGCCTTTGTTAGTGCAGAAAACTGCTATTTGTTGCAGGATATGGAGGTGCAAATTGTGATTTATTGTGACTAAACTCATATGGTAAGTCATGCTAACATGACTGTGTGTCTGAACATCAGGTATTAAAGGATAAAACACATACAAGGCATTTGTAGATTGGAAGCACCACAAGAAAATTGGCTTATAGAAATAGTTTAAGAATTTCAACAACTCTAGCGATGTTGGGCCTAGGTAGGGCAGGGAGAACGAGTATCAGTTAATTGTTAAGAGTTCCCAAGTTAAAAAGTTGAGAGTTCCCAAATCTGTTAAGTATTTTCTAAGTTAAAAAATACTTTAATAAGAAAACTTCACAATATGTTAAGGAGATTTTCCTTAGATTGTTTATGTTAACAACACTAATGTGTCCTATTGCTACAATTACTTCAGCTAGCATACATGTAGCTAGCATACATGCTAATATTACGTGTTCAGTTCACATGTAAGAATTAAATCTTTATTTACTTTCAAGGAGGCTTTATTTCCCAGAGAGGATCGGGGGAAAAAAAAAAAGGGAAGAGGGGAAGATATTAAGATATTTGATATTTGCCAGGAAATGAAATGTGAAATAAGTGAAATAGATGGCTGGAAGAGTAAAGAAAAAAAAAAAAAGTAGTTCTGTAAGGATAAATATGGAAGAGGTCAACACCATGTATAATTTCTCAAAAATAAACACACACACAATGCCATCCCACAAAAAAAAAAATACATTTGCTACCCTAGAAACATGCTCTCTTTCCTCTACCATAAGGTATTGTGTTCTGAATTGTAGTAAACGGTATGTGCCTGAGAGACCATGGAAACCAAATGACTGGAATGTTAGGCAGAGAAAAAAAGGATTATTATGGACAGCAAAATTTTCCTCATACATAGTTTGTATCTGCAGAACAACAGGCACAATTTATTTATTTTTAATGCAACCTTTCTTATTTTTAGTATTCTACTTTGCAGCATGAGGAGTAGTGGTGGCACAGCTGAGGAAATAATGACCTGAGGACATGGTGGGGAAATGAGTCACCAAGGATGGGAATTTCTTGTGGTGCTTCCATGGAGAAAGAAAAGCTGTGTGGAAAAAGACTCTGAGGTTTGACGCAGGAAAATATTGAGAGATACTCTAGTTTCACATGTGCTCCTGGGAAAAAGCCATCCGTGCTCATATTGTGGTACAATTCACTATTGCTTAGAAGTTAAAGGCAAAAATACATTTTTTTTTCTATTCAAATATCTTTAATTTTATTACCAGAATTATTCTACAAGGCCAAGAGAGAAATGAGAAAATATATATACGTTTGGCAGAAATAAGTCCTAGCAATATTTGCAAATTATGCTTTATTTTGCATTCCACAAAATGTGGTAACCTCAGAAATTTTTTGCAAATATATGTGGTCATCTATTCTGGATGGCATTATAGTTACAGTTTGAGAAGCAAATAGGATATGCATGTATATATACACATAAAATGTAGGGTTAAGTGTAATATAATATGCACTTTAAATTATACTATGTTAACCAGTGTGTATATACATATATATACACACTATATATACATGTATACTGTATATTTTATATATATATATACGTATGCAGGTATACATATATTCTTTTTATATGTTCTTCATTTTTCCCCTGATCTTGTGAGTTGGTGTCAGAATATGCTGTTGATGACATGTTCAAAACATTCTCTGAATATAAATCAGACATCTCATCTGATTCTTTCAGAGATTCATAGATCTAAGGTCCAGAAGGGGCTAGTGTGATCTTCCAGTTCAACCTCACGCAAAACACTATCATAGGATTTCCTTGAATTAATTACTGTTACAAGATCAATTGATTTGTTTGCTTCTTCAGGATCAGAAAGGCAAAATAAAATTTCATAAATAACTTGCAATATCTGCAAGTTCCTGCTCTTTTTACAATCAGTTTCTTCTCGTCTTTTGATGTATGAATACAGAAAAATATATCCTTTTAATGTAGAACTATTTAATATATATAACCTTTTCAGTACTGGCATGGCTAAATGATCCCACCAAAGACTTTTCAAATGTAGTGGAACAAAATAAAACAGTTGGATCATTAGCACAAGAGCTATACGTAGTTACCTTTCTAAAACTTAGCTTTGCAGCTTAGTTACACTGAAAGATATCTATTAAGAACCAAGCTTTCCAAAACTTCTCAGGAACACTGTTAAAATGGTCAGCCTCCACAGTGGACCTGAGCTGTGAGACACAAACCAATGGACCATTTCATTCTGCCTCTGCTGCTCAAAAACCTACAGAGTGCAGCAGGCATGGACGCTCCCAGTTTGATTTAATGCAATGGGATGGTTATGTGCATTGCCACAGGATGGGAGGAAAACAATATTCCCTGCTGCTTGGGCCTCTAGATCTTCTCCATGCCTGTAGTTTTCACACACAAACCCTAGAAAAGCTAACTGATGTACTTTGGTAAGATAATATCTCTAGAGCAATTATTTATTCTCATTTTTTGAGACAATCATCTGAAGCATGAAGGCTCATCTGAAGGCACTCAAACCACACAAGCACATATTTCAGAGGCAGGCTTCACCCCTTTCCAGCACATATGCTCCATACAAGATACCTCGTTGATCTTTTGGATCAAAATGGAAAGGGGAAATCTTCAGTCCTGGAAGGAACTCTGTTTGGAAGATCCAAAATCCAATTAAGAAATTGAGATGGGCGTCAGGATGTGAACTAGAAAACTGGAGAGGTGCAAACAGCTCTTCTTGCCTTGCTCAGACAGGTTGTTCAAGGAAATAATATAGGCTCAAACCTTTTGTAATGCTATTTTCCAATGTATAAGAACAAATAGTAAAGGAGTTTCAGAAAGACTTCTCTTTGACCTAGTGTACAGAGGCAATTTGCTACATTGAGTAATTCCTTTGATATTTATTAGTGCTTCTTTTTTTTTTTTTTAATTTTATGCCGCGTAGAAAGCAAATGGTCATACAAAAGCATTAGAGCTGCTTAGGTGGAAAAGAAATGAGGATAGGAGAAGCGAAACCTCTGTAGAAGTACCTCTGTAGAAGTATCATGAACAATAGGATTTGGTGTTTCTTTTCCCAGGCTTTGTTGCTTTTGAAGGTCAAGCTTCCTGTACTGTCTTGCAAGCCCTTTGACAACTGAACAGAAGGAATCAATCTGAAGCTTGTATGAAGTTTCAAAAACCAGATGTTTCCTCTCACAGAAGAGACCTCTGTCTCAAAGCAAGGGCAACTCTCATGTTAGAGATATCTTCAGGGCCAGCTAGGGTTATTCAGGGTCATATTCGGTCAGGTTTTGGATATCTCTGAAGGTGGGGATTCCACAACCTCACTTGACAACCTCCTCCAGTGTTGAAGTATCTCCTTAATTTAAAAATTTCTAGCAATGAAAAATATAGCATAACCCTTGACATTCAGTCCCATACATTCTTAATTATCTTCCTTGTTTTATGTATACTCCTTTTTTTTCTTTCTTCAACTTTCAGATGCTATATCTGACTTTTCTTTTGTCTGTTAAGCTATATTAATCAAATTCTGTTTTTCACTTCTAAAATAAATATATTTAAAAACTATGGTTATGTCAGCCACTTATAAGCTCAAAAGATTTGAATACCTTGCAGGTTGTATGATGAAGCATATTTAATTATTCATTTTAATTATTCATTTTTAAGTCTTCTTTGAAACCTAGCCTGGTTTCCAATGTTGTTTAGGATTTTGGCCATGAAAACTGGACACACTATTAAAGCAACAGTTGTACTTATACCATATAAACAAATAATATAGGTATTCAGGAATGCAGAAATAATGTGTTTTTTCAGCTTCCAGATCAGATGTGTCTTAATTCTAGTTTTAAAGGACAGAAGCAATTCGCTGCTGAGCTGAACCTGCTAGATGACAAACCCAGACAAGAACGGGCTGGGCTGTTCCCTGGGCTCATTCGATGTATATTGTACTTTTCAAGAACACATTTGACTTTCTATGCAGGAGGGTGTACTTGCCGCTGCATTTTGCAATCTAGCTTTCAGTATGATGGATCAAAAATTCACACAAGGTCACTCTAACAACAACAACAATAATAAATTCCACCAATGTATAAATCAGGAACATCTGCGGTGAAATAGTGACATTCAATACACAGAGAAGCCATTTCAGAAGCATCCACTAAATTTCATAAGCTTGTGATTAGAGCAAAGGACTTGGTGCATTATATTGAGACTCTGGGAGAGAGACCAGCATAACAAAATTAGGGTTGAGGCAACTGCCACTGTTTTAACACATATACAGACAATGCCACAAAGAAAGTTCACTAATGTTCACAGGCTTCCCTGGGGGGCTGGTTTATGGCCTTGGACTGAAATTAAGCCAAGCCTGATGTTTAACTTGGGGCTAGTAGTGATAAAGGCAGTGAGGCGGGCCTATGTTCACTTTGTTTAGAGCTGCTGGCACTAATGCACAGGACCAAGATTGACATTGCAAAGATGTGCCGGCAGTTTCTATTAGCAGTTTCCATTGGTTTTCAAGTAAAACTGCACCGTCTCCATTCCGCAATCTTTCTTTTTTTTTTTCTCCTCTGTGTACCATACCATGCCATGTAGCCCAAGCCAAGGCATTCTGTGATTGTTTTAGTATTTCTAATTCTTTCTGCAGTAACCAGTGCAAACAAGGGCTGATGTTCTTCTAAGTCTGAGCCTCATAGGGAAACATGTTCAGAATTCCCTTTGACTGCAATAGCCATTTGGAGAAAAAAACCCAAACATATATCCATACACATATATGCACATAAATATAAATACATATATCCATATATTTTTAGATATAAAACATTTATCATTTGGAGGGCTTAAAATCCTGGTTCCTTGCTTATCCCTTTCCCATATTTAATTGGCTGTCTGAAATTTCAATATAGCAGATTAATTCCCTCTTGCAAAATATTGTTTGTTGTTTTTTTTTCTTTATTTCTTTTTTTAGTATCAGAGCCTTTGGAAAGCTTATGTGCTACAGAAAGTGACTATGTTGGACACAATAAAAGCTTGATTTAATTCAGACATTCTTTTACAGAGGTTGCTGTTGCTTTGGAAAGCTTCTGGCATTCTTCAGACCATGAGAAGGTCATAAAATCCCTTCCTTCCTGAAGAGCCTCCAGTTTAAAACTCTCTATATGAAAAAAAAACAAAAAAAAGAATCTGCCACTGCTCTACCTCATTTTCCCTGGGGGAAGAATGTATTGTCATTTCAGACCTATTAGCACTTCCATTACGGATAGGGAGTGCCTAGGTGACAGTCTAGCTACTTAGCTAGAAAATCCTATGAGTCAGAGAGTATCCCATCCTAATCTGAAACATAAAAAGAGTACCACTAACATCCTGGTTTGAGAACTTACTTACTGAATCCCCCTTGCAGATTTATGTGTTTTTGTCTCCTGAGGATCCCAGCAATTCTGGAATTGGAGTTTAACATAGTACTCCAGAACTGTGCAAATCAGCTGTGCTAAAAATTGTTTTAAACCTTGAAACATCTGTATAGATTTACTCATTATTAACCAATTTATTTCCATGTGCTAACCTTTAATACAGACTAGAGGACATTCATTTTATATAGTGTATCACAGACAAACACTGGAAAGTGAATTCAGATTGCAAACTTCTGGAGAAATTTATGGTTAATCAACTTTTTTTTTCTACTTTTGTTTATTTAAACTTTTTCTTGGATGCATTAAAGCAAGAGGCAGATACCTTTATGCTTATATCCATATTTTAAATTAGGTACCCCACTATAACAGGTCCTCTGATCTGATGCTTCTAGTTTAGTTATAACTAAATTCATTCCAGTAGAATTGTATTCTTTTATGTAATCAGTGAATTTGATTCACTAGATCTAAGATCAACTATAATGAATCAGCCTTTTACATCTAAAAGATTCATTGGTTGGAGGTTTATGTTGCAAAAAATAAATTATAAAGATGTATAATAACCTATGTGATTAATCGCTGATTCATTTTACCAAAGGATGTGGTAAATTCTTCACCATATTTATTTAAAATATATAACTACTGGACTTCTTCCTTATAAATATGTTCTTTTTCAATAAGAGTTCTTGAACATGGCATATAAAGTATTAGGATGAATTTCTATGATCTCTCATATTCAGACTTTCAAAACAGGCAATCATAATACAAATCAGTCTTAAAATATGTTTACACAAGAATGGATTAGGTAATTTTCAGTCAGATGCACATAAAGATATGAACTCTTGTGGTTTATCATTAGATTTTCAGATTTGCTACTTTCTGTTTGTTTGAAAGCTGGTGGAATCACAAGAATGTGTGAGAGACAGTCTTCACACAAAAATAATATTTTTCAGATAAATCATTAGGAACATAAGGCAAATAATACTCTACAAACTACTCTATGGGCTACTATGCAGAAACTACATAAAAAGGGACGCCCTCCTACCACCACTACCAAATCCTACTGCCCTATAGTTCTCTGCAGCACGTGTTGTTTAGTCTTTAATAATAAGGTTATAATAAAAGTAAACTTCCCTCAAAGGATATTCTGTCTTGATTGTGTTACACATGGCTTTATGGAAAAATCCTATAAAATGTAACAGAGCATGATAAACTTGCTACAAGATTTTCAGAACCAATATACAGTATTACATTGCAAGGATAGTATTTTCTATAAAATTCTATATAATGGTTTAACAATTTCATAGAAAGATTTCATTCTTTTCTGCATTATGTGGCATCTCAGAATATCTTTCATATAACTCTACTCTTGTCCTTCTTTGAAATCCTGTTGTGCCAGAACAAAATAAAAGAAGATTACATTTATATGTCATCTTCCATCTGGATAAGTCAAAAATCATGTTAAAACCTACCTACCACCATGAATGCAACCACATCTAGTGTGAAGGATGTCCAGGCTCACCTAACATAAAAATACGCTAATAAATACCTTGCACATCTCAGTGCATAGTGGCAGTTTTAGCTAAAGAGGATTATATTAGCACTACTTTTGGTAAGATATACTGTGGGTTTGATAATAACCAAAACAAATTACAATGCGTTATAAAATCACCTTTCAGGAATTATTTGGTTGTTGCAGATTCTGCCCTGGGGTAGAGAATGTAGTAGATGACCTGATGTAATTGCTTGCTGTCTTTTCTCCTGTGCTTCTACAGTTATATATATTACTTGAATATAATACCAGGAGCCCACTTTGCAAAATATTAAGGTCAGGATTAATTCACTTTGAAAAGACAGGTGTTATTTACTATACATCCACTGGCCATGCTATTATCCAGTTTCTGAGCAAGCTGGAGACAGCTTTCTGCATGAATTCTGGTACTGATTGGCATGGCTCTGAGCTAGTGATATGAACGATTCAGGGTGCACCTATATTAGCATTTTTCTTCAAATCAAGATTGCAATTTCGAGTGAATCTTGCTATCATCTCCATGCACCACGCCTAGGTTTGTATCACAGAGCAGCTTCAGAGCACAGGAATATGATGCCTGCAGAATGATGAGCCAGGATGTGTGCTATTACCAGGCATCAAATGTTACTAGTAGATTGATCCACAGGATGTGATTGGACCTAATCTGATGCAACTATCTACAATGCCTACAAAGTGGTCCCCCATACCAGCTGCTTTTCTTTATGGGCACACACTCCTATCGTCCACTACTTACTAATGCAGATTTAGCTCGTTTCTTTGCTGCCTTTTGCTGTCAGAAGGATGGAGGCGACATGCAATAGATCCTAAGACAGGATAATAGGCCTGTTCTCCTAGACTTGAAGTAAGCACAATTCAGTGATCAAGGACCTCAGAGGAAGCAGAATGCCTCTACACAAATTGTATTTATTTCTTTGGCTTAGGCAGAAGCTAATCTACAAGATATTTGTATTTCATCCTCCTAATAAGTGTTCCAGAAAACATGCCTTATTATTAATTACATAACCTACTATTCAGAACTCCAATGAATTTTACTTTTTTTAGAATAAGCATATTTTAATTACAGAAATTTGGAATTAATGCAATATATTTTTGCAAAGCATTTTTATTAGGCATGCTGCAGAGCATTTGAAACAACACCAAACAGATTTGCTCTGCTTCGGTATTTTCTCTAAACACACAGAATTACAATGAATCACTGTATCATGTGTTAACTGCTCTCAGATTTACAGTTATTCCTTTTTACTCCTTTTTATTATTATTATGATTAATTTGTTCAACATCAGTCTTGCAAAAACCATGATGAACTACTGGTCAGTAGTACTGGATAAATGATAGAGATTATCCATTCCGTGACTCTTGTGAGAATATTTCACTGGTTATCTGTGCTTCTATCTTGGTCACCCCTTATTAAACCATGGTAAATCATTGCCTGCTAGGAATTGTGAGCAGAAAGGATTCTTATACCCCTTTATCTCTCCCTTGTCCTTTCCCCCTCAGCAGCCTTCCCCCCAAAACCTGCACCTCTGAAGCTTTGATTGCTGCTGCTGGAATGTGGTTTATCAGATAAACCAGATCAGAGTGTGTCTCCAGAACAGCCTATTTCAGTATGGGAGAGGAAGGAGAGACTTTACAGAGCCAATTCTGCCTTCTTGCTTCTTTCCTCCTACTTTATTCAAGCCATGGTCCATAGGAGAGCTCAGTCAGCGTAGTCCATGATACTATCAATATTTTTATTGCTGTACAAAGCTGTTACAATCTAAGAAGAAGTTAAGGTGTACATTTTGGTTTTCCAAAGGTAAGCTAGCAAACCAAAGATAAAAAGGGTTGATGCATCCTCTCTATTCCAGGAATGAGACATTCACTCAATATGGGGCTCTTCATCATTATCAAGTAGAGCTATGCAACTTTCTTTGGCGTAAACCTTACTGCTCCACAAGCCTCACAGTAAAATATTCCTTACCTAAACCAGAATGCAGTTAAGTTTTAAGCAAAAGGATGACAGAGCAGAGACCGACAATGCTGAGATGCATCTTCTTAAACGACTCTCTGCTTGTAACTAAACATGTCCACACAATCTGTTGTTCACAGATCTCCTTCAAATAGACTGTTATTGACTGGCAATGTTTCACACACTGGCCTCATGCTTCACTGATGGTAGCTATTCCCCCAAAGAAAGATTTTATATCCCCTGTACTACCTACCTACATTACAGATAAGATGGATTCAGAGTGATTCTACTTCAAGGATTCAAGTTAGCAATTAAGGCAAAATATATATTAAGGCTAAAAGATAGTATTGTAAATATTTGGAACAAAAAAAAGAAGCTGCCAACCCTTAGTTTAACTCAATGTCTCCTTATTTACATCTGCATGTCTTCTCTTTTCCTTTAGTTCTTGGATGTTCCTCCTAGGAAATGAATGGCTCATAGAGGGTCTTAATTGCTTTAGGAAGACTTTTTTATTGTCCTTCCAGGATCCCTCTCATGGTATTGCCTTTCAGTCTTCACTTCCAATGTGCAGAACCATATGAATTCTGACCAACTTCAGCATTTTTTAAAATATTATTATTATTATTTATTTTTTAATAGACAGTGCAGTGAAGGAAATATTGAGTTTCTACTGAAATGCATGCTTAACCAGATATTTTTCTAACAAAATAAAACTGAGAATGCAAGCAAAAGCCCATATATACTTTTTCTGTGCGTGTAATTTTTTTTTAAGTCTTCCTGAGAGGAAATAGCAGCTTAGTCATACAGAATCAGGCACCTGAGATTTCTATAGATAGAAAATGAAAACAGATGCTCAAACATATATTAATTACCTCACCATCCCTGAAAAAACAACAATATATTTAATACTTCGGAAATCCATAGATAAACAATCCAACGTAAGTTTCCTAATATAGATAAATGCAGATTATTTCTAATACTTTCTAGGGTGACATATTCAGGATTATTTTCAATGAGTAAAAACAAAGAAGGAAAAGAGAAAAAATATATGATTTAACATAATTTTGACTGATTAGGTCCTCCATTTATACTTCAAGTTTTTGGACTTTCACAGTTAGAGATTCAACTTATGAAAGATTAAACATCTGTACTTTTTTTAGGTATGTGAGAGTAAATGTGGAACCTTATGTCTTATGTTACTTGTCTAGAAAGTAGAAAATAAAGTCAAACAATTCCCTACTTTCTGTAAGAAATAAAAATAAATAAAACACTTTCACAAGGGGGTTCATCTTTTTAATAGTTGTATGCCTAATACAATCCTAATGATGGATCTCCTCCTGAAGCCTTTGCTTCTGTTTTTGCCAAAGACAAATTACTAAGATTTAGATAATGAAGTAGTTTAAGTCTAGAGTTAGGAGAGAAAAAATCCCTCATTTTATATATTTATCTGAATACGTTTTTTGGTTTTTTTTTTTTTGAAAGCATTTTCAAAATATGGTTCTATTTACAAGACAGTCTTATTAATGCTGAAAGTGATATGTTAATAGGAAATGCTTTTCTAGTTCTTTTTCAGTGATATTCAGAATGCAGGAGAGCTAAGAACTACCTGCACGTCTTGACAGGTGAAGTTTTCATCCTTATTGTGAAGACTCCTACTAAAACATGACAGCTGTGGTAGTAAAGGAAGAACTCGGTGTCAGGAATGTGGGCCACTATGGCAAGTAACATGGATGCACAAAGTGAAAAAATGGATCCTGTCCCGAAGAATTAAAAAATTATTAGGTCCATCCATTTAGACATCAAGCAGAAAGCTGAGCTTGACTTTGATTGACACAGCAAAAGTATGGTATGTCTATGATAGACGGCCTGAACCTCTGTAAGAACCAGATAGATGTAATGCAACTAGATGTAGTCGATAGACAGATACAACCATTAAGAAGGGCCACGAGGTACAGACAGACAACTAATTAAAGTAGATGGACAGCTAGAGAGTTCAAGCAAGTATAAAGATAAGTATAAGGATGAGGCAAACAGACAGGTAACTGAAAGGGACTTGAGTAGAACAATTCATATCACCAGTCTATTCCTACCAACAAATTGGTATCTCATCCTTAGAGAAAAGGCAGCAATTACTCTCCTGTTCTGCACACTTCATCCACTGCTCATAGCAGCCCCAATTTGTACCTTCCAATCTCACCTGTGGAAAGAGTGCAGCGACTTCAGCACATTTACTCCAAGGACACGTTTAGTCTGGTGAAGCAGTGCTCAAAACCAGGGTATGCTGGTTTACATGAGGATGACATCAGCTGAGGCTGTGCAGTTATGAGGAGGAATGAGAAAAAAAGATAGCACACTATGAGTCCTCTATTAGAAGTTGTTCAATTAAGTATTCATTTCACAGTAATATTTTTTCTTTAAATAAATCTGAGATATCTTTATACCTTTAAGCTCAGTAGTTTTCTGCATTAGCTTGATATGCATATCAAAATGTGCACTATTTCTTAAATTGGTAGATAGGGCAGGTATGCCATTAACATTTATGCATTTAAGTTCCATAGTCACATGCATAGAATACATTTCTCCTTCAAAGATTTGTACGGCTTTCAGCTTGTAATTTATTGCTGGATATATTAGGTACACTGAGTCCTTCTGATTCACAGCTTTCTAATCGGCTATTTAGAGTTTACACCAAGCAGAAAATCAATGTATTCAATATGTAGTAGCTCTCTTGTTAACTCTAGTCATTTGCTTAAAGAGTAATGTTGAGCTGATAATTGAAATATGGTCTAAACTATGCATTTTAATTTAAAATAAAAATGCTTGAAATATTATTAATTTGATCCTTTTTCCTCTCTTCTCCCTCCTATTTCTAAAGGGCATATTTATTTCTATCCCTGCTTTGGGATCCTAATTCCATGGCTGACTAGGATTTCATAATAATAGCATCTTTTATTTCATATAGCATCCTACAGAAATCTTGAAACACTTTATAAACTTTCTGCTGAAAACCTGCCACTTCAGGGGTATGAGATATAGCATTTAACAGCATCCAGGAACATGATACAATATTTCAGCACAGGTTATAAAGAGTATTTGATCCAATGGAATAAGCAAGGGGAATTTATAAAAGGCTGATTATAAAGGAATTTGCCCAGGATTTCATTTGTAAGACAAGTTCTTTTTTTTTTTTTTTTTTGTTAAAACAGTGTCATGTGAATCTTGAAAACAAAGAGGAAATGAAAGTAAGAGATAAATATTTTTAAAAAATATATAAATATTAAGAAATTTATTCATTTCATCTTTCTTAAATCTGACTTGAGTGCTTAAATCTTACTTGGGTTATGTTTACTTAAGTATTTTACATTAATCTATTGAGCTCTTACATGAAAAGTGAAGTAAAACTGTAGGATTGGGCTCCTGTCCTACACAAACTGGCACGGTTGTTTTGGTGTTAAAGGAATAATAGTGATTTGTACTAAATGAGAACTTTAAACTCTCTTGCTGTGATTTGGTGCCAAAATTATGCTTATAAATGTCCATCTTGGCACATGGATTTAGGAGCCTAGCTAAGAGCTAAAAGCCTAGCTATACACAGCCGTATTTGAAAAGAAGCTATGTATGTAGTGTGTAGCTACAGGGGAAAAAATATAAATGTATACACATAGTCCCTTGCATTTTTATTTTTGCTATATTAAAGCAATTTCATCCTATCTCTTGAGGGCACACGTCAGATTGCAGCTTGACTGTACAATGGTGGCTGTGTTACCTGCATCGGTCAGATCACTGTCAGCTCCATTGCCAGTCACTGTGTTACCCCACTGCTGCAGGGCACATGCACAGAGCTGCTCAGAAGGGAGGAAAAACAACAGACTCTCATTTTATCTATTTTTAACTTGTTGATATTATTTAGGATTTTTTATGTTGTTTATTATTTTGTGTATTACTGTTTGCTTATTTTTATGGTGGAGGGATATTTTTAAGCTAATTGAGCTTTGAAAGTCTGGTTGCACGTTTTGAAATTTATTGTGGAATGGTTTCAGGGATTAGCATTTGAGCATCTGAGAAAAAAAATGTTCTGAGTGTTTTGGTAATTGAAAATAATCTGAAAATAAGAGTTTTGCTCTGAGATGCCTACTTTTTTTTTTTTCCTTCTGTTTATCCCTGAAAGATCAGCATCCTCCCTCCTCCCAGTACATTCCCAATCGCACCAGAAGAGCAGCATTATTTCCCAGTGAGCTCCCTCAAGCTTTCCCTCGCTGTGCCAGAGGAAGAGTTGCAATCGAACGTTTGCCGCCGCGTAAACATCCCCTTGCTCCCAACACGCGGGGACTCTGTCCTCATCCCTCCCTTTGCCTCGTTTCTCTCCGGGCGGGTTTTGGCGGCGCGGCTGCCCATGCGGAGCAGCGCTGCACCGGGAGCGCGGCGGCCCCCGTGCCGCCCCGCGAGCTCCGGACACGCCGCCTGCACAGCTCTTATCTGTCCCGCGCAGGAGCCGGGAGGGAGAGCACGGAGCGCCTGTTTGCTGCAGTTCAAAGTCAGGTTCCTTTCATGTTTTGTTTCTCTTTTCTTCCCACTCCCTCTTCCCTCGTTTTCTTTTTTTTTTAATTCCTTCCTCCCTACCCCCCCGCTCCCGCCCCGCAAGATAAATAGAGGTAGAAAGGACAAGCGGCTTTGATTAGCATTTAAAATGTTGTCAATTTTTAATGAAAGCGTAACCTCCAACCATCAACTTTGCACGAGCTGGAGACAAGGTTGTAAAATGAATGCTAATATCTTTGGCTCGCTTTGGCTGCATTGCCCTTCTGTGAACTTCCCTTGTTGTTAATTTGTTATGTCAGCCCATATTAGTAGTTTTCAGAAGCCTGAACTGGCGCAAGCATCAGCCTTAAGGAGCCAGCGCACATTGGTGCTCGTAGCCACGGATATTGCTATTTATTTGCACGTGCCTTGTCGAGGTCTCACTCCTCCAGCAGGGCTCTTTGCAGCTTCTGCAGATCCAAAGCTCAGCAGATGGTGCTGCCCCAAAGGGGCTTCTCATGGAAACGCAAAACGAGAGGCCAAGAGTGACCATGGAGAAGAGAGGAGGTGGGGACATCATCCCAAGTGACACTTGTCCAAAGGAAGAGGCTGCACTTTTCCCGAGCACCTGGAAGGGGCTGTGAAGTGCCCTGGGTTGGTTCCTAACAGTTGTTGCAGTGCGGAGCAAAGGGGGAATTTGAACAGAGAGGCGACATGGCTTTGTAGGTATTCATGAAAGATGTTCCCTGTGCACAGAGGAAGGAAATTGTAAATACGGTGTGGAAAAAATTGAGCAGTGGAGCAGCAAAGGTTGACAGTGCTGGCACTGCACTGAATATTCCATTATACTTCGAATATTCATTTTGCTATTGAGCTCCTAGTGAAAAATCACAGGGTAAATTGTCTTTTTTTTTTTTTCTTCCGACTGAATCACCTTTATACTTGCCAGAAATCTTTCAAATGTATGAAAGAGTCAAGCAGCTGCACAGAAACTTCTATTTAAAGTGAATCAAACGCAAACAATGTTACACAATATGCCACTATATACATTCTTCCTTTGCCCATGACTGACTGTATCAGTCAGCTATGCAGGTCATTTTATAGGTCTGGATTCATATAGGAAGGGAAGAAGATTAAAATTAATATCTTTCCCTATTAGAAAAAGATAAAAAATAATAACTTGGACTTCAGTTTTCTTGGAGCTTTATTCTGCTCACTAAAATCAACAACTTAAATTCTACCTATCTGTGGAATTCATCATTGGGATATCTGTACCACCTGTGTAGTTCATCTGTGCACATATGCACAGATGCATTTATACCCAGTGCAATTATAAATAAGTAAACTGTAAATAAGTTACCCTGGCATGATTGAAATGCAGTTAGTGGTGGCATGAAATGCAGTGACTGTTTAATGGTGCAGATCACCACTATTAGGAGAGGGAGCAAAGAATATTTCTGCATCTGATTGAAAAATGAAAGGCCCAATCCTGCTATCTCAAAGGCCTATGAGAACACTCTCTAGGCCTCTACTTCTACTCATTTGCCAAACATTTTGTACCTGCATGACCTTAAATCTCAGGTCACTGCAATATAAATCAGAAATCAAATGAAGCTAAGAAACTGGACCCAGATGCTCTTCAACATGCAGTTGGTCTATATATGGACATACGAACTACTTACAGATGCCTGGGTATCCACATATACAGGCAAGACATGCATACATGCCAGACTTCTACAAATAAAAAGAAAAAAGAGGAAAAATTAAAAATAAAGGTCATGAAATTTGATCATCTCCATATTTAAGGTTACTCTAAGCACTCTGCAAATAACAAGGTACTTTAATACCCTGCTTGCACTTTAGTCTCATTTAATATAAAACCTGTGAAAGATTATTCCTGAAGTCATTATCTTTAACTGTTGGGAGCATAGATCATGCCTAAGTGACTGAAGTGCCATGGGAACGTTCAATGGGATACTGCTGAAGAGCTGATATATGGCTTTCGGTCTCCATTGGACTCAAATGACATGCAGAAGAAGAGCAGTGATAACTTTGAAGAATGAAATGTGTTCACCAGGCAGTCAAGATCATGAGCCTCCGGCGAGCTTGGGCTGAGTGAACAACAGCCTGTAAAACACTGCCGACTGCAAAGTAGTGTCAATGCAATGTTATGGGTGATTTGCTTTACCTATTAATGCTGTTTGGTTTGTAAATTCTCTTAAGCAGGAGGTGAACTCCTTGCTTGTGATGAGCGTTGGGAGCAGACACCAGCATGACTAAAAAGGCCTATTCAAACTTCCTGGCTCCTAGTCAAATGAAAATATCCTGAGATAGCTGACACATAGGAAAACTGAGTTAGGAACTCAGTAACTTTTGGATGAGGAGTGAAAGGGAAAAGGATGCTTAGGAATGGGAAGGAAAGTCAATGACAACAAAAAGATAGTGACCCTGTATTTGGTACTCTGAGAAAGCTTATTCCTCCAGTACAGAAAGTTATGGAGAAGTGGAGAAAATACTGGTCATCTGGGTCAGGGGAGAAGTCTGGCCTCATTTGCAGGAAAGGCATGTGGACAATTGCTCTGGAAAAAGAAAGGGAAATCCCCATAGCTGCGATTTGTCCAGAGCAAATACAATCCAGCATTTAACGTCCTGTCACAGAGACCAGAATTACCTGACAAGTGTAATTTCCTTGAGAATCTTGGAAAGAATAATAATAATAAAAAAAACAATTTGGGGCAAGTCCCCAAATTGTTAACTGGTTTCACAGGGAGTGATATTCCAACTCTTGGTTCCATCTAAAATAGTTGTTGAAAGTTACCAAAGAGACCAGCTACTAGATCGGTTGTTCTGAGACTTTCTGTATAACTTTAAATATGAGCCATAGGTGCTCTGCTTATCAACTTCATTATCCCCCAAATGCTTATAATGATACTTCTTCTAGGAGTCTTGTAGAATTGATGCCTTAAAAGGGCTTTGAGATCCCAGAATGTAATATGCTATCTCAATCCTACACATCATCCAATTTCAGCTATTTTGTGCCCTTTATCCTCCTTTTGCAGCATTTTATAACTTCTGTGTGTTTTGCTTTTCTTTTTTAAGAAAAAAAAATTGAACAGGAGGATCATTTCTATCTCTCCTCCTGTCTCTTGATTAGAGATTGTCAAATTATTTGATGAACATAATATCCTGTAAAATATGTAGCTCTTAGCTTTTTTTCTTCGCATGAATTATGCATAAAATGAGCCTCACTGTTGTAAACCAACTACTTGATGAATGCATCATATGAGCAAACTTTGGCTTTTTGGAAAAGAAAACAATGGCTGCCTACATCTCGTCCCCTTTGCTTTTCACTGCCTGCTGTTAAGACGCATGAATAGTCAAAGTCACTGATTATTCCCCAAATGATTATAAGGTTGTACATGTCAGCTAAAGGAATTCTTTCCTTATAAGAATGATTTTATAAAATAAGCACACTGATATTTAATCATGGATGACTTTTTGTTGATGGCTTTGATTATACTGGTTTATTGGGGAAGCAGGAATAATTTCTGCAACTGCTGAATAAAATTCTCTGAGATATATTTTGAAGGAGGTCAGTTTTCATAGCTGTAACTGTACCTTCCAGACCATAAAAGTCCAATAATAATGAATACCTAGGAATTCAAATGAAATAAATAACTATTTCAGTTTGCTTGGAAAACTCTCATTGAAATAAACAGCTACAAAGAAAGGATAACAGAGAAGCATAAATTTGTCCAAAATTGGGCATTGGGATGACATGACCTAAGCACTGAAAAATTCAGTCTGACTTCAACTGATTTGTTTGCTGAAGGTTTTTATCTTACTTTCTAAAAAAATCTTTTGGATCTCCAACTGTCTAATCTATTTTTCAGCTGTATTAATGAAGTTTTTTAACTTTCTCTAAATATATTTATCACACTCTTCCTACTTACCCAAGTAGAATGATTAGGTATACGCAGAGAAAAAGTCTAAAAGCCTTGGTAACAGGGGAAAATAAATATTACTATTTTAGTTAGACTTTGTTTGCTAGAGATTGTAATGGATAGATGAGATCTTGAGACACGAGGATCAAATCGTCCTCTCAGTTTCTCAGGAATTATAAATTTTCTATCTGAGAGAGATAGGATTAGGAACACAGAATCCTAGGGCATATTCCTCACTTAGCTATTTTCTGGCTGTGCACAGTCCAACAAATCACTTAATCTCTTTATACTTCATTTTAGCCACCTGTAATTATTATCATTAAGTAGGTATTAAAAATGCCCAGAGTTGCTGATCCCAATAAGAGCCCTGTTGTGTCAGGTACTGTACAAAGATTTGGTGACACTTTTTGGAGAGTTAACCATTTAAGAAACATGCCAAACCAATGTCTATTGAAGGGATGTTGTAATGCTTCTAAGGTGTTCTGAGATCTCCAAATATATCAAGGTCTCTACAAGTAAAAGAACATTAATATGCACAGCAGAAACTATACATGTATAGCCATAGATGCATTACTTGCATACCTACACATAGGCAATATTCATATAGATACATATATTCCCCCCCTTCGTGTTTTCTGAACATATTTCTGCAAAATGCACATAAATTTTATCCTTGTTCTGTAATGATATAACGGTAAATGAATTACCATAAATAAACCAGACACACAGATTGGTGCATAAAGTTGTCCTAGCTTCATACAAGATCTGACCTTGGAACAAAGAATACTTTACATCCGTGATGATTCTATCTGCCGTTGATGAATCACAACTCCTGCTTACGTTTAATCACTGCTGACAGTAACAGCTGACAGCTAGTTAGGAAGAAAAAAGTCCACAGCAACTAAATTCTTTTCTACAGAAGAAATAAACCTTGTTATATATGACTGGTTTTGCATATGGACAGAGGGATCAGAAAGATCTGCAGAATTTTATAAACTAAATAAATATATATGCTCTGCTTTGGCTTGCTAATGGTATCTACTTTTTTTTGTTGTTAATTTTCACTTGCTATTATAATTTTAGCACTGACTTTTGGCATTTTGGTTAGCTGTTTTGTCATTCTTGCCCAAGCAAATGGGTAGAATTTATTCATAAAATTCAATGAGAAAGTATCATTATTGTTTTATATTTGGAGCAGAACGGGAGTTTGTATTGCTCATTTTACTTTGAAACCCAATTCAGTGCATTTTTGAAGGACAATCAGTTTCCAGAGTTGCTGAAAGGAAACTATTAATAAATTGGTTTTTTTTGTTTGTTTTGTTTTGTTTTTGTTATCAATTGATTTCCATTCCTGGCCCATAGAAATTAGTTAGACAGCAGAACTATGTGATTTGCCTTCTGTGAACAACACTCTGTAGGGTCTTTGTACTGGACTTGTTATTCATCCAGCCAGATCAGTTAGGACAGAAAGTATTTGTGGATGTCTGCATGGATGAGCATCCTCGCAGACACTCAAAGTGTAGATAACTTGCTCCATAGAAAGGAAATAGTATAGACTTTATTTATTTATTTTAACTGAAATGAGCAGATGTCCTAATCCTGTAAGTGATTAGAAATACAGGGAAGCAATATTACCATTTCCATTATTTTGTTTGGTCCTATAAAGTTGATTTTTGAAAATGTCATTACAGCAATAGAATATTAAAAAATGAACTCCAGTAACAGTTTAATCTGATCACACTATTAACTTTGAGAAGGATAGGAAGCTTTTGAGCATATATCATAAAGCGACCCATGAACAGATTGTACCAGGAGACATCATTTAATAAAGATTGTAAAATGTGTCAAAATTTTTGCAACTAAAAGCTGAAACTAAACATCCTATAAAACACAATTCAACAGTAGCAAAGATTTTGAAGAATACTCCATATATATTTTTCTCTAAGTCCCCTAAGTAAAATGTAGGATGAAAAATGGTATGGATGTAAAAAACAAAATAATGTGGATTTTCTTCTCTCCTCTCTTTCAGTTATTAGTCCTCATCCACATCTTTGGAGCTGTGCTAGACCACACCTTTGGCCTGACAAGCCTTAATATATCTGAACCATCTATATGTGGAAGAGCTGGCTTTCTGTGACAGTAAAGAATACCTTAAAATGTAAATAATGCAGTTGAAGAGAGTTGGATTTTGGCACAAGTCATTATTATGAACCATACTGAAATCTAAATCTCCATTTATTTTGTCTTTTTAAATGCATTGCCACAAAAAGAAAAAAGAATAAATGAAAAGAAGAAAAAAGAACAAGAAAGAAAATGTGGTGTGGGGAGAGAAGAAGGAAGGAGAAGAAATAAAGCAGGTGGGCAGGAAAAGACAGTAAAAAAAATAGAGAGAGAAAGAGAGAGAGAGAGAGAGAGAGAAAGAGAGAGAGAAAGAGAGAGAGAGAAAGAAAGAAAGAAAGAAAGAAAGAAAGAAAGAAAGAAAGAAAGAAAGAAAGAAAGA
>JAUBOD010000950.1:192470-220462 GCA_032353885.1 Nothura maculosa
AAAGAAAGAAAGAAAGAAAGAAAGAAAGAAAGAAAGAAAGAAAGAAAGAAAGAAAGAAAGAAAGAAAGAAAGAGAGGGAAGGAAGGAAGGAAGGAAGGATATGGAAGGAAAGAAAAATAGCAGGAAGAAGCGAGGGAAGGA
The DNA here is from genome assembly GCA_032353885.1 of Nothura maculosa. Lineage (NCBI taxonomy): Eukaryota > Metazoa > Chordata > Aves > Tinamiformes > Tinamidae > Nothura > Nothura maculosa. Next base: position 192,612 of record JAUBOD010000950.1, read on the forward strand.
AAGGAGAAAAGAAAATTCCATTTTTGGAGAAGTAAAAAAATAAAAAAAAGGAAAAGATTTTTAAGGCTTTACTGCATTATTTCTTGTAATTTCACCCAAAATGTTATCCTGCAAAAATTATTCTTATTAATGTTCTCTTCATTTCTGCAGGGGGCATAAAAATAACTGATGAGTATGAGAATATAAACCGTATGGTTAGTGAGGCAGAGGTGATAATTAGAACATGCTGTACTACGCAGTAAACAAAGCTATTATGAACGATAGAGTTCTTTATAGAGTATTTAAAAGGAGGATGGAAATAATATACTTTCCCCTGACTGGCTTAAAAGCTCTGTCTGTAACTACCATGAAAAATAATAAAAAGAAGAAAGAAAGCAATTCAGAGTTAATCATTCAAAGGGTTGGTTTCTAGTTAAAAAACAGCTACAAATATTATCAATACTTATTTGATTCTAAACTAATTTATGTATAACATTATTTGTTTCCCATATAGTCATATGTTTGGAGAGGATAAATCATGTCATATCTTCAAATATAAGGTTATGGAAGAAAAATGCTGGTATACTGATTTATTTTCTTAGCAAAATTATCTGCTTGACATTGTATGCATGCTTTGTTCTCAATGTCAGAGACCCTCATATTTTCCCAAATGCAGATACAGTTTATTGAAAATAGTACCCAAACAAGTGCTTGAGCATGCAGAGGTCACTGCTACCTGGGCCAATCCCAGGGAGAGAATGTGCACATACTACTGTGGTATTTCTATTCTGCAACAGGAAGGTTTGACCTTCCTGAGTCCCTATCTGATGCTTTCTCAGTACTGACACCGTCAGTACAAATTCTCAAGTCAAGATCCCGGTGACATACATGCCATCTTGTTGCTCCCTACACAGGCAGTGAATACAAAGATTTTGTACCCAAAATGCAAATAATAATAAAAAAAAAGAATATTCCTTTGTGTTTCACTAAGTGCAATACAGATGAGAAGAACAGATTTAAAGGATATGAGAGCAGTCAAGGATGTCATAGAAAAGGAGCATATAATGATAATAAGCTGCATGAAGGAAAGCAGTTGGATTGATGGGATCCTGTATCAAATTTTAAACTTCAATGAGAAATACACTCCTACTGAGAATGAATCATTAGGTGGAAACATGAGGTATATAGTCAGCAATGGACCGACGGGGAAATATTCTGGGATTTCTGAAGAGAAAAAAAAAAAAAGGACAAAAAGTAGGAAAGATGTATAATCGTTATAGAGCACAAAAAATTGGTACAGCATTATTATGTGAAAATATTAAAGGATTTTTTTTTATTCTTTATGTTAGAAAATATATTCAACATAGCAGTTACAAAAAGAAGGAAAGTAACTTCAGCTTCATGGACTTCTGTATTTAATGCAGGAAAGCACAATTAGTTCTGAAAGATATGGAAAGAATCTGGGCCAGAAAAAGTGAAAAATTGTTGCCAAATACTTGTGATGCTTTGGAATTTAAGGATGAGAATTTTTCAGGGATAGTCTGATTCTATTACTTGATTTGGGGACCCCACAAAATGTTAAAGATTATAAATACAATATGAAAAGCGACTTAAACTTAGTAATATTTTCATGTAAAGAAGGAGACATTCTCCCAAGAAGGAGAATATTTCCCTGCCACCACCTCCCCCAATCTTTGACATTGGAGAACATCTTTAAAAAAAAAAATAAAGGAAAAGAAATGTTTCCACCTTTGCAGTACATAATTAAACTAAGATCCTTAAACTTTTTATTACAATTACATTACATCTGGTGTCTTTATTAGCATGCAACTGTCATAAACCAGTGAAGAAGTATTTTGAACAATATTCCCAGAAGGATCTTTCATTCTCTTAATTTCTTTACTTTTTCCATTAAGCTCTTGTTGATATTTTCATTAACCTTTCTCCTGCAATTTCATTCCTTAGGGCTTCTTTTTTGCTCTTCCATTGTAACTGTGAACTAAATAAACCCCTAAAATCAGACCCATAGTAGCCGTAAGATGAAGCGATTTCCTTTACATCCCCTGAAGTCAACACACTTCTGACTACAGAGAATCATTTGGAAATGAGTGGCTAATGAAAGCATCTCTCTGCAAGACAATGGCAGTTTCCTTAAGGATGTAGGTGATGTCCTTGACTTTTTCCCAAAAGCAGGTGCCCATCTTGCTTAGAAATGATATAAGGATAAGTTAAAAGTATGGCCTGCAGAGGCAATCAGGATCTAGATCAGGAGACTAGATTAATAAATTGAACAAGATATGTGAGGCTCAGATTTATTCCTTTTAGTAACAATCCAAGCCAAATCAAGTTAAGCCAAGCCAACCTCACAAAGAAGATATCTTAAACAGTAGGTCTGTGGATTGCTTTACAAAGGGAAGGGCTTGTTCAGTGCAGTTTAAGCAACTGGAGACTAAATATGGGAAGGAAAAGATAGGATTTAAAACATATTTCCTGTGCAAGGTGCTTGCTTATGCAGAGGAGTTGGGCTACCCTTTTCCAAAAGGGGGTCTCCAAAGAGATGCCTTCCAAGCTCAACCTCTGTGTGATTCTGTGACTACTCCATGATTTTAGGCATATTATTCGAAGTCTATTTGATATGAAACAATGGTGATTCCCATATAAAGATACTTTATGACTTTAAAAGAAAACTCAGCCCACAAGCTTGTGGTAAAGTTTGAGGACATGCTTGAACCACATTCATAATATATAGTAGGAATCTTTTCTTCCTTTTAAAAAACAGGAAAGGGAAGAGAAGGGTGGTTCTATCTCTCTTTTATTTGGGATTTGTATTCACATGGCCCCTTTTCTATTTCCCAGAAGACCATTCGAACTATTGTATTACCAGGTATTCTAGGAAATGTAGTCCCTCATTCTCTTCCTTGAAGTTGTTCCATTTTGCAAGATAAAATGAAATATTCATCAAGCCAGATAGAAAGAATGAATTCCAAGATCCATTTGTCTGTTGGGTTGGGTAATCAGATGGGAGAGGAACACATGGGTTCTGGTCCCCGCTCCAATAAATACTTAAAATGTATCAGTGTATAGTTCTGGGAACAAGTCCTTCACACAAGGCAGGTAGAGACATGCCTGTTTTGTGAATCTCATGAGGATTTAGGCATAAAATAGATATCTCACTCTGTCAAGACCTGAGTTCTTCTTGGCATGCTTAGAGGCAAAACTTTAGACACCAAGGAAACCTTACTGTCAGGAATACTCTGAAGGTTGCACACCAGCAACTTTGGAAATCTGGGCTTTAGAAATTAGAGTGTAAGAGCTTAGTATACCTAACTGTAAGTTTTGGTTTTATTATATGTTATTGTTATGAACTTTCTTTTCTGTTAACACACACAGAGCTTGTGCTGGATTGAGAGAATGTTACTGCATCAAGACACACAATTTTCCACATTCTGCCATCTAGAGGTAAATCTCCTTTACATTGTTTGATGGAACATCATGCAGTTCCACACAGGACATGCAGGTTTTTGCAGCTGTAGCTACAGCCATGTGCATGTGAAAGCACGGCCAATTGTCTCTGTTTGCAGGAGATATTTAATGGTTTTGCTACCAAACATCACAGAAGGTCAGGAGGGAGATGGATGGTGATAAACTAACAAGCAAAATTGTTCTAACAAAGCATCTGTGAGCAACTGCTTGATCAAAATGACAGACATCAATCAGAATAATAACTTCAAATATGAGATTTTCAATTAGCGAGGGAACATAAATAAATGCGTCTGGAAAATAAGCATAAGGGATTTGGGAAGGAGACAGCACATACATAACAAAAGAGAGAGAGGCAGCAGGAAGAAAAACGGACTGATATACACAAAGCAATGTGCACAGAAGCAGACTTACAAACAGGTCTGCTGGGAGATGCACAGATAAACAGAAGCATTACAAATATTGTCTCTTGCTTGCACACAGAAAATTCTTGCTTGAGTTTTGCAAAGATCTTACACTGCACTTTGCATTGAAAGGTAAAATAATAATAATAATAACAATAATAATAATTCAGCATCTCTGCTACACTTCCTCTCCCCTTTCCAGAATTTTTCTAACACAAAACTGCCTGTAGGAAATGTTTATCAGAATTGTAATCAAAAGGAGCAGCATATTCAGGCTGAGTGCCTCTTTTGCCATTTACCTCTGATGTTGTTATTTGCATCAGTGGAAAATGTGTGTAAAATGTAGCCCGATCAGAATGACAGCATTTTACTTCCACTTTGCACAAGATGATGAGCAATGAGGACTGAAGGCATAATTTTCAAACTTTTGAAATTAAAGAAACTGCCTCTCTCTCAGGAAAACCTTGATCGTAAGTTTCTGAAAGTTAGAAGATATGCCAGGGAGGTGCTCATTATATATGTGGTTCTTGTGCTGTCATCAGGATAAGTCCTATTGGATACAGAGTTAGATGGACCTTTGGTGTGATGTGGCACAGTCACTCTTAGGTTTTCATAGGCTACTTTTAAATGGTGCTTCAAGCATCTTGGTTAGTAAGAAATAAATGACAGACTAGTCATCCTCAAGACCTCTCTGCTGTGACCTTGTATTGTCCTGCTTCATGAAAAGCTCATTCCTGTGAACAAACCTGGATTTAGGAGCTTCCTTGTATGAATCAAACCTTACATTGTTCACACTCCTGGATCAGTGAGATAATTAATGTTTCATCTTGGAGAGATGAACAGGACAGAAAGGAATCAGTGCTATCTGCTGTCAAGTTATTGGAGAAGTGAAACACTCTTTTACGAAAAATATACTAATTTTGGAAATATCCAGTCTAGATTCACCATTTAGCCAAAATCATTAACTATTACTGACATCTTAAGACAAAGATAACTAGCCTTTTCAGTGGGGCAGGGGAAGAAGTCCCTCTGTTTCCCATACAGGAAGTGGCTCTCCTTTAATTTGCAAGAGAAATTCTGACAGATGCAAATTCAGATGCAATTTCCTTCTTGCTCTTTTTCTTCTGCATTCTTCTACATATTTTTGCTGGAGATATATTGAATATCCTGAAGATAGAATAGAGGTGCATCAAAATCTACTCTAGCAGTAAGAGAACCTGAAGAATTATAGTCTAGATCAGATAAAGATATAAGACCTGATATCTGAGAAATACATCCAGAAAAAAAGAACAAAATTAAATAGAAAGGAAAATCCAAGTCCATCAGCAGGACACTGGAGCAAGTATTTGACTATTAGCAGTCAGTCATTATCACATGATGAATAGCAGCTTGTGCAAAATGAACTGCTATCAGTCCAGTATGCAGTGGACAAGTCCACAAAACAAGAATGGCAATGTCAGTAACTAATCTATCTAAGCAAGCAAACCCATGACGTGCCACTGAAGATAACAGATTTCAATTTGCACAGGCACATCACAGGGCTACTTAACAATATTATTCAAAAGAGCCAAAATACTAAAGGAGCTATCATGTACTCCTATCAGCTCCTATAGCTTATAGGTATCAGCTATCGTGTATTTCATTGCCACTGATAATGATGAGCAAATCTCCATTGTGGACCTAATTCTATCCTTGGTACTTTTTTGAAGGTCTAAGGGCAGAGATTTGGTCCATCATTTTGACTAATTCAGGTTCAGTTCTATTTGCGGTTGTGATTTTACTTTCTCTCTGGTGGGGCACTTGCCCTGTTTTATGCTAATTATCTGTCAAAGTGTCTCACAGCTCCAGAATTTGGTTTCCCCTTGAGCAGCTCCCAGGTTTATTAGTTTGACCTTATCAAGCTTCTTTTAAGGCAGCTTTCAACGTCAGTCCAAAGTTACAACTGCCCTTCAGTCTTATTTTCACAATTACAGCTCTTCCAAACTCTTCATTGTCAACCCTGCAGCCTGAGTCTCTCACCTGAGACATTTCTCTAAGTCCTGGGCATTCATGGTGAAGAAGGAGAGGGGCTGATGGGAACACAGTGGAAATTCAGTGCTTCTCTTCCATATATTATTCTTCTTTCCCTTCTTTTGTCAGTGACCTGTCTGCAGGCACATGAACAGTGGTTTCCTCCAAATCCTGTGCTGTGAATCTCAGAGGCAGAGCAATTTACAGCATGCACAAGCCTCCTATTCTCTTTATTTGTTTGTTTGAAAGTAATTTTCAAGCCCTTTATTTGTTCCAGCTATAAAAAGAACTTTTCTTACACCAGGAACTGGGAATGGAGGAGTATTTTCCCAAAATTCTTGACTGATTTCTTTCACCACGTTATTTAGATCTCTCTATATATATTAGATATAACAGATAATACAGATATATATGGACAAATGTCCTCCCTGTTTCCTATACAGGATCTATAGTAGCGATAATGAAATTGCCTTCAAAAGATTATGCTACTTTGGTCTGTGATCTGTCTTGCAGTATCTGTATTATACATATCTGTTTTATACATATATATATATATATATATATATATATATACTTATAAGCATCAAGTGAAATCATCGCCTGGTGCAATGCAGCCAAATTGGATAAAAATCATTTGTGACACTGTTTTCCTTTACTGGAGGATATGACACTGGGTCTTCTGGTTTGCTCCTGCCTGCATGGAAATTTCGACTTTTGTATACATTTCCTAGTCAGTCTGGGAGCTTTCATCACTCTCCTATTTTTTTTTTCACAATCCAGCTGTGCTTTCTGTCAAGTAGACTTTCTTCCTGTCCCACAACTGCTTGTTGTTTAATACTGCTCTCTTCTAGAATATGTACGTATTTCTTCTGTGCTTAACTGGTTGTTGAGCTGATAGTTTCAGCTAGTTTGCTTTTGTAGTATGTCCCAAACATATCTCAGAAACATTCCTTTCATAATATGTCTTTACAAAGCCAAACAGATAAAGAAATCCTTTCTACAGGCTTAGAAAAACCTATTAGAGTACCCTGTTAGTCAGCATTAGCCTAGTAGTGCAGAATTTTTCTCTTTCATCTTTCCTCATGAGTCATCGTGTAAAACCCCTTGATCATTTTGTTTACTTTGCACTGAAATGTTGCAGAATTTTGGACCTCTTACAACACAACACTTGCCTCCTTTCACTTGAGCAGTCCAAAAGGGTAAAGGGTAACAGTTTTTCTTACAGGCTCTACTTTCAAGTTGCTGTTTTGTCCTATTCCTCTGTCCCTTTGCCTAGTTACTCTCACTCATTTCAGTGTCATGTTCCCTGCTATTCAATCCTATCTCCTTGTTTCCTTTCAAAACCATAGTGTCACCGTTACCAGTGATTTGTGGCATTCAAAAATGAGTGTCCCACTCAAAAAATGGGGCCCAGGTCCGCACAGATCAGCAGGATACATAGCAGGATCAAGAGGTTGTTTCTCTTCCATTTTCCCTGTTTTTCCCGGGATTAAGGCTTTTGGTCTACATTTAGGATGACTTGATGCTAACTCCAGTGAGATGGCATTTTCTTAGGTCTGTCATGTTCAACATCCAAAGTTTAGCAGAGATTTTTCTCTGAATTTTGAAGTCTTTTATTAAAAAGGGGGAAAAAGTTTCAGTTTTATATGATAATATTATAGCTCCTGCCTAATAAATGTATAATTAGATAAATATATGTAGATTGCCTATACAACAGACATTAATCCATTTAATATATTGACTGTCTATACCTAATTATGATAATCTCAATGTGCTATTAAATAGACAAGCAAGACAAAAGCCTCCCTAAGAGATTTGTCAGTAGTATTTTAAGAGCTGATATAGTTTACCTATAATCCTTCACTAACTCATTCAAGTCTGGACATAATACTTTCCTTTCCTCAGTTTTCTCTTCTAATCAGTCCTTACTTCTCTTTCATAACTTACATGCTTACAGTTTGTATTTCTCTGGGACAAAAGAGCCTTTATTCTTGATATTAATGAGTGATACCTATCCAGGACTGAATAGGCCTCTGAATTTGGAGTGGCTGAAAAAAATGCCTTGTCTCTTCATCTCTTTACTTCTATGAGAGGACCAAGATAAAAAAAAAATTGTAACAAATACAAGTTGAAAAGAATAGTTAGTAACTCATAGGAGAGCCATTACAATTCAAAAATGAGGGTTACACACTCAATCTCCTTCTCTTTTTATGTATAAAGTGAAATAGATAGAACTCCCACACATTTTTTTTTCCTCCATCCACTTTGAATATTGTTCACTCTTGTTCTCAGCTTTGCCAGTGATAAAAGGTTTATTCCACATATTCCCCGGCGAGAGTAGAGCAAAAAATATACCTAATGTGACTGTCCAATGCATTGACATTCATATTTAGTCTCTAAAGTCAAGTCATTTCGGAGGAAAGGGGAGTACAATTTGCTATGTAATGCACTGAGACAATCCTATATCTCCGACTGTGTTTCATGACAGATCTTATAAAAGATCGTAAATTACTATCTGTTGAAATATATGAATTTAATGGATTCCATTAATGCACACACCTGCACATAAGAGATTTTGCAAGCCAGAAGATATGATCAGTCAAACAGCTTTAATAGTTATTAATTACCATGGCTCACTATTTATTCCTCACCAACATAGAAATGTTAAGGTATTTTAATACCTACATTTGTGGATGGCATGCATAAAACAAGGGAAACAGCCTTTTTCTTCCTCTCTGCAATCAATCAGCCAGTTACTCAGTGCTTTAAAATCTTTGTTAGACATTTTCTGAGATAGGATGCTTATTTTTCTCCATACAGTCCATCAAAATACAGAGAGAAATCTGTACAAAGACTCCTATTCTTCTGATTCTCTGTTACTTAGGCAAAATCCAGAAAGCATCAGTTTGAGCTTAGCACGAGTAAAGGATTTCAACATTTGGTTCAGATTTATTACAAATCATGTGAGACACTTCAAAAAAAAAATCCATAATGTTGTTGCCTTGTCAAGTGATTTGTTCAACTCCTAAAATTCAGCCTTTCAGTAAAAGTGAAAGCTTCAAAACTCAGGTGTTGAAATTAATTAAAAAAGCCAAAGTATTACACAGCAGACAGTCTTAAAATTGATGAACCTGAGCTATTGCCACACAGTGCCAAATTCAATTAGAAATGTAACAAAAATGCAGGGCTAAGAATTCCATCAGCCCATCAAGGTTAATGGATGTCCTGTAAAACATCCTACGAGTCTGGCCTCTAGAGTTTGAAATGGACGCTGCACAAGCAAGTGAATAAATTCATGCTCTCATCTGAGAAACATTTTAAATACACTCATACCTTGTGTCCTGTGGCTACATCGGAGGAAACCCAGTGGGACTTGGCTGCACAACAGCATGGTATAGGGGATGGCAGATGGTTTCGTACTTGGAAGAAGTGGATCTGGCCCTGAATTCCTCCTGGAGCCTTATTTTCCAAACCTGTGAAACAGTTTGGTGGGTTGTAGCTCTGATTTAAAGGATTTTGAGATCTGCTGGTGAAAAAAGCAAATACTACTATTAATTGCAGACCACAGACTTCCTTATCTTGCAATCTTGATACCTTGTAGCAGCTCTGGTATTACAGATACTGATTTTTCGGTGATATATATATCAAAATGAATTGTAAGGAACAGAGCAATCAGATTTTAAAAATATGAATCATATTCCTTTATCCAAAACCCATCTTCACCCCAAGGGGTGAAGCAGCAGAGTTTAATACAACAGAATAGCCCCGGGTAAAATAGACATAGAGAAGCAGGTTATCAGTGTCAGCTGCCATCCCGTAACTGTCCACATCCATGCTCCCTCCCAACATGAGATGGGAGGGAACAAATTCTTTCTTTCAAGATGGCAAAATTGTTGTGTGCTTTACCCAGAGTTAAAGTGTGTATAGAAGCAGTTACACAGAAAAATACAGTCTTCATTCTAACATATTTGTCACTAGTTGTAAGTTTTCTTTCCTACAAAATAATATATTAATGGATTTTTACTTGTGGTTTATTTCTCTGCTTTCTTGCACCTTAATGCATGGGATTTTTTGCCCTATATTTTTGATGAGTAAAACTATGTTATTGACCATATATAGTTTGTCACAGATTCTACTAATTTGGTTTCATAGTTCAGTGCTTTTTATTAGTTTTTATTTTAAATCTCTGTTTTATTGCTGATGCAGCAGACATGCACAAAAGTTAATGCCCCCAGTGTTATCTCTCCCCAAGTACAACTTGTTGACCGATATCTTGGATGTTGGCAACCCTTGGTTTTCTCTATGAATTAACGTCGAGACCCCAGAAATTAAGGAAAAGATAGGTACTGCTCGGATTAACAAAATCGAGATTTCCAAAATTGGAAACCTCTTTAAAAATTCAAGGCTCCTTGTGTCAGTTAGCCTGAGCCACCAGCTTATCGAAGTCCAAAGGGATGGAGTGAAATGGACCTATTAACTGCTAGGACTGCATATGCAGCACTTGACCACTGAGCATGTTTTCTATGGATAATGGCAATGGGGGAGACCTTGATTCCTATTTTTGATGAGGAACTTTAAACAAAAATAAATGGACTATTTTCAAGATTCTGAAACTCTAATATAAGTGCATACATGGTCTCTATTAGATGTGTCTCTGAGTGCCAGAACTTTTCAAAACTCTAAGAAATTGATACAAAATATATAATAACAGCAAGTCATAAAGGCTGAGTAGATGGCTCCAAGGCCATTATTAGAAGTAATTTTAGCTATTATTCTATGTTGCTATTCACTTTATGTCTTTACTTTATAATGGTGGGTATAAAATACTTCTTTAATGTAGGGTATGGAGAAATTTTAACTCAAGAAAATACTCTCATTAACTCAAGAAAATACTCTCAAACTGTCCACAGTTTGCCTTACACTGTTCTATGTTACATCATGCTTTATGCTTTGCTATATTATACTGTGTTATGCTTTAAGTTTTATGCTATGCTTTCTTTCTGACATCTCAGTAGGTTTTGGAGCCCAAGTCCAAAAAAAAAAAAAAACCCTTGCGAGTATTTTGAAAGGAATGATTTTCAGTTATATCAATCATGTGTTTATAGCTAAGTACAGCTTTACATACATTCCTGAATCTGGGTATAGGTTTGTGGAGTTATTTCCTGAAATAAGAACTGATGCCATGATAGCATGTTTCAACACATTGATGCCAAGACATAAACTCTGGCTAAGAGCACCTTTTTGTCAAGCATTATTTTTTGCCTTCATCAGAGTCAAATGTGTTAGTAAAACTCTGCAGCAAGACTTTTCACATTATTGTCACATCCTCAGAAATTTTGATGGCATAAGCTGGTGAAGAAAGACAGTGTTAGAATAACCCCAGGAGGTCAAGAGAGAAAGAAGGTGGAAAGGTGATGTTTGGGTGCTGCTCTAGCACAAGATATTTTGAATGGCTCAGGGAAAAATATAAATGTCTATGTCTTGTATGTCTTTCCTTAAAATAAATGAGGAAACAATAGGCAATCAGTAAGAACAAAAAAATACACCGAAGAAATTATTTGAGAGGAGAAAATGTAACTTATTTTTTCTGATTTTTCTACCTTGTCGCTTTATTTTTATGTTCCTTTTAGCAAGTTTCTTCATTCTACACTTATCAATTTCGCAAAAATCATTTTTAAAGTACAAAAAAAGTTCATTTCATTTTGAAAGGAGAAAATAAAACTTATTCTCAGCTAGCATAAACCAGTCTAATTCCATTAATTGTAACTAATCTATTCCAATTACCATTATCTGAAGATCAAGACTTTCAAGTGAATTAAGGTTTTCATTGACTTATTAAATGAAATAAAATAAAAAAGAATTATTAAAATGTATGTCTGTCATTCGACTAGCTATCTCCATAAAACTTCTGCTTACATATATATATAATATTTTCGTAGACTGTTTGGTCAGAGCCTTGCCATGTAGTATTTCTTAATAAATTTGAAATGGTGATTAAAATATATATGTATTAAGAAACAATTTATATACATATATTTTCATTCACTCAGTCTTAGTCTTATTTCCAAAACAATATAGGCAAAACATTTCAAAAATATATATATTTCCACATTTGTTTTATTATGGGAATTAATTTAAAAATAAACTTTAAGCCCTAAAATTTCACAAGATCCATTTTTTCACTGATTAGAATTAGCTACCCATAAATGTAGGATGCTCTTTAGAAGTATTTATTTTCTATACACTAGCTGCTTCTTTAGCACTAGCAGAGGATGAGCTAGTGCAGCAATCAATGGAAAAAAAATCAGTAGTAGTATGCTCTAGAGGTTCTGAATCCTTATCATAGCATATGCCAGCAAATTCATGCAAATACTGCATTTCTATGCCCAGTTCTGGTCACTGCATGTGTCCAATGGATAGTCAGTGAAGTACCTACCTAGATCAGATCATATTATACACTCTCCAAGGCTCAGAGTATATGTATTTTTCATCTAGCACAATACTGAGCAGATGGACCTTGATTTTCAAAAGCCCTCAGCAGCCAATATGCTGAAATCTTTTCAAGGCCTTTCCTGTTGTAGAAAAGGGGAAAAAGAGACAAGATACTTTTACTGCTTCAACAAGAGTCCACTTCTAATGAGCAACCTCCTAGAATAATGCACTGTCCACTAGGATTCATTCTTTAAATGGGATGAAAACCCAATGCTCTTATCTCTATTTTGGATTAAAAGAATGCATTGATAACTATGATCCAGTAGGGTGTTATTTTTCTTATTGAAAATATAGCTGAATGTATATATAAATATGGATATATTTATCTACATATGTATGCTCATGTGCATGTGTATTTGTGTGTCCTTGCACGTGTACATATTCCATCTGTGTATATTTTTAAATATGCAAACAAAATCCTTTTTACTCTCTCAGTAGAAGTTGTTATAGTCTCCCATAGCAACAACTCACAGATAAAGAATCTCGCATCAAACCAAATGGTACATTGAGGACACTGCTGACTGTTATACCAACATTATAGGCCTGATTTAAATCCACAGAATTAAGGAGGTTCCCACTGCAAGCCTAAAATCAGCTCACCAGGCTATGATATAGCAATGCATATGGCACATAACATCAGGCCCTCTTCTTTTTGATGTGGAAAAATGAGTTAGAGAGTGCTGGGAGTCTTTATGCTAAATATGCTAACTTTTCTGGGTTTAAATCTTCTCCCAAATGTTAATGTTATGGAAACTGTGGGTCGGAAATTCCCGGAGACTTTCAGTCCTGCAGCAGTGATATTTCTTTCTTCCTGAACTGGGGGAGTTTCTTGTCCTAGAGGGTCAGTTCAATTGAACAGCATAAAATAGAAAGACGCTTCCTTCTGGCAGGACAGGTGGAAATTTTATGCTCCAGGACTGTTCAATAATGATCTTTGGCTGCGTGCATATACACAGATCCAGCAGTTAGCTGTTAATGTTAAGACATGCAGCACGATAAATATAATTCATGACTCCCTGCCCTTTCACATATACTCTCGTGCTAGCAGAAAATCTTCATTATTTGTCACAACTATGAAACATATGGTTTCTACTTTAACTTTCAGCCACTGGAAAGTAAAATAATTATCACTGGGTTCCATCCTAAAAGACAAGCAAACGCAGACTTTGCAATACTCAAGGCTAAATCATTCATAGCAGATGCAACAGAAGACTTTCATGAGCTAACTGCACAGTTGGTTGCATTTTACTTACTCCATTTCCATTTCATAGTTCACACTTCTGTGCTTGAGTGTTGTTCCCTTATAGTATTCTATCTTTGACCTTGTTGAATATTTGTAATCACAATATTTATTTTTGTCTTTTGTTTGTTTGTTTGTTGTCCTAATTGCTTTTATAAACTGAATGAATAATTTAACACTATAAAGCTCACTGATGGCTAAGTTTGAGATGGGAATATTAGAAAGTTCATGTAAAAGTTGAGTCGTATAACATTTGCTCTTTTGAAAGACTTTAAGATAAAGATTCAGATATTTTCTCAGGAAAAGCAAACAAATGCATGAAAAATAACTAATGCCCACGATAATTTTAGTGTTCTGCTTTGAACAAGTTAACTAATTGACTTTAGCTCATCTTTCCCTTTGAAAACATTCTCTCATGCTCTCATGACCATAATCAGAATAAAAATACTAAAATGACACCTCAGAGGACTAGATAATTTGGTGTGATGTAGAAAAAACTTTAAGTTCTTTAAAGTTCAAGACTTAAGAGAACACTAAAGTTCATAGACATTGTAACACACGTGCAAAAATTGCCATCTACCATGATTTCCTTTGAGTGAGCTTATCTCCTTCTGGAAAAGGATCTGGAAAACAAACAATCAAACAAAAAGTTTTCCCTTAAAATAGAAAACAAAAAGAGAGTAGCCATCAATGGAACTTTGATGATGCATTTTTTTTACCTTATCTCTTTATTTTAGCCAACAATACAATCAGAAAATACATAGTAATTTCTTCTACTTCCAATTCTTTTTCCTTTTCCTTCTCAAAAAACAGGCACAGAAGGTGAAGCTTTGCATTTTAGAATTGAAGTGTGATCCTAACTTTCACAAAGTCTTAGATGCTCAGATACATGAGTAGGAAGCTACAAGCCTTCCAGTGTCAGGCCTGGTCCCCTACACTGTCAGTTCCACAATTCTGCTGTGCGTTGATGGCTCGAGTCACTGTCTCCATTTGTTTCTGCAGAGGAGTAAGATGTGTCTGGATTCCTAGGACACAAAACAGTATTGGAAAGTTGAGCCCAACAGCAGGGCCAAATGATGCTGCTGTGCTCCTCCTCTTCATACATCTTGCAGGGCATTTCCAGAAAGCCATTTTTTTTTTATTCTACAGCAGGATTTCCTCCCCAAAGAAATGAAATTGTTCACTCCAGATTGGATCCTGAAAGCAAAGTCAGGCAGTGCAACCAGAAACTGGGCAGTGCCCAGAAAAATGGCAAGGAACAAACTGACTTAGCCAGGGAATACTGATGACATATTGTGTGACCTTGTGTGAATCATTTTCTAGGCTTGCCTTTTTTTCCCCCTGCAAAATGGGAATAATGAAACTTCTGCACTTTAACTGCAAAAACGTAGCATAACAATAGCTAAACAATTTACATACAGGTTAAATGTCTCATCTCTTGACAGTCTCTAGTAGCAAATCCTGGAAAAACACAAATAATAGCAAAGCCAATAATACTGTTCTTTACTCCTTGGATTCTGGCAATCTGGACCTAAGGATTTTCAGAGTCAAACATTGAATCTATTTTATTTTGTTTAACGTTTCAGAATGGACAGTTTGTGGATTCATCAAATGAATATACTTAAAAGAACTCTGTGAACTTTAACTTGTTTGTAGCTTTGGCTTACAATACAATTTGTGGCAATGAATCTCACAGTTACATTTTTTGTTCTCATAAAACCTAACCTAACAAAACAAAATGAAAAAATAATTCCATTTGGTTAGTTTAACCTGTGTGCCTGACAGTTAAAAGAAGCAATGAGAAATTCTGAGTAAATGTTGCAAATTAGTAAGTCCTCTAGTTAGACTAAGAAATTATTCTTATATTTCCTGAATCTCTTTTTAATAGTAAGTGGCATATTAAAGTATAAAACAGACTGTTTCCCCCAACACACATGAATCAGGAGATTAATCTACATTAGACTTTAGAGAGGGGAGGAATTCCTAGGTCATTCTATATTTCTCCCCATACCACTAGTAACACATAATGCAAAGTTTCCTTTAGAAGAACATTCTTCTTCTAAAGAATGCTAACTCTGAGGCTACAGAATCAAATTTTTTGATCTATCCTGACTGATTTAGCAGCAACCTCATTTTCCTTTTTCTTTCCCACTTCCTCCCTCATCCTGTTCCAAAGGAAGATCTGTTCACAGACAAAATTGATGATTAGCTATTTAATATATATGACATATTAACAGTTTTTTTAAAAGACAATTTTTAAGATAAGTGACTGGAATAATTTCTTACCCTCAGCTTACGCTCATGACAGTTCAGCCATGCCCATCTCTTTCATCATAAAAGCCCTTCATATTTTATTCTCTTGTTTTATTTCTTCATATGTCTTCTTAACTTACTAGGACTCACAGGAGACAATTTATGTGGAGTTTGAATCAACTTTTCTAGAAGCTCAGACCGACATTCCCTGCCCTGAAACCAGGTCACTAGAGAAGGTAGAAGTTGTGATCACTTCCTGCACTCCCTGAGTCTGGAGTGTTGTCTGACTTGTCTCAGATGTCAAAAAGCTCAATATCTAGATTTGTCTACATCCGGACCCCCTTCTAATGGGACCCTGAGGGAGGAGAACATTTTGGCAGCAAGGAGGTAAGATAATGTTTTATGAGCAAAGAAAAGAAAATGGAATTTAACTGCACACACTAGGCAAATGGATTAACATGCTCAATGGAACAGCTAAACCCATATTAATGAAAAAATCCTTCTGAGTCATATCATACAGTAACGCACATCATGGTACCTTCTGTTCTCCTGCTCTCTCTCTCTTCTACCATCCCTCCAGCAAAACTCTGGTTCTACTTTCAAACCTCCTGATGCAAAAGCCTCTGGCAGATTTCTAAGCCCTGACAGTTTCTAAAAGAAACTTTACCGTGCTCTCACATTCTCTTCCCTCATATACTGTGTCACAGACTCTGGAGACATCCCTTTTGCTCAGAGTCTACTGAAAACATCCATATATGGGGACGTGGCTGGAAAAGGTTCAGAGGCAAACACCTGCAGAATCGCCCCTCTGTTTCTTCCAGGACCTAGGCGTAATCTAACTGTTATGTAAAGCCCTGAAGTGACAGAACTCGAAGGATAAAGGACAATGGACTTTTTTTCCATAAAGGGCAAAAGTCTAATAATTCAGCCTCATCAGTTACTAAGAGGACTCATTAAGTGCCCATGTTGTTGTGCTCACTCTCAGACCTCCCCCACTGGCTCCTGGTAGAAGAAGGGCTCCTGGGCAAGCTAGAGTTTGCTGTAGCTCACTACAGCCTTCTTTCTGTTCTAGGCATTACCAGTAAGGGCAACTTGGCTACATATGATTTACCACAAGACTAAGGTGACCACATTGCTTCTGGCAGGCTCGGGAGCACAAGCAAAACCTTCCTGCATGGGCCTTAGCGATGCAGGGCAGCAATAGCCTACATTAGCGAGAGCTGCCGAGTTGTGTTTGCATGTTATCTTTATTTTGTTTGCTTGTGGATGCCCTGAGTGGCAGCTGCTTAGCCTCCCTCTCCCCTGCCAATGAAGCAAACAAAAAAACTGATCTTCCAACAACTGAAATTGACTTTTCGAAGGATTTTTAAGTATCCTGGCAGGCAGCCACCACTGAGCTAGTCTGACATCATGGCACAAGCAGAATGAGAAACAAGTGCAGTACATGCACTTATGACTATGAATTGGAATTACAGAGATTTTATTTCAATTCCTTTTTTTTTTTTTCCTCCAGCAGCCAAAAATAATTATGAGTAATTGAGTAAGAACATGAAAACAAAAAAAAAGCAATCATGATTTCAATTTGTTCCATATTCACAAATAAAAGGAAAATGATGTTCTAATTGTTTATATAAAAAGAAATACCCAATGAAATGAAAATGTCATAAGTATTGCTCCATAAATGTTACAATAAAATATTTTCATCTTATAATAATCTTGCTTACATTTTTAAATGGCATATTACTGAAATAATATTTTTTCAAACTTTCTGATTTGCAAGGGGAAAAATGATGAAAAAATCTGAATGGCCTCTTTTCTAATCAGATTCAAAGCTAAAGCATTGTTTCCCTCATCTATTTAAATCTGTATGTGTTAGCACACATGGAGAAAAAAGAAATTTTATAAATTTTGATATTTTTTCAAAATTTTTAATTTTTTAAACCTGAATAAATACATCAAAGTATTAGAGTAAACTTTGGATAGTATTCACCATGCTATCAAAATATCTGAAACTTTGGAAATTTTCCTTTTGATATTTAATTCCATCTAAAATAGCAGATGGTGCTGAGGACTTTTGTTAAAGGGAACAAGAAATAACACAAAGTCTTTTCCTTATTGAATCAGATACCTGCTCTAAAAAGTTACAGAAAGACTCTCAACTGAAATCCCTGGGCTTTGGATCAAGATCCAGACAAGCTGTTCATCAAGATCAACTAAAATAACCTAGGAAAACTTTTCTGCTTTATGAAATTGTATTAAAGGAGATGTAGGAGCAGCTTCCATGCACATAAAGAAGAGTGAGCATCATCTGACGGGCTCTTCTGGACAGTTCTGAGCAAGCGCAACCTCCTGGCGACTCCATCAGCCCTGCTAGTCTCTTAAAGAGGAAAAAATTAAAAACAGCTTCATTAGCGCTGCACGCAAACAGCCAGAACAGAACACAACATGCTCCATTAAAACGGTCAAATTAAGTGAGTGGAGATCATGGTAGTACTAGCTATTATGATTATTTATATATATCTAAATATATTTATATGAATATATTTAATTTTCTTCTCTGATTTTAGTTTGCCTCCTTTTTGGGGCATCCAGGGAGATGCTTAGGTAGGGATAACTTTATTTTATAGAGATTACTGCAGCTGCATTTCAAGGACTTTTCCCTTTCTCCAGGCTGCATTTTAAAGGGAGCATGTGGAGATCAGAAATGGTGCATCAAACACTAAAATGTAAATTATTGCTGCTTTTCTGAATGGTTATGCCGAGAGAGCCATAGCAGGATTTGTCCCTTTTGTGTTATCTGAAAAAAAGATCCTCCTTCTGCAGTGATTTCACAGTATAAAAACCTAGTGAAAGGTACAGTAGATCATTTAGCTATTTTATAGCTCTTTATAGTAGTACTTGATAGTTTGTCATCAAGGTACCTGCGTGCTTCAGGTAAAACACAATACCCATGTCAGGATTCTGCTTCAGCCTAAGACTGAGTTTTACTCTGAATCTTCTATTTTCTCCTTTCTGGTTACATATCCATATACTGTCAATATGTTTATGCATGTGTGTGTGAATAATTACAGAGATGCTCAAGGATAGATCTACAGATATTCGCATTCATAGACCTGTATCAATAGCTTGTAGATAAATAGATAGCAGGAGAGAAAGAATAAATAGTGTTGTAATTACTGTATATCAGCACATCTGCTGTTCAGAATAAACTTTTTTTTTTTTTTTTGGTACATTTTATAAAATTATTCTCCTTGTCCTCACTGTTGCTCTTTGATTTCCAGTTTGGACTAGGAGTACCAAAGAACCATCCGTGTATTTAAACTGCAGGCTCTCCTACTCAGAACATAATTTCCCAGGACACTAGAATTGGCTAGAGAAAACATTGGTAAAATGGGTTGTGTTTTGCATTAGTTTGAATTGTATTTTTTTCAATTATTGACTGGAAGGACTCACATTTCTTAACAACCTTCTCTGCCGCTCTATTCTACTCCAGATAGAGGTTGCCCTGTGTCACCACAGTATGTTTCAACCACAAATGTCATTTTCAATGTAGTTTTCTTACCTGGTGGGTTACTGCTGATGTTTCTTTGTCATTGGAGAAGTGTTAATCAAGTAGTACTTTTCTGAATTAATACATTTGAGGACACTGAGAATTTGCACTTGATAGAACAGTAAAGATAAAAGGAAAGTCTTTTAATAGTAATCAGGAGAAAAAAAATAAATAAAAAAGATAATCAAGGCAGAATATGAGCCTTTTGTAGAAGAGGAAGATCCTCAGATATTGTAAATAGTGCTCAAAGTGCAATGAACTCTCAGGGTTGGTCATGGGACAGCCAGTAGTGCATGTTGATGTTTTTGCTGTTTATAACTTTATGCTGCCTAATGTTATAAATAATAAAATTATATGTTAGTGTTTTAAATCCTAATGCCATAGATTCAAGATCTCTGCTGTCTTTCCTTTTAGAAAGGGAAAATTACCAGGGAACTAGAGAATAAGTACTTAGGATTGGACAGTTTGTCTAGTCTCAATAACGAAAAGTATAGGAAATCTAGAGCTAGGACCAAATTCAATAAAATGGGGAATTCATTTATGTCTGCATGAAAATCCTTTTCCCTATTCCTAATAATGATTAGCCTATTAAAACCAATGGTGTTCTAAGACTCTAGGCGCACACTGTCAGCTCTCTTAATTTAATTTGTTTTTTATCATTCACCATAGGTAGTGCTCATCAACTGGTTTATTTTCACCTCTGGCTGTTATGTAGTCAACTGTAATTTGTAACTTTTCAGATTCAGCAGGGGTTTGTTTTGCACTTGAGGTAAGTAAATAAATCATCATTGTTAATCAGAGGCTAGCAGGGGCCAATTTTTTTTTTCCCTCCTCTTTTTGACAGAATGAGGTAACTGACCACTGATTGTACCATCCTGGCCAGCAAGAATAGGTGGGGAAAGAAAAAGGAAGGGGAGCGCAATTATGGTTTTCTTATTCATGCTGGGTAATATCTTTTTTAATCACAATTTTAATTTTTTTCCTCTACTGTCCTCCTCACTTCTGTTAAACTGATAAATACATCTTTTTTTTTTTTTTCTTGTAGAAAACTGTACATATATATATATGAATATGTTAGTGTTAAAACTTTTGGAAAGTTGCTTCAGAATTTACAAGGAAAAGGAATGTTCTGTTTTTAAATAAGGATTCTTTTTTTCTTGTTTTTAAGATTGGGTAATCAGGAATTTAACATTAAATGAGAAAAAGGAAAGCAAAAAGGAGCAAAATAGCCATGTTGATTGAACTGATTTGCTTATGTTGATATTTTGATTTGCTTATCAGATCCCTCTTGTCCCGTCTGAAGTGGAAAAAAAATCAAAGTATAAAGTATTTGTGAGAAAGAAAAAGAAAGAAAATTTCAGCCACGATGAATATTGATGATAATAATATTAAATGAATCTACAATTTTATTGAAAGGTTATTCCTTGATAATTCTTAAGAGATCAAACGCACAACTCACAAACAATGCACTGTTACAATGCAGTCATGATGCTGTAACCATTTATTTTCATATTAGATTGTTAAAATAGAACTTTGGCAATACATTACTCATATTACAGCAGACTTTCTATTACAAATATTTCTAATATGAACCTTACCATTAAATTAAGCTACATATCCATTAGGGTCCATTAACAGAAAAGGAATGAGTTTCATTCCACCAGTTCATGTCATAAATATATATATATATTAATTTGCAACAAATTCTGTTTGTAAAGAAAGTAATTCTCAGAATGTGATATGGGCAAAAGACACATAACCAAAGCATGGTCTATAGTATCTTAGACGTAATACTCATCTTTTTGCAATAGGATATGAATTCTCTCAAGAACTTATTTGGGAAAGGAAAACCTGGCAGTCCAGGAAATATATTATTTCAACTTCAACAGTACAGATGAACAAAGTTATGGGATTACAAAGAGAAACACGGCATATCCACGAATGCAGATCTCCTGATTCTCATCAAGTTTCACTGCCATCTCTGCTAACTCACCTGTTGACCCCATAAACCTTCTTATTTTTGCCATTGTAGATGATAGCTTTGTGAAGCATCTCAGAGAAGACAGTCTTGCTGTGGGCTCTTTGTCTAGTAAAGATACCCAACTGTGTTTCAGATATCAAATATCTTAGGGAGTAATCTTTCTCCAGAGAGAAGGAAAAGGCTTAAACATGTCATATAAGTATCAAAAATTAGCTAAAATAAATCTTGCTCTTAGCATAACCATATCAATAAATCATGGTTATTATCCACAATTTTAAGAGCAAGACTGCAAACACATAATGCTGTTCAGATAATCTGTTTTTGTCTACATATTTGCTTGCTAGGATATGAAATCTGTGCTTACTTCCGATCCATAATATCTAGAGCTGAGAGATATTGTATAAGGTGATTGCTCATTACTTCCTTTTTGTCTTTGCAAATAAAGCGCTCAATACACTTTGCAGAAGGTCTTCCATCCCTGTTGTGATTGATGGCTGCAAACTGCTGGGGACAATTCCAGTTGCTGGATAAGCAATGCCACCTCGTTTATCTTTATATCATATCTGTTGCAAATTAAACTAAAAAACATAGAGTTTGCACACTAAAAATGGTTACACCGCGGAGCAAGGCGGCTATAAAACAGCATGCTAACCAGCACGGCATGATGAATGGAATGCAATAAACTTCCGCAATTCTGGATTCTCCCAGAGGCAGGCGCCGAGGCTGTCACCTGTTGAGCAGTGACACTTGGTGACACTGTAAGAGCAGCTCAGGGAAAGGCCTTGCTGGGCTCGCTTCATCAGAAGCGAGGGGCCATGAGCGCGCTCCCAGCTAACATCATACGTGCTACAGCCGCAATAAAACCTGCAACCTGAACAGCTAATTGCGCAGACGGTCGGAGCTCGCTTGCTCACTGAGTAACCGGGGCTGCCGAAGAGGAATGGCCTGATTTTTTCAGTAGATGGCAGCAGTACAGACACATGTTAAAAGCAGGAGACTTGGAGCTGTTTGTAAAGCAAGTTTCTTCTCTTAGAGAGCTGCCTGGGATTGCTGTTGGAATCGCAGCACCTCCTGTCAGATTTTAAACCAAATCCCCCCCAGCTTCAGGAGTGACATGATTCATATCCGTACAAAACCTTAAAAAAGAAAAAAAAATACTAAACGAAAACTCCTTACAGATCTACTCTGCTTTTATGTGCCAGTAAACATTTATTAGCATTAACTATCTAGCTGTACAGGCAGGTATATTTTTCTTCCTAAGGTGTCCCACGACACTACCCAGGAGGTTTTTCATCAGTATTATGGCTCTCTTCAGGAAGATTTCAGTAGAGCATGAATCACTAAGCTTGATTCAAATGTGTGCATATATTAGGTGATTATTTTTAAAGTAATCAGAAATATTAAAATGGTCCATTCAGCATTCTTGTAATGCCACCTTTGAGTCTTTTTTAAAAAATCTTTTTTCAAAGCAGACAAAGGCCCTCAGAAGCAAGGCATAAAACTGAAGTCTAAGTGATTATCATGGTACTCTTCACAGATGCAAAAAATTTGGATTCAGATTCCTCTGTCCGGTTCAGCAATGGCTTTTCCTTCCTCACCAATGAGTGCTCTAGCCCCAGGACTATGAAAAAAACAGTTGTGCATTCAGTTTGGTCCAGTAAATATTTCATTATTAATATATAGAGGTTGAACGCAAGGACCACGGTCTGCACTGTACATACAGGTGCAGAGGCAAAGGGAGGCTCCCCTCAGTATACCATTGACTTACTGCAGCATAATATTAGCAGATTGACTTTCTACTATATTGCTTAAAAATACCCTGTGGCATTCAGGGTCTCAGGCCTTTAAGATTTTTTGCTCTTTACACTCATTGCAGGAAACAGAACAGCAGATCTCTAGAGCAAGAATCGTCTCTCAGGAAAAAAAGCAAAGCTTAATATGGACAAAATGGAACTCTCACCATTTTGATGAATAAATTACTTTAAAGAAATACTATACAAGTTGATATACAGTTAGATATGCATTGAGAAATTATACCTAGTTCGATGATTTAAATAATACAGTTAAAATGATCAGTGAATATGAATACTAATGTGAATAGCAAATATTTTTCTGAAATTTGTAGGTGAACTTTATTTTTACTTTTGAATTTATTTTTCTAATGGCTTAGGTGTTGGAAGCAGTTTAATCACTCTTTGCCATACTTCTCAGAGATTTATTGATTTATTAAATGCTATTTCATGATATATTGTGTGTTAACTAACTTTTGTAATTTTTTGTTTTCAGTTAGATTATAAAATTAAAAATATAATTATAAAAATGGGAATCAGAACAGAAATGTTGCTTTCAAGCATCTATCAGTGAGGATTTAAAAAATGCTAACACCTCATATTGATTGCTGGGTCAATGCTGCTCTTGAAACTGTAAAATATGAATGAGTAGCCTTTGAACAGAATAAGATACTAGATAACTTTGATCAAATCTGAAATCATTTCTGCACCATTGCTCACTGAAAAAGAACAAATAGATCATAACCCATGATGATCAGCTCTGTATCCACAAAACCTTCCTTTGTATAGACCAAATACTGAATATATATGGACCAAATGGCAGCTGTGAGAAGATACATTAATTGTTTATGATTCATTAAAAAGAATAAGCCCCAAAAGGGAGAGGATTTACTTAGATCACTCCAAAAGGACTATTCCGTAATAACCTGAAGGAAGTTAAGCAGAGAAATTTGAAGAATCAGGAAATATGTCTTCATAAGAGAGAGGTCTGTCAGACAGTAAAAGGTCCTGTCAATGGAGGAAGTGACAGAAACCCTCTTATTTCCCTAGTATAAAACTGAACCTCATAGGGTATTTCTGATTACAATTATCTGTACAGGCTACAGTGGACAAAGGAAAACCGTTATAGAAAAGTCAATTTTGAGTTTCAGGGAATTTTACATATAAATATGTGTGCGTGTATGTAAATAAGTGTGTGTGTATTTCAGAGATACTAGCTAAACTGCCTTAAAGGAATTTATGCATCTCAGGACTCCATTTTACTTTTTACATTTTTGGCTACTTATATTTGTAATTATACATTTCTAAACTGGAACAAACAACAGCTAGATGAGGTGTGCTACAGGTGAAATACTGCATCCTGATGTGAAATATGTTTGACAATGGCTCTTTCTTGCTCTGTGGTCTGGAATCCACTCTTTGCATGCATTTTCTTAAAACAGTCCAATTTTTTGGCT
Source organism: Nothura maculosa (assembly GCA_032353885.1). NCBI lineage: Eukaryota > Metazoa > Chordata > Aves > Tinamiformes > Tinamidae > Nothura > Nothura maculosa. Next base: position 217,248 of record JAUBOD010000950.1, read on the forward strand.
TGTTTTAGTTAATATTTCAAAGTTAAATAATAACCCATCCCCAACCAACATCACCATAAAGGGTTAGTATTTCTTACTCAGTGACTATGGAGATTTGTTTGACCTTTACTGTACATGGCATTCACAGATCTAATACAAAGTAATTTGGGCAATAGCTACTTGATCTAAAGATAATTGTTATCACAATCTAAGGTTATCTCAGGCTAATACAAGTCCTGAAAAGGCCTAAGACTTTGCACTGTCAGGTCTGTAAAGAGTCTAGCCTTTCACTGGGCTGAAGAAGGGTAGAATATTTCCTTCAACAACCTTCCTTCAATGTTAGATCTCTGTAATTTAATATGAACACTTAATATTACCCATAAACATATGGAGTATGAGTTTCTCAGAAGAGTCAGAATTTACATGTCTTTCACACAATTAGCAATGACAGCAATCCAAAAGGGTTAGAGAAAGCGAACAAAGTGAGATCATTAGGATGGACATGTTGCTGCTACACTTCAGAAGTACTTAGGTCTAGTAGTGTTTTCTGCCTGTCACCTACATTAGTAAAACTCTCTGAGGAAAGTCCATATAAGTTCAATAAATCATTCTTAGCCAGCTTCTTAGGTGTCTTTTGACAGACCTTAAAGATATGACCCAAGATATTATCTCTCATTTTAGAAACGGAGATGAATTTAATCCCTTTAAATTGAGCATTAATCACCGTAGTTTAACCTGAAGCTCCAGAAAACACAGCAGCTAGAATTAGTGTCCACTATTTTTATTCATCTGCTTGTGAATCTCATGAGAATGACAGAGAAATATCAATAATTATTTTAAGATACTTTCCTAACAGAAATCTGTGCCCAAACTACATAAATTCTTAATTAGGAGATCAGACTCTATAATACCTCTGTAAGTCAATTAAAAGAGACTGTTCCTAAACTGTTCCCTCAGCTGACTGTGGAGGAAGCTGGGGCTCATAACCCTTTATCCAGTAATAAACTTAGACAACATAAATATCTCAGTTCCTCTTTCTTTGATGACTTAGAAAGATTATTGAGTTTAATGGAAGACAGCACATGATACTAGATTTAAAAAGAGTTTAGTTGTCCAAGATGTAGAGGAGAGAAGCAACCTGCAAACCAGTTCAGAACCACAGTGCTTTTACATCTCTATGCACACAATAATTTACATTCTCCTCTTGGCAAGATGAGAAGCAGACAGATTGATAGGAAAACAGGTTTCCTGGCTGATTGTTAAAGATGTTTCCTTGATTTGTGCAGAACAGCATGAAGCTGACACAGGATAAGTAATGCAACAGTACAGAGGAGGAAAAGGGCAATTTCAAGGTGTTCAGAAACCTGGCTTTGGAGCTCTCGTGGGATTGCTCTCAATGGATGTTCACACTACATTTTAATTTCCTTAAAATATTTTCATCATTGAAAGTAAAACAGAAGAAAGGAGAAAGCTAACAGAAACCTTTAATCAGGCTTAAATTACAAGTATAGTTGTTGGGTTGTTTTTTCAGACCTAAAATATTTTTTTCTTGAAAACAATGATGATTTATTTTGATTGGCTCACAAAAAGGTATAGTGATATCTCATGACAGATTAAGTGTTTAGTCATAGCTAGAAAATGGAGCTCCTTGTGCAGTTGACATTGGGAAATTGGTGCTTCTGGAGGTCAATTCATCCCATTTTATGACAAGGGCTTAAGAGGTAGATCTACAGAAAAGTAATTCACCTTATCCATATTTCTTCATTGACTATGGAGAGTCTAAAATAATGGTTTAAATTAGACATTTTAATACAGCCAAAAGTAGAGTGAGTTTTAATGTTACAATACAATGTATATTCTTATATATGTAGTCATCATTCACAAAGATCATCTTCAGCTGCAGTTAAGAATTTGTTGGTGACTGGACTGACTTTTGTATGGCATCCTTCCCAGCAAACTCATCTATCTGCACAAAGGACTTGACCTGCTGAAGTCACAGCAACTTTCCAATTCATTATATTACTACAGAGTTCACAGCTCTTAGAAAGTGGTAGATACAGCACCTTCCTGAAACCTTAGTTTCAGGACAAGTAAACAAATCAAATCTACTTTAGAACACTATTTTTTTCAGGTATTCTCACTTTTTATTCAAGATTGACATTTTAAAAGCCTTTTCTCACAAACAGTGTTCAGTAAGGAAGTATTCAGCATCAGTCCAGAATTCAGACTTCCCAGTGGTGAGTAAGGCTTAAGAAAATACTTTCAAAACAATGCAGGTAACCAAGTATTATGAACTGCTTGCATTGCAAAATTCTAAATTATTTTTCTTGGCATGTCTAACCAAAATCTTAGCCAATACAGAACATGCACCGATAAAGTCAATGACAGAGCTTGAAAGAAAAACAAGTGAAAACACAGAAACAATTACTGCCCAACTGTCTTTGTTTAAGCTGCCATTTAGTTATGAGCAATTGGATCTTATTATTTCTGCCAAATTTGTATTTTTACTGCAGTTGCGGAAACAAGACAAAGCAAATCTCTGTTCCTGAATTCAAGACAGCTGGGCTTTACGGAAGGTGCTTTTGGGTTCCAAAATGAGTCAGAATCAACATTCACACAGAAACTGCTTCCCTTCTTTGACAGTTAGGAGTCACACGCTTATTTCTTAAAGAGAGAGGAAATAAGCCGTGTATAATTACTTAGGGATGTGGTGAAAATGAATCTATGATTGCACTGAAATACTGAACTGGAAATGAATTTCTCGTCTTGCTAATCGATTTGGTTCATTGGAACAAACTCCAAACTTTTACTCAGGCTCCAAGGTATTTCAGACCTACATTTCTTTGAGTAGTGTTTAAACAGTCAGTCTGCTGAATGTAATGAGGATAATGTACTTATAAAATTGCAGAGTAATTTAGGCTGGAAGGGAGATCTGGAGGTCAACAATTCTAATCCCTCGCTTGGCTCAGAAGTCAACTTCAAAGTTAGATCACATTGTCTAGATACTTGTTTGGTCAAGTTCTGACTGCTTCCATAGAAGGATCATGAACAACTTCTCTGGGCACTTTTTCCTATGTCTCAATTTCCCCTTTTGGATTACTCCAAATATCCCTTGCTGCATTGGGGAGGAATAATCCGGGACACCGGTACAGGTTGGGAGTTGACCTGCTGGAGAGCAGCCCCACAGAGAGGGACCTGGGTGTCATGGTGGATGACAAGTTGACCATGAGACAGCA
>JAUBOD010000950.1:229998-241153 GCA_032353885.1 Nothura maculosa
TGATCTCAAACTAGTTTGTTTCCTTTGGCTGCAACTTAACACTTCATTTTGATTTTGTTACTTATTTTATTTTGCCCAAATGCCAAAGTCAGAGCTACATTCAAGGTTTTCCAAAAATTATTTTGAAATTAAAAGACAGCAAGAACTCCTGCAATTCCTCAGGAATGTAAGAACATGATCTTGTGTCCAGTGAAATCGATGCGGTCTTTATATGGACTAAAATGGGTTGAAGTTATTTCTAAAAGTGTATGGAGGTAGTTTGCCTATGACAAAGGTCTCCCTAGAGACTTAAAAAAGAGTTAGTTTTTCTTTAATCCAGTACTTCTGTTCCTACATTTTTCATTCACTTGTTAATCTTTTTCTTTTAAACTCAGCTATAACAAAACAACAGGTAGTAAGTGACATGGGAAGATCTGAATAAATGAAGACCCATGGGTCAGATGTACACCCTTCACCTTTCCGATGGAGTTCGTTAGGAAACCAGAGTAATTTGGTTAGATGGCCCAGCAGAGGGAATATTCAACCTTTAAATAAATACACAATAAAAATAGCACACTGTTACTATAGGGTTACTGGACTGTAGCAGTAAATGAACTGAATAAAATTTTATGGCTTCTTAACATGCTGAGGTTTTGCAATGTCGTCCATCTTGTAGCCTAACAACATTTCCCAGCCTGCTATCAGTGAAACTAATAGTGCGGATGGAAATTTTATGAGAAATGGGAAATCTACATTGGTTTTATATTATGTCAGTGAAATGAATAAAGACCATATTTTGGCATTAATAGCTAATGGTGGAAAGTGCGGCAGGAGGGAGAAAGAAAGAACCGCTCCATTTTCAGCTTCTGAATTGATGTTTTTTAAAGAGTTGGCCGTAATTATGATATTTGAATGTCATTATCATTAAGCTGATAAATTATTTAGTAAGAAGGTGAACAAGGCGAAGAGATCATTGGTGTATTCAGGCGTCTTAGTTGTATTCCATAAGTCTTGTTGTGACTCCCCGACTGCTGTATTAATCACATGGATACCACAGATACGTTCTGTTATTATCTTTCACTGCAAGGTCAAAGTTTTTTCTATCATAGCGTATGGGAAGGCGGGGGGAGAAGAAACCTCAAAATTATTAATCACATCAAAGAACAATGATAAAAAAGGTTCTTTACTAACTCAAAATGGATTCCTTAATATGTCTCAAACAGAGATGTCATAATGACCTCCATATCAGACCTCCCTTAGACAACACAGATAGCACACAAAGCAGATTTAGGAGAAGAAGCAAATATAACAGCAACAGAACAGCATACAACCAAGGTTTGCTTCCATGGAGCCTGATGCACAGCCATGGGAATGTGCTTTGGAATGGTAATCACTGGATAACTTTTTTTTCCTCCTTTTTAAACAAGATGAGAATAGCTTTGCTTAGCAACATGAATTTTTCTGGTTGGTGTCAAGGCCATACAAAAGTGTAATTATTGTAACTTTTTGAGGAGCAGACTGGAATTTTGTAGAGTTTTGCTGGAAAACAAAACAGACAGCCTATTCCCAGAGCATCAGCTCCACTTTCTTAGAACAGCACAAACACACACCCTTTACCAACTCAGCACAATTTAAAGGTCAGGAACACACCTGTAGCTGCCAAAGTACTTAAAAACAATCCCAAATGTTGTTGATTTCAGCTGATTTAAATCCTCCTCTGAACTTATATATAATATATTTTTTGCAAAAGATTTTATATATTGAATTGATTTTGAGTGTTTACATAAGGCTAGAGCCAGAAAAGCTAAAGTATCATGCTTGGTAAACTTAGACTACCTGTCAAAATTGGGATCTGGGATGGACTTTTCAAAGGGATCTTTATCAGACTATTTTTAGTCTGAATACTGGTCAAGTATTCTCTTTATTGCATAAAGAGAGTAAGGGAAAGAAATCTAAGAGATAAGAGAGAAAGAAACATAAAGACAGAGGGAGAGAAATGCAGAGTATGCAGAGTATGATTCATTCTCTTTCATAGATCACTTTTAGAATTATCTTTTCCAGATATTTCTCTCATCATTAGCTATACAGGGAACTTACATATCTACTTTAAAGTAGTCAGATTATGTAATGTGCTGAGATGAAATCCATCTTTAGTGACTCAGTGTGGATCTCATCAAATGGTCTCAGTGGCATAGAATACATGACTGCTTGAGGACTGTGTCCTCAAGATATCTTAATAATCAATATGAATTTTGTAAAGAAATATTATTTATAATGAAGCCCATCTTTAAAAATAAAATTTCCATGAAATTAATTTGATTCTCCAAAGGCTTGCAATGAGGAATATCATCTCTTGAGTCTTAGGCAAGTGTACTTTATGTCCTTGTTCACTGCAATATTTTAAAATCAGAATGTTCTTTTATAATTTTTCCCATTATTTTGCTAAATCTGGTTTTCAGACGACTTGAAAAATGCAAAGAAACTTTGCAAAATGATTTTCATATATCTTGCCTTCTTTAGGGCTGCAAATATCATTCATATAAGATTCTTGGTATTAGTTTCCATTCTCAGTTCCCAAAAGAAATATCAACTCAACAGTCTCTTTTTTTATTTCTCATTCTTCTTTCACTTTTACACTTAGACAGTGGCAGTATGATATAAACAAAAACAAAGCACAACATAATGTGAAATTCAAAGTGTTGATATTATTTTCATGATTGCTGTGTAGCATAATGAGTACACTGGCCTTATCGTGGCCCAGCAAAAAAAAAAAGAATGAGTCTCAGCCTTGAAGAATACAAAAGCAGCACTATTTTGTTGAAAACTTATATGCAAATATTAGGCATAAAACGTGACATGATCATATACAGCATACATCAGAATGTCCCTAGGATAGTTGCCACTGTAATAGAATATTTTTTCTGTAAATTTAAATGTTTTTGACTATTATTGCTTCTTTTAGTCTTTATGCAGTCATGTTTAACTTTTTTCTTATTATAAAAGTGATACAGCTTTCTTTAGTTAATTTCTATGTTCTTTATATAGCACCCATATGTGTGATTTTGGCTACAGGAGCAGCATTACAACATAATTTAGATAATTTAGTTTTTTGTCTTTTAGATTTTAGGACCGGTGATCTACAAGATGTAACATCACAAATAAGGTGTTCAACCTGCCCCATTATTTTCCATTTTGAGAGCAGTCCTTTAATGATGTATCAATTTCATCAAGAGAATTTATATCTCTGCATAAATCCCATATCTCAAAAATGGAAAGCATTTCCAGCACAATAGCAAAGAGAAAATATTTAATGAAGGGTTAAATTTGCGCAGAAAAAAAAGTCTTCATGTCATGCCACCAGCTGTGAACAGAATTCATTTGCCTCTCAAATATAGCCCCTAGGGAAGATCCCAGGAGTGATGTATGAAGTACAGTGTTGTAAATGTCCCATAGACATTATGCAATTTTAGGGCTTCTTTAAAATCATTAAAAGAATGAAAACTAAACAGCACCAAAAAGAGAATGAAAAGATAAAAAAGTAACAAAAGTGCTAAAACTCCCATAATATTAAATGCTCAGGAGCCAGAAATCAGTCAAAACCGAGTCTTCTCCTACTTCATGTTTAATTTCAACTCTCTCCAAAGTTTCTCTCCATTTTGCAGGCAAACTGAGTTGATGCTTTTTTTTTAATGTCCTTTTTTCACCTCTATTTCAGCTTCAATCTCCCAGTGCTCCTTTTTTTACTCTTTGCTTAATTCAGCAAAACAGTTGTGCCCATGCTTGATCTGATTGACTTCAACAGGATTTCTCAGATGCTATGAGTAAAGTATGTGGTTTCTGTCCCCTTGTCTCTCTTTCAGCTTAGTACTTTCCTTATTAACTTTTAAATACTCCAAGCCTCCAGAGCACTGAACTCCCTTAACTCTTTCTAACACAGATAGGAGCTAAAGACAACTGGTTTTTCATAGGTGCTGCTCAGCATTTCACCTTATCAATACTTTAATGCCCAATGGGTCAGATCCAAAGTCTCTTGAAGTCAATGAAAAATCTCTCATTGACTCAAACAGGCTTTGGATCAAACCCTATTTGTTTATCTGCCCTTCTGTGTTAACCTTTTATGTTTCTCATCTTTCCCTATCAATACCCCTTGCTAGAGGCAATCTTGGCAGGACTAAAAACGCTGCAAAAATTAATAATATAACCACATTATTCAACATACCAAAAAAAAAAGTTAAGAGTTTGCTTCAAATGAGCAAAAGTTTATGGCTGGAGCAGCATTTCAAACACTGGATTTCGCATGTTGGATTTTGTGGTTTTCAGCCTCTTGCTGAGAAATCCATTTGTAAAATTCCACGTGACTGGAGAGTTCCTAATTGACCCAAAGCACAATGGGATGAGGTACAAGGCAAGAAAGGAGAGAAGAGAAGAAAAACCTTGCTGAATTACATTATTTTAGTTTTGATTTCTTTTTATAAAACATATAACTCAGTGTGGAGATTCTCTGCAGTTTATAAAGAAAACATGAGATATGCTGATGCATAAAATATTGGGCCCAACATCACAGTATGTGCAAAATTCCATATAAAATTCAGATATGTGGTAGGAGTTCCTTATTTCTCATCTAGATTAAAATGGGTGCATAATTGATCTGGTGAAAACTATATGGAACACTCTTTCTTAATAATTTATATAGAAACGATATTTAGACATTTGACATCAAGGACAGCTCTTGTAAAAGGTTGACAAGAAAACACATGTTAAAACAGTCATTTCCTATAAACAAAGGGCATTCTCCTTCCCTCCTCTCTCCCCTTTAATTAAAATGGCACAATATAAACATTATTGGCAGAACAAAAATCAAGTGGTCAAACTTACCTATTAATTTAGCAGTTGTTGGATATTATGTAGAAATGCATAACCCTTAATATTAGAGATACGTGAGAGGTGGACCTCTGGGGGAAATATAATCTTGGAATCTAGGAAGTTTTCGTGTGATTCAAGTATTTATTTTAAAAAATAAATAAATAGACAATGGAGAGAATAATAATCTATCCAAAAGGTCCTATAGGTACTTGTATAGAACAGTAATGACCAAAATATCACTTTTTAGGTAAGATACGATTATTGTCTGTTCAACTGAAGCATAGGGGAAAGACTAAGTAGAAGGGTTAAGGTTGCTCGGGGGTTTTGAGCCCCTAAACTTTCTGCCTATTAAACCATCCTGCCAATAACAAGCACCTCACGATCCTATCAGTCATTGCAGCTTCTATAAATAGCAGGATGAGAGTAGTGGGAGGGGGGACTTCAACATGTAATCCGATGTTTACTGAATCTGCAGGCAGAGAAAGAAAAACAAATTATTTTTTCTATAAGAGGACCAGGGGAGCATAGCAAGAGCTGAGATTGTTTGAGAAATCAAACTGTTTGCAATTACAGCAGAAATAGCAGTCAGGATTGGACAGAGCCACAATCTGATGAGAGGACAAAGCAGGCGTGCAGCATCACCCTTGTAAAGTAACGTGGAGTGTGAGCCTCTACAAGCTGCTGCTAATGGGCAGGTAGAGTCCTCTTGGCCCTCTGTGGAAAATACATCCTTATTAATTAATAAATCTTGGTGAAGTGTGAAGACAGAGAGTGAGGATGGATTGCCTGTGCCACTTCCCATACAACAGAGTAGTCACTGCATGGAGATGTACATCAGAGAAGTCCCTTGGAGTGAGGTAAAATAAAATTATACTGCACAGAATACATGTTAATGACAATAAAAATCAATATATATCATTGTTGCATGTATGTATGTATAGAAGCAGATAGATATAGTGTAATGAAGACAGCACGTCACTGGACATTTTCATCATTTGCTGACATTTCACTTAAAGGTCTCCTCATATTGGTGAAATCCACAAATACCAAGCTCCCAACCTGAGTAACAAAAACTCTAGTTAGGTACTGATGAAAGCGAGGAATTCAGTGACATGGCAGTTGCCTTCTGAATTTCATGAATTGTACAATTTTGTGCTTTTCAAAAGCTTCATGTAAGGACTCGTTTTAGAAACAAACCAAAAAAACAAAATAAAAGTGACTGAGATCTCTTTTACCGTTTTCTACTTGATGCAGTTCACTTCCAAGGGAGATTTTTTTTTACCATGTCTGCTTTTATACTACGTTTTAAACTTTTTTGTAGACATTGGAACGATAGTCTAACTTTTATGCACTCAAGTGTTTGCCTAATAATTGTAAATACACTTCCTCACTGGTGGAGGAAGATCACTTTCACTTTGTATATTTCAATCTTGTACGTGATCATATCCTTTTTATTTATTTTGCTCTGTCAGTCTTCTACTCTTGTGGCATAGTTTGAGGGAGTAAATACATTTTTCTACATTTCAATAAATTATTCATTAGTGTTTCTGTTGGTTTGAGAGATTATAAAAAGTTATTCTTCCCTATTACAAATGATACTTGTAAAAAAAAAAAAAGAGAAAAACATATAAAACATTAGTGCTATCCTGAATGAAGAATGAAAAGAGAATAAAACAATGCTTGAAGCCATGAGATTGAGATACAGGCAAATGCTCAAATTCACTGCCAGGGAAGGTACATAACAGAAATGAAACTACACTTTTTATAGTCTTTTCATATTAGATGAGAATGTACAGCTGATTTCAGCCATTAACTACATCAATTATCAGTACCACAGTCAGTAGTAAACCCCATTTCTTCATTTTTATTGGATACATCCAGAAATCTGATCAAAAAGGATAAACCTTTACATTTAGTTTTCCTTTATACAAGCCAGTGTTTCCATTTCTCACTTAACACTACTTACCCAACAAACTTACTTATGGACTGTACTCAGATAGTTTCCATAAAGCTCTTTTAAAACTCTGTGACAATATTTTTCCAGACCAATGGTTCTTATAGACTATAGAAATCACATCCTTCCTATAAAAATAATATCACAAAAGATTTTTTTTTAAAATGTCTGCTCTCCTTTTTGAGATATGATTTAAAGCTTCAGATGAAAATTTATCTTTTTGCTTGGTCTGGAAGATTTGCTTCACTGTCTCAGGTAATAGGCTGATTTGGACAATATTCCAGCTTGTGGCATCTTATATCCACAGCAGAATTATTTCACAGTGAAGTCCATCAGCATTAGAAACTGTTGTGCTCAAGATCAATGTTCAAAATACAGTTTTAAGCCACCATTAGATTTAAACCATTATCATAAGTATGCATCCTCTTGTAAGGAGGATGTAAGGAGGATTGTAAGAACAGCAAACACTCAAACTGTCTTCCATACCTCACTCTTAAAATCAGAGTAAGAGGTTTCATGAGTGCTGAAAGATATTATCAACCTCTCTGGCCATTGAGCTTGTTGCTCAATTTGTGCATACTTTTTCTCAGCGGGTGCTTATGGTCTTGATGCGTAACTAGTGATTCTGCTTCCTTACTAGTGTATAGGAAAAATAGTTGTTATCAGCATATATGTAATGGTGTGAAACTCCACAAGGCTGAAAGGAGGCGATTAAATACTTGTTGATGAAAAGTGAATAGAAGAACTCAGAGCTGCTTTGAAGTGCAAGAGAGACCCCAGTGCAGAGGGAGCACCATACGTTTACCCACTTGTAACATAACATAACAAACATAACATAACATAACAAAACATAACAAAATGCCCTAAAAAGTCTGGTTTTTATCTGTGTGGTTTTGGAGCTTTTTGAAAGGTTAAAGTTAGTTCAGAGGCAGGCAAATCTTTTTGAAAAGAAGGCAATAAAATTGTACTAGCTAGTAAAGAGGAAAGACAACTTTTCTCCTATGTCCACCTCCTAGAAGAGCTGCACAGATGAGTTGGGACAAAGTAAGGGAAAAACTGACACAGTAACTGGGGTGTAAACTCTTAAGCTTAGCATTTTAAATGCTGTCATTTGTCATTGACAAATTTGTCAATGAAAGTCGTTTTGACACGACAGAAACAAAAGAAGAAATAAGAAATAGCAAACACTGTGCAGGGATACATAAACATAAATGCAGCCTGAATTAATCCTCTGTTCTTCTTGATCAGGCCTTAGCTAAAGCATAGTATTAAGTGCCAAGTGCTGCACTTCAGAGATAGAAGTGGAAAGAGCACAGAGGAAAGAAAACAGAGTGATCAGATGTCTAGAAACATTAACTGTAAACAAAAAAAGTCATTGAAATAATTTTGATTAAAAATAGGGTAACTTATGAAATCTTTCATATATATACATACACACACATATATACATAAGCATATGCATTTGTGTGTGCATGTAAACACATACATAAATATACATAAACTACTAAAAAGAAGGAAAGTTTATTTTGTACATCCATAATCAGTAGGATAAAGTCAGGAGTTTGAATTGCATGAAGAAAGAGGCCAAATTCAAGGAGAATGTTATCAGATTTTCAAAACATTCCAGCATTGGGAAATATTTTGCCTGGAGAAGTGGAGTGGTCAGAATCAGAATATTTCGACAAGTTGTGCATTAAGACAAGAAACAGATAAGATGACTTGCAGTCAATTTCTGTATTTATGAGCCTTGATTTTATATACATTTTAATTTTGTTCTATTAAAAGTCATCAAAATTGACACATTTATATCAACAACAAAAAAGTATTTTTAAGATGAAGTTTCAGACATTGTGTGTAATATAGTAAAATATTATGACATACCCATCAGCAATAGTGCAAGACTGTGAGAGAGCAGGTCATTTTCATACTTAAGTTTTTTGATTTTTTTTTCCAAAGCAGGCAAATTCCAACTGCTAAAAGCATACCAAGCTGCCATGTGGGAACCATGAAGAAATAATATTTTATTTTCTAATTGACTTGAAAACAGTTCTGCTGGGCGTAAACTTACTGTATTGGCATAGGCAGGTATTGACCTGTAGTTTCCACCTTGGATGGAGTTGAGCATCAACTTTGAAAATTGAATTATCGTATTCTTTGAATTTCTCTGGAGCCCAGTAGCTTTCTCATCCTGAATACAATTTGACCTTTGGTTAATTTCAGAAGGGCATTTAGAGCTGCTGATTTTTTTTCTGTAATTCATAGTTTGACAGGGTCCTTCTGAGACAGGAAAACAAGAAAAAAAAATGTAATCAGCTTCTCTATCATTTGTTTCTCAAAATTCATCTAGATTTTTACCTATTCGTTGCATTTTTGTGCTTCTACAGAATCCTCTCCTATTTTCCCATAAACAACATTTTTTCATGCAAAAAAAAAGTATAAAATCATACACTACACTGATTTTTGTCTATCCAAATTCAAACTAGAAACTCTGTTGTCTGCTCAGAAATGGTTTTCCAATGAACTATAAACCTGTTACTGACTTTGCACTCACACAAGTTTATCCACAGTTTTTCACTAAGTCCATCTTGCTTAATTTTAAGATGCTTGAGTCACAATTGCAAAGCACAAATTCTGCTTGCAGTATTTTTTTAAAGATTTTCATGCTCATTCATTTTGTTTGCTTGCTTATGATTATAAATTAATCAAAGTTGAAACTTCTTAATTATAACATCAACTGCATGTTCTCTTTTCTTCATATTTTCTTTCAGACTCAATTGCTTGCTTACTTAACTAGATTAGCCTTAAAATGCCAAAAAAGGTTATTAAAAGGGAAAAAGGCAAAGAAGGAAAAAGTCATTTCCATCAACCACACATATAAATGAGCACATAAATCATTAAATTTACATTTTCTTGGCATTTTTTTCAGTCTTCCCATCTTCAGTCTTCTTTTAATTTAGCCAAACTACACAGAAAAAAAAAGACTGGTTTTAAAATGATTGCAACCTTCCAGATGAATGCATTCAAAACTGAAGAAAAAATATATGAGGGAAGCTCATTTAGGATCCATTTTCAATTAAAATATTTTTTTACTGAAATAGTTAAATAAATGTATTTATAAGTAATATAAAATAATGGGTTTTTTAGTTACCTCACTACAGAATCCTTAATTTACTAAGTAAATAAACTTTTCTCTGGGAACAAAGGGTTTCTCATTTTGACTTTCATGCTCCACCTCTCTCATCCTTAAAGGTTTTCTGTCTAGTCCAAAATCAATAACACTTATACTTTTGGTTTTAAGGTGGCCTAAAAGGGGACTTTAATTTCAAGCACTCACAAGTAATTCCTCCCCAAAACTATTCCTCCCCACTATCTATTCTTCACCTCTTCCTTCTCCTTTCTTAGTGTTTTTGCTATGATTTTTCATAGCTTTGATACTAAGAAGCCAAAGGTGAATTTCTGAAGAAGTCAAGAATATGATTCATTTTACTTAATTGCAGGTGTCTGCACTGCTGACATGTACGTCTGAGCTAGATAGTTTAGGGTCCCCTTATAATGAACAAAGAGAAATAGAAACTCCAAGGTACATTTCTTCTCACATATTTAGACAAATCTTATGATAAGACAGGTACCTTTAGAAACATCACCTTTGGTCAAACTAATTCCATCTCTGAGTATGACTCAATTAACTGCATAAAAGCAAATCACCATGGCTTGTATTATGGTTAATGGAGAACTAATTGGTATAGTCAACACAATGTTGGGAACTATTTATCTTGCCCTAAGGATATGCAGTATTTAGATAGATGATTCAAAGCTCCTAATTTTCAGATCTTTATCAAGAAGCAGGACTTTTTTTTCCCTACTTTGGATGTTATTTTCAATCTTTTCTACATTGTTTTAAGGTGTACTTTCTGTGAAAGTCACTTAATGAAAAATGCCATATATCTGTGAAACTGGTCTGGAAACTTTGAATATTTCAGTTTAGAATGTGTATACTTCATTAAAAATACTGACTGCAGGATATTTTATGTTCCATATTGTTTTATTTTTCTCAATATTAAGCCTTTATTGTCTTAACATCTCTGAAATTACTTTTTATTTAAATTCCTTCTTCAGAAATGTATCAAAATTCTAAATATTGCCATTGTAGCAGTGAATTTTCTATCTGTCCAGAAAACACTATCTCCTGCAAGACAAAATACAGAATCCTTCATTGTTCTATTTTTTACATGGAAATATTTATCTATCTATATATCGCAGAATTACAGAATATTCAAGGTTAGAAGGGACCTCTAGAGATCATCTGGTCCAACCTTCCCGCTCCAGCGGGCACCTAGAGCAGGTGGCACAGGGCGGCAT
>JAUBOD010000950.1:241253-252550 GCA_032353885.1 Nothura maculosa
AGCTTGTCCCCTTCTTCCCTGCATTCTCCCTTCATGAACTTATACATGTTAATCATATCCCCTCTCAGCCTTCTCTTCTCCAGAGAAAGCAGGCTCAATTCTATATATCTATATAATTTTTTTGTTGTTTGTTTTAATTGGCCCTCCGAGACATGATAATCTCAACTGACTTTAGCCACATAACATCTCACATCTAATTTTGACATCTAAATTTTCTTGGTCGTTCAGAGAAAATACCTCTGATGAGTGGCTTATATGCTCTTAGACAGCTATTTTGAGACGATTTTCCCACTCTTTTAGATGGTTGAAGTTGAGTAAGATGAATATTCTCAGTTTTACTCTAATTTTGCACTGCTTCACTTCCCACAGTGAAAGTGTCAGCTTTTGATATGCTCGGAGTATCCTGTAAGAAGGAAATTTCTTTATAAATATAGAGATAAAAATTTTGGAGGGAAAAACATTTGAAAAATAAATTTATCTGAAAATCAGCATAGATGTACTGAAGGTAATGGTCCTATGCTTATTCTCCCATCCTCCCCCCCACCAATATTCTGCCATCGTCTGTGTGTTAAAATGGACAGAAACCATAATGATTATTCATTACCTTTTTATATGTTTTTATTTAAAAAAAAGATTCTAAAAAGTCATTTATTTGGGATTTCATCAGTCAATATTTACAAGATTCCCATGAAATAGATAAAGCTTGAAACAATATGTTCAGGGCTTTGTGCAACAAGTCAAATATAGCTGTTATTCACACTAGGAGGAATGTTCTGGGTATTAAATTATCCACAGGCTGCAGTTAAGCAATTCAATACTCAATCTGGTAAAAGCCCAAGGAAATAAAAATCACATAAGGAATTCTGGACTGAAAGAATATTTTCTGTCTAATTTCTGACGTGTGATGACAGTTCATCTTACATCATGTCACATTAACTTAACACACTCAAAGAAACAAACCTGTTTTACCAAAGCAGAGAGAGACGGTGAGGAAAAAAAAGATGTGTTCAAAGGAATTCTTCTCCTCAAACAGATCCTTATACTATCACTCTGGACAGTGAGCAGTCAATCCAAATTTAGCAGGCAGATGGAGACAGAGCAGATGAGTAAGTGGATCCTCTTTCTCTGAGGAGCTGGCAGACGTTGTGGTTCACCAGACACCTGAGTTATGCTTTAAATAGGTTAGCATGTCTATAATTTACAAAGAGAAAATGCAGTTAGCAGAACAAACGAGCTAAGCATCTGGTCTATGTCGCTAACTGGAACTGTGTTTTCTGCAGGTATTTGAAAAGAAGAACTTCCAAAAACAAAATCCCACTGTTGAATAGAGGTATTCTTCTTCAGGCTGTATCATTGACAGAACATCCCCGTCTGAGATGTACTTAAAGCATATATAGTTCAGTCTTAACTTCATGACCACTCATATTCACTATTGATTTTGAGTCAACTTCTGTGACAGTTTCTATCAAAATTTGGGGACCATAAGCACTCCATTTGGGAGATTTATGCAAATTAATTTGTACATATCTTCAACTGGATATTCACAACTATCAAAAGTCCTAGCAACAGGATATGCATCATTCCTCTCTTTCAAGAGATACCGGTATTTTTCAGCTAGTAGCTCAATATAGTCTTAACTCAATACTGTGCCATAGGAAGTAGTTTTTTGTTTTTTGTTTTTTCCTGGATGAAAAATAAAACTGGACACCTAATTGTTCACGCTGAATAAAAATTCCATGACATTGCTTGAGTATTTTAAAATTAAGCTTCTCTATAGCTGTTACTCTCTGTGCTTGCCAACCTCTCACTCGGTATTTCCTGGAGTTTTGTATTTGAATGAGTAATATTTCTAAGCCACACTTATACCACATGGAAGAGAAGTTGCTATTTGCATGAAAGAGATCTTCTTGTTATGGTACATAGATGTACTGAAAAACTTTGTCTAGAATAAGCAAGTTTACAAAATGAGAGATCAATTTCTGTAAACTGGAGATGAACCACTATCGATAGATGAGTAAGTCTGAAAAAGAAGTTTAATTCACCCTCCAAAGTTCTCCAGGCTGAACAAACCTACATGTCTCAGTGTCTTCTCATTTGTCATGTGTTCCTGTTCCTGACTCCTTAGATAGTTCTCAAGTTGACTTAATTTAATCAGTCAATGCCTTCCTTGTACTGTGGAGCCCAAAATAGGACACAGGGCTCCAGATATGGCTTAGTAAGAGCAAAATAAAAGAGAAGAATAAATTTCCCTAATCTTCTAACCATACTGTTTCTAATCTTCTGATTTTACAGTGTGATATGCAGTTAGCTTTCTCTGCAAGGGCACACTGCTGACATATGTTCAACTTGTCCATCAGGGTATCAGGTCGTTTGTTGCAAAGTCTTTTTTTCCCAGGCAGGCTGACAGCCAGCATGTATTATTGCATACTTAATGATGCATTGATGCAGTGGGCACTGAAATATTATTGTCATAAATAATAATTTCTGCTGCAACCACCATCAGCAGAAAGTTATTATATCATAGGATTGTTTTCTATCCCATAGACCTTCCCTGTTGTTGTATAATCACCATAGCTAGTATTGAAATGTTGACTGTGATTTACTGGCAGCAAACAGAGATGAAGCAGTCTCTAGGATATTTAACACTTTAAAATCCAAGGTTAGTTAGTTTAAACTATCCGGTTTATCAAGAAATATCTTCATCTCCAAGCAACAACTTTTCCCAATAAAAAGAGTTGATTGAAATAAGTCAGATAAATCCAATTCATGTATTCCGTATATTCTACTCACTGCAGTTAGATTATCTTGTTAATTTATCTATTATATTATCCAGTAAGAATAACAGTCATTGACTGGAGGAGATTAATTTATTTGTGATTTTAAATATATGAAAAACAATGAAGTAAAAGGAAAGAAAGAAGGAAAAAATCTTTAAAATACCACAAGTTTTGTGACTTTTCCCAGCCTAATTGAGGAAAACACTAAAAATAAAAACCCTGGAGAATAACTACATCAAATGTATGATCATCATGACCATACATTTTTGTATATTTAAGTATCTAAACTAACCTCTCTTTGGCCTATTTATTTTGAGAAACAAAGGATGTAAAATTGTAGATGCTATGACCTCCACATTTTATACAGTTCTCAAAGAGAGTTTAGCATTGTAAACTGCTGCCATTTTCTCTCTTCAATAGACACTTTGCAGTACCTATATCCCAGACAAATAGCCAGCTTGGTCAGTTTTTTTCTCCCTTCTCTTGATAAATGTTTCCCCTTTTCCACTTGGCTGGCAGAAAGACGACTATTAAACGTTCATTTGTTTAAGCTAACAAACTGTGGTCATCTCGTCCCCGGGGAGGGCAGGAATCCAAACAGGTCTAAAATGGCATCATTTAGGAACACAATCAATTCATTATCTTTTTCATAAAATTTGCATGTGCTGACATTAATCATAATGGAGTGTCACTGGGCACAAAGTTCCTACCTAAGCAAGTTCCATGCTGCAGCATCTCTTTATCACTTAACTGCCTCTTATAGTTAGGCTTTTATTGTCTGCTCATTCAACTGTTGTTTTATGAGTGCTTGTGTGCCTTTTGTGTGCACCAACTGAACAACCTCCAGTGAACCTTTGTTCAGTGGTCTCCACATGGGTTTGTTTATTCTGCATTCACACATTGTCCTAGAAATGAACTCTTTATAACTCTTTCTCCTTTTTTTTTTCTCCTACTTATTCTTTTAGAAAAATTCTCCTGAACAGGATAGTTTTGCTTTCATGTCCAAATGTAATGTTGCTGTTATAATGTGAAATACAGGCTCTTCATTTTTGGTATTTGTGTGGCCTTCATTATGGTTTCATCTGATTCGCTAAAAGTCTTTATTGTACCTGCACTAAAAAATAATTTTCATCTCTGATTTAAGCTGTAGATTAAAAAAAATATATATCAGAAAGTCTATTTCCATTTCCTCTTTTATAGGAAAACTAAAATAAAAGATATTTGGCTACTGTGTATGTTCAATGTGTCTGAGAGTTAATTATTCACTTACACTGAAACCCTTTAATATTCATTAGCAGCTTTGGGATTTTTGAAATATATGGGAACACAAAATACAAGATTGTTTTACTAAGGCAGATAGTAGGGGAAATTAATTACTTGATCTCTCAACTACTTGATTTCAACTTAACTCAAAGTAGGATTCCTTTATTAGATTACAGCATCTAAACTTAACCGTAAAGCATCTCATTTAGGGACATTTTTATGCACAGTTTTTACAAATAAGTTTATGTTGAAAAGATAAAGCTTAGCTTTTTACAATGAGCAGCTGTCTCAGCACAGATTTCTCATGGTGCAATGTTCAGAAATAGTTGTTCTAACCTTGATGGAGACGAAGTCAACTCTAGGAAGAGAGTTTGGGGTAGACCTCATTCAAAGATTACCCTTAAAGTCAAAGTGGGGTAAAAAAACCACATCTATATCTTGTGAAAGCTTGATTTTACAGTGACAGAAATGTTACAAATCAATTTCCAGAGAAGTATTTTTATCTTTAGAATGATTCTGTAGTTGTTAAAGAAATACTTATATTTGTATTCCATGAGCATTTTTTAAAAAAGTAAAATAAATAATTGCTAATATCACTGTATAGTTATATTTTAAGTGTTTTTTTTTAAATAGAGATATACACATACACATATACACATATTAGTATGTGTATATGTGTATATACTAATCTGGTCTCTACTGACTGCATAAGATAATCAGTACCTTGGAAATATAAACTGAGGTTACATTTAGATTCCATTGTATCAGTGGATTAGAAAAGCTGAAGAAAAGTTAATCAGCTATTAAATCCAATAGTTTAGTTTTAGAAACTGTAATTAGTAATAAGTCCTTTTCTTTCACTTCCCTCCTTTACTTTGTGACATTTTGTGGCTCTTTTAATCACTTTTTTTTTTTTTTTTTTTTAAGTCCTGTCAATGCTCTTGGGATAGCACATTTTAACAGGTAGCTAGGACTCAGGAAATTAGAAACAGTTAAAATGACTTTTTTCTCTTGGTGTTCTCAGTATGTCATAGAACACCATGAAAAAAAGACATGAGTGATAGAAACTCGATCTGATTCAGACCATTTTCCAGGGAGAAACAGATTTCTTATGCTTTAAAGAAGTCCACAATGCTTTTGAAAATGACACTTGTTGCCACAAAGGGTAGTAAAGATGCCAGAAGTGCAGGAGTTAATATATATAAGTTCTATAGCAGTTATTGAAAAATATAACAAAAAAAAGCCTGAAAACCAACGATAAGTTCAATCAGAAAAGTCATTTCAGAAAAAAAGCAAAGTTTCAGGAAAAGCTTTTGTGTTTGAAGTTACATTTATCTTGATAAAATTCTGTTTAGAACCAATTTTTATATTGCAATATTTCCAGACTAGAAAGTTGAACTTCGTATTTACAATAGATTTTAGAGGGAGAATATTTTTGAAACTTGATCGGTTTTGTAAGCTTACATTTTAATGAAATATTTTGAATATTGTTAAAACACTTTATCAAAACATTTTCTTTGTCATTTTTTTTTCCAGTTTCAGACCAATTTGCAAACAAAATCATTTTTTAAAAATATTTCACTATAGAGATGGGAACACCTTTACTTCCACATGGAACTTTTCTTCTAGGACTCAAAATGTCTCCTAATGAAAACATATAGATGTGCATGTGTATGTATACATAGATGCCTATATTTATATATATTTTTATATATATATAATATATTTATGTATATTTTGTGTATATATTTGTGTATATTGGGTGTATATATTTATACATATATACACATAGAGAGATAAGTACTCTGTTATAGTACATCATACTCATAGGTGACATCACCTGCCATGATTGAGCCAAAAAGACTGGTTTTTAATAACTTTGACCTAAAAAAAAATAGCAGCTACTTAAATCTCTTTGTAGGTACTAGAAGAGAACCAATGAATTCTGTGTTACGCATAAGTAGCATTTTCATTCTACCATAAGCCAAAACCAGAAAGGGTCCATAATCAAGAAAGAGAAACAGTGCTTTTATGGCAGACTCACAACCAGAAAAGCTCCCTGATTTCTCCTTTAGAGTGTAAGTCCCTGAATCATGATGATCCCACTAAAAACTGCATTTAGCTATTGCCATGCCATAAGTATTTTATATTTACATGTACATCCTATATTTAATTTACGGTTACACATCATTTCAAATGTACCTCTTTTTTTTTTTTCTCACTCTTTTTTTTCCCCATTTACTGATACTGAATAACATATAAATTTTAAAGCTGTTTCATTTTTGAAAATTGCTATTGTAGAGCACTTGAATTTATACTTCTCCCGATTACATATTGTGAAAGACTCGAGAACAACATCTCTCTTCCATGCCAGACATTTTATTTATGGACACACCTAACAAGGGTGAGGCAGGCCTGTGATTAAATAACCAGTTATAGTATTATTGTTATCTTTTACTTGAAGTGAAGAAATCAGCTCTAGCGGAACAAACATCCCTGACATCTCCCTTGAATTTAACTCTCCTCAAAGGGTAATATTTTGCCTTAATGTTGCTCATTGCACCTGTGAAAGAATAATACTTTTTCTACTCAGAAACGAGGATTGTTTAATACCACTATTTTCTTATCTAGTAATTTAGCTGTTTAATGTAATTTTAAAAGTTTTTAGTCTTTCAAAGAAATGGTTATTTCTATCTTACAGGAAATATATAAGGCAGAATATTCTGTTGAGGAAGAGGGAGAAGATGTTATCAAGATCTATTACAGTTTTCTTTTTTCTTTTTTTTTCCTCCTCCCTCCATCTCCTTTTCATTATGTTTTTAAGTTCCTTGGGATCCATTTAATCTGCCCAAAATAAGAAATCTGCAATGTAAACCATCTATATCTTGGCTAGTGATCCAGACTCTCCGAGGCTAAGTTCATCCTAAGCAATCATTGCAAACACGTATGAGTCTTACCTTAAAAACTAGTAAATAACTACTATTAACTAGTAATTAATTACTTGTAACTAGTAATTTGGCCATGAAGCATGACAAGACATAGTTTTTATACACTATAGGCACCTTTGTTTAGAGGATACAAATCTTCTTTGTTCTTTTGGATGTAGATTTCTCTCTATATGTGAATCCAGAGCAAAAGTAGCATACAAAAATAACACAGGAACAAGGAAGACCCTGTCTCTTTACTGACTGATTCATTTAGTAGGATTGCACCTAGAAGCTCCTACCATGACTGAAAGACCATTGCACCAGACTCTGCGAAGTACACAGCCAAAGGTAATCTTTGTGGTGGAGAAGCTTGTAATCTAAAGAGACAAGTGATGGATTATGTGTCTGCATGCATCTATATTGATCTGTAATGGAAACAGGGAGTCTCATGAGCTTGTTGGAGAGGGATCTATTTCCAAATTTAGCTTGCTTTCCAAGTGTCCATCTCTTTGAAATATGTCCTTATAACCTGCTGAAACACTGGGCAGAGCCAAGTGTAACACTTTTACACTATTCAGGAGTCCTATCTTGTTTGAATTGTTGATTTTCCATGCCCTATTACTGAGCAGAATGCAGTAGTCAACTATGTCAACCATGCTGAATACCAAGGAATAGTATCTTTTCTAGTTGCTATTCTCCTCCTTTTTGTTCTTTTATTTTTACTTTTTATTTCTTTTTTACTTGCTAAATTAAAAGTTTAAATTCATTTCTTGTTTAAAACAACTGCAATAGAATTAGTAGCTCTTGGCTATATTTTATCTTCAGCTGTTGTCTATCACTTTTTCTGGGATTATACTGCAGTTGACTGCGAAGCACAGCAAGACTCAAATTGGTCATTGATCTAAAAAACCACAACTGTAATATCACAGATGAATAGAAAAATATGAGTACAGTGAAGCTTTTTGGGTATATTACAGACACAGTACAAAGATTCTGGTCTTCTAAGCCTCAATTATTATATGTCCTTCTGGCTGAGTGAGCTCCAGAGGTGGATCATAAAGTGGTTTGTTTTTTCATATCTCATACTTTTATATCTATCTAGGCTTGACTTCTTTTCTTTTCTGTTTTGTATTGTTTCTAGGTTTAACTCAGCTTTCCACAATAAATACAGTGGATCAAGAAGTACTGTTTCTCAGCTGGACTGCTTACTACATCTCTCTGCTGTGAATTTTTACTGACAACTAGTCATGGTTCTTTCCTTAAATAGACTGCCTGTCCTTGTCTCTTGCATTCTTCTATTGTTAAATCATATTAGCCATATTTCCTTAAATAAATAAATAAATAAACATTCAAATAATTCTGTCTCTAATGCAGGGAATATCTTCATACTTTTCTGTCTTTTAATTTTGTATTAAAGTCTAGCAACATAAGTAAAGCAAACATAGGATTTCATATTTCATTTTATTTACACTAAACTTAAAACAACATTACAGTAAGCATACATAGCAACATATCTTCATATGGTTCAAAAAGCTTATCTTGAATGATCAAGTGTTGCTAAAATGCAAGAATAATGATTGTTTTTATTTGGTTGTTATTTTTTAGATAAACACTGGCAGATTGCACTTAATTTTTTATTTAGACAGCAATATTTTAGTTGGCTAGTGTGATGTGATGAATTCAGTCTTGTGAGGATACCCCAGTGGTACTAAGTATTAAAGGGATATTTTAAGTCATATAGTAATAATCTGAACAGTGCTTCAATATATACAGGAAAAAAATTGTAAAAAACATTTTGAGAAGAGACACTTAAAATGATATATAAATATATGCCTTTGCATTATTTTTTGTCTATATTCAGTTGATCATATGATCAAATATTTTATGATTCATGCGTTGTCTACACACTGTATTAGAGATTTTTTTTTTTTTTTGCTTAGAGACATAGGTTTTTTTTCCATAATGTTCACACTAATGGTCTTGGAACTTATGGTTCCCAATTGTTTGCTCTGATCATAGTAACTCTACTGCTGGGCTACTCTTAATAGAGAAAAGAAGTTCTTTCTGGTATTGCCCTTTAGGGATCCTACATGTGTTAAGCTGTCCTTCTCCTGCCCTCAAAGGAGAAAGAAATCAATACATTTGCTGGACTAGTTGTTATGCAATCAGATATCTGGACATCATAACACCGATCATGTTGCAAACTCATCCTTCAGCTGACATGTTTTCTGTACTGTCAACCCCATCTATCCCACTGATGAGCTCGTATCAAGTATATATTTTCCTGACAAATGTCATTTCCCAATAAGGCCTAGTGAAGTACTCCACAAAATGGGTGTACAAAGGGATTTTTTTTTCCTATTTTTATCAAGATAGATGAATGGAATACTGTTCCTTTCCTCTGATTTTCTCTTTTCTTTTTGTTACTGAAAATACCTACAATGAAGAAAGTATATCCTTGACGAATACAATCTAATCTCCATCTGTTTCTTTTCATGAAGAAGAAGACTATTGGGTTTGCAAGGTCCCAGGAGAGATGCAGATCATGAAATACCTGCAGATCTCTTAAACACAATTATTATTTATTTGTATTCAGGTGCTGCCTACTACAGATAGATTTCACTAGTGGTATATCAGTGAGCATTGAGACACGTTTCTAGAGTGTCACATATATATATATACTGATAAAGGCTGAGCATGATTTTACAGCAGACTAATATGATTTCCTGAAAAGTAATAATAATAATAATAATAATAAAAATCATAGATAGTCTAAATTAGCTACCTCAGTGTAACAGTAGACAGAGTAGAGTAGAGTAGACAGAAAGATTTAATTCCATTTAAGGACTAGTAGAGGCTAGTCCTTTGCTTCTCAAGTTGCTCTTTGTCTTTGGATCCTCAAATGAGTAGTTTTCTCTGTTCTAACAGAATTTCTTAATGCCATGTTGTTTTAGTGCCCTGACATTCATGTACATATAAATGTCATAATCAATAAGTAACATACACAAACACATGCCCAGACAACTTGAATGGGTACAAGAAGTGGATAGAAACTTCTCATACATTTTCTTTCCTTTCAAGGATTGCTAATGATATTGATGCAATATATCATTTTTATTTCCAATTAGTTTCACGTCACCTCTTAGAAAAGAACACATTTAGATCTGTCACAGCTACTTTTTGATTTAAAACAGCAGACAGAACATTCCTACCACACATAGACTTTAAGACATCAAGTTAAATGCCTCAAGTTGGATGCTTAGACCTCCTCCATAATGCATGGACATCTGAGGGCTTCCTCAGGAAAAATGTCATAAACGATATATACGTAGGTGCTCCAAACCTCTCGAGGCATATCTGGAGATGTCGGTGTCTGCACTGTCATGGATCATGAAGAAGACCAAATTTATAAGTTAGTTTGCTTAAAATAGGCATTTAAAAGATGTTTTAGACATTTATATCACTAGGCTAAAATAATTCAGGATGATACACTGGAAGTCAAAAATATTCCACATTCCTGTGCCCCTTTATTTTCTTATTGAAGAATATGTAGTGTACAGTACATTTTTCATTAGATGATAATAATGATGATGATAATAAAAAGATTTTTGACTAAAGAAGTAATGAGATGTTTATATTAGTACTAAGTAGCAGGCGATCTTGGTACAAAGTAAAAAAAAAAAAGGGAAAAAAATAAACAAATTGAGTATGTAATTTTATTAACACATAGTTAAAAATCACAGCATGTTATGAACTACAATACAAGTAGTGAAAAATTTCCTAGTACATAGAATGTACCCTTTTTACCCAATCATCTTTAAATGGTAACATTTATCTCTGCATGGGAGATATTTTGAAAATAAGTCATTCTCTTTCAGAAGAAAGGAAGAAAAAGGAAGGACGGAAAAGGAAGGAAGGAAGGAAAAGGAAGGAAGGAAGAGGAAGGAA
This sequence comes from Nothura maculosa, assembly GCA_032353885.1. NCBI lineage: Eukaryota > Metazoa > Chordata > Aves > Tinamiformes > Tinamidae > Nothura > Nothura maculosa. The sequence goes on from JAUBOD010000950.1 coordinate 252,169, forward strand.
GGAAGGACGAGGAAGGAAGGAAGGAAGGAAGGAAGGAAGGAAGGAAGGAAAAGGAAGGAAGGAAGGAAAAGGAAGGAAGGAAGGAAGGAAGGAAGGGAGGAAGGAATGCCTCAATTTTAAGAGTTAGTTTCATATGCAAAATATGACTACAAGAAAAGACAAACCAGGTCCCTAGCTGTTGCGGATGTTTGTTCTTCTCTTCTAGATCCTGGATCAGACCTACACTCAGGTGCATCTAAGTATATACCGTTTTTTTTTTTCTCTTAACAACTTTCGAGTATCCATCTGAAAGCCAAACTACTTTGTGCGATAGCAAGTTCACAAGAAAAAAAAACTATCTCTGGAATGCATATAAAATTGCATTAATTGTACATCAATTGTA
>JAUBOD010000950.1:252650-286879 GCA_032353885.1 Nothura maculosa
CCCTTCATGTATTTATACATGTTAATAAGATCCCCTCTCAGCCTTCTCTTCTCTAAGCTGAACAGGCCCAGCTCACATAGTCTTTCCTTATACGAGAGATGCTCCAGTCCGTTAATCATCTTTGTTGCCCTCCACTGGACCCTCTCTAGAAGCTCCATGTCATTCTTATACTGGGGAGCCTAGAACTGCACACAGTACTCTAGGTGCGGCCTCACCAGAGCTGAGTAGAAGGGCAGAATCACCTCCTTCGAACTGCTGACAACGCTCCTCCTGATGCAGACCAGGATCCCATTGGCCTTCTTGGTCACGAGGACACACTGCTGACTCATGGTTAACTTGATGGCAACCAAGACTCCCAGGTCCCTCTCTGCAGAGCTGCTTTCCAGCAGGTCGACCCCTAATCTGTACTGGTTCCTCCCCAGGTGCAGGACCCTACAATTGTCCTTGTTGAACCTCATGAGTTTCCTCTCTGCTCAACTCTCCAGCCTGTCCAGGTCCCTCTGGATGGCACCACATCCCTCCGGAGTGTCGGCCACTCCACCCAGCTTGGTGTCATCCGCAAACTTGCTCAGGGTGCACTCCGTGGCTCCGTCCAGGTCGTTGATGAACAAATTAAACAGCACTGGGCCCAGCACTGACCCCTGTGGGACACCACTGGCCACAGGCCTCCAACTGGACTCGGCTCCATTTATGACCACCCTCTGAGCTCTGCCATCCAGCCAGTTCTCGATCCACCGCATTGTGTACTCGTCTAGGCCACTCCCTCATATCATATGGTAATTACATATATAATACATCAAATATATAATATTATTATAATACTATGATAAATAGTGATATAGCTATGCTGATTGAAACAATCATATCCAATAAAATTGTTTATGTCAGTCATGGTAATTCAGCATGGAATTTAAAGGACTTAAAACTTTACATAAGTTTTGTTAAAATTATGAATCTACAAATTTTATTTATTTTTAATAAAATAATAAAATAATAATTGAATGATAATTAATAATCAAATAAATAAAATAATAAAATAAATACAATAACAAGTAAATAAAATAACAAAATAGTGCCATTCTGATCAGCAGTAGAATACAAGGAAACATTGACTTTTTTGTTAATGTCTTTCCTTCATTAATTACTATTTTAATAACTATATGTGCCTGGTTTTTTTCTATATTCTAGATGGAGAAAAATAGTATTTTGCCTTCTTTATTGTCTGCTTCTAACAGTTAAAAATCCGTATTTTAAAACTGCAGAGCCTCATTATCACTTCTAGCCCTTTAAAGTTTCCCCAAGAAATCAGAAATGAACTTTTAAAATAATTTTTCTCCTTTTACACACAGTAATTTCTCATGTGTTAAGATCAGTTCTTCCCTACAGCTACAAGCTAATCGGCATGCAGGGTTCTGATTATGAAATACAAGCAATTTGAGGAAAATCTTAATGTAATTTACATTAGTAATTCTAGTTACTGGCTAGAGATTCTGAGAGAGTCCTTTAAAAAACTCACTTTTTTTCTATTCTGCAGTTATGCTCCTATTCATTTCATGGAATATGCAACAAGGACACAAATTGAAGAGGTTTTAAAAGCCTGAAGGAATAAAGTAGAAGAGAAACCTGTGGTTGGCTGAACAATACTTCTTTTTTTGTCTTAAGTGAAAAACATGAACAAGGTCAACATTGATAAACTATATTCTTAAGATATACCTTGGGACAGGTTAATACTAGAAGCAATAAGTCCTTGGTAGTTCCAGCATTCACATTTAGAGGTAGATGATAATTCAGGGTCTCAGCTAATGTTTCATGTTCTTAGCTTAGGTATGGAAAGTGCTCATTGTATAATAATAATAATAATAAAAAAAAGACTACAACTTTATATTCCTTGATGTGTTCTCCTCACCAGATTTCAGTTGCTGCGAATCTTTTGCCGCAGTGGCATCCCTTCTTCAAATAAGACTGATTAAAATGAAATTACTCAGTCTCCTGACCCATGGCAAATTTCATGAGCTGCAATTTGTCTAGTAGTTTGGCTGTGAGTACAATCTGATTGGCTATAATTTAGGTTTATAGTTCCTCCCCCTCCCTTTTTTTTTTTCAACACAGTATACTCCAGTGATCCTGAAATAAAAAATTAGTGTAAGGAGAGAAAGGAAAAAAACCACAACAGTAGTACTTTGTACTGAAAGACCTTCATGACAGGCCAGGCTTCTTAAGCAAAATATTCATCAAATTTACAAAGTTTAATTTAAGTCATACTGATGATTCCTTCAAGAAAATAAAATGCACCTATAAATCTGGTAGTTTCAATCCAGACTTTCACGCTTTGCCTTAATAACAACATGAGATCATTTTTTTTCCTCCCAATGTCCTTAATAAGAACTTTCTAATTCTAAAAAGCATAGAAAAATACATAACAAAATTTGCTCCTTGAAGCAAAGGATTTAATAGGGTTAGGATTGCACTCACAGAATATTACCACATGAAAAACCACATTTAAGGTAGATCTGCTTTACCCAGACTTTGAGCTAAAAGTTATTCTTTCTAGAAAAACTTCTTAATCCTCCTACTCACAACTCTGTCTTCTGGAAGCTGTGCTCACTAAGGCTTTGGACTTCGTACCTTCCCTCATTAAGTTCTTATGGTTATTAAAAAGAGTAAATGACTTCTTTAAGTGGGCCTTAGACTTCTACTTTGTTTCTTTGAGAGGAAAAAGCAAGATGAATATGTGACTAACTCACTTTTGTTCAAGAAGCTCTTTACAGAAAGCAGAGTAAGATGCAGAGTTTATGTCTATGCCATACTTGTTTCTATGTTTATGTGCAGATTTGAGAGCTGTTCTGTACAAAACTATCTTTGTACTATAAGAAAGTTCAGGATTTATCTGTTCTGAGAAAAGCTTCACTGTCCTTCTTATTTCAATCCCCCGATTGTGCAAAACTTAAAAAGTGAAATAGATCATCTTTCCTTTCATTTAACCCCATTTAACTTTCATTTAACCCCAGAACGCCCATAAATCCATTGGCCCTGATAGGATACACCCAATAGTACTAATGATGGACATCATTGCTAGGCTACTCCCAAACATCTTTGAAAGATCATGGAGATCAGAAGAGCTGCCAGAGGACTGCAAAAAATACAGTGTCATTCCTGACCATGTGTAAGTATATGAATGTAAGAGTATTTGAATGAATAAGTATGTGAAAAGAGGATGTCAAGAGGATGGGGCCAGACTCATTTCAACGGTGCCTGGCAACAGGACAAGCAATGGGCACAAATTGAAAGAAAATTCTATTTGAACATGAAGGAAAACATCTTAACTATGGGGGTAACAGAAATTCCAACAAAGTGAAGAAGGATGGTTAGTACTGTGTATTAGCCTCTCTGCTATATTTTTATAATTAAACTTTGTATTCATATTTATATTCAGTAGAAACTGAAAGTCTTTCTAGGTTTATTGCAACCTAGAGTGTTTCATTACTAAAGCCATTCCTATGCATCAAGTAGCCTCCTGGCTCTATAGGAATGCAGAGAACATCATTATTACAGGATAGTTGTGGCCAATATACTCATTTCTCCTATGCCGAAGAAGATAAAGATCAACTACTCCAATTGCCTGAATTGCTTATCCAGATCTTATGCACAGTCCACTTCTACAGCCAGACATACATAGCTTGCCACCCAATACTGCTGCTATGGCTGACGCAGTATTAGGAGGCACCATTGGCAATAATTTCAGCACAGTTTTATCCAAAGTATGGCAGCTTCAGTCACTAGATGCTTCCTTGCTGCGTGCCTGAAGCTCAAACAGGATAAACTAGCAGAACATATTTTCTACTTTCCAGCCTAGAAGTGAGAGTTCACATCCTTGGGGAACCAAAAATCAATTGTGACTATGCAATTCAGGAGTCAAAAACTATCACTGTTTCCAGGCCAGTTCTCTAATTTTCAATTCATTTTCCAGCTGCTTTTGACCTCATTTGGGATGGTCAATCTCATGCATCTAATTTTAGGCATCTAAATGGTTACACATGCTGTGACATGATACATGACATAGCACCTATTTAAGGCCCAAGTAATCTGAGGTGTTTTAGATGTGTAGTTCTCTTTCAGAAGTCTGAGTTTTCATATAGACTGCAAAGGTATCCTAGAGTGATCAAGTCAGATGAATCCCATCCTAATACTCCCTGAGGCTGAGACATTCTGTTTTTACTAATGCTACCTGTCCATTTAGTCTCAGTCATATGTCAAGCAAAACACTGATGCTATGTGCTACTTTGATGAGTGAGGAAAAAGAATGTTTCTATTCTTGAGAAATGTTCTTACTAGTTTCACTCCACCATGACCCGATTGCATTTAAAGCAGTCATTCTTCTATAAGATTCTGATGCCTTGCAGGCATTTTGATAACTTAAAGAGAGGTATCAGTGGCTACATCTATGAAAACAGGCCTACTAGGAGCCGAACTGTAACACAGAAGTATTTTAACTCTACAAATTGCAAGGATGAAGAAAGATACTGGTCTGGAGGAAAACCCAGAGGAGAAAAAGTCCTGAACAGTTCAGTTTAATGTTTAAATGTCATTTTGTATGCTTAATCAGTAATAAAATAACAGTTGAATAAAACAGATGATGGAAAAGTTCTCAAATGATAAAAAGGGCAATTACTGCAAGTTAAAATAGCCAATATGCACCTCATATACCTGTGCATAAAATGTTGTATTTAGCTATTTTTAATATTTGAACTTTTATATTTCTAGGGTCTTATTATCATTCATATTTCAAAACCATTTTACTATAGGAACTGGTAGAACTATAAAGACAAAGAAATATATTTTCCAAAGGGAAATATGTTAAACCTCTACTTTTTAGCAGCAAATTAAATCTTGGTCAAATTATTAGGGACTGAAGAGTTATCTTTTAGAGTTTAAAATGTGTGCTGCTCTAATTCTACAGGACTATATAATCTATTGATCAAGCATTGAGGTGTCTTCTTATAAATAATCAACATGCTTTCCAGGGAATAATTCTGGTATTAAGGAGCTTTGAAGTCTTAATTTTTTTTTTATATAAACACACTTTAAGATATAATGGAAAAAGGAAAGCTCAAAAATGCATGCATTATCATCTGATTACTTTTAATGCAATATTTTTTAACTTATTCACAAATATCTGCTGGAGTTGTTTCTATGTACAAATAGGTAAAAAGAAACAGAAATATTCCAGGCTGAAGGAGACCATTAGTGGCACTGGAGACAACATGACTGGCCATTCCCAAAGTTTCTGCACTGAGACATTTCTAAAATTCAGCCAAGCTAGCAATTCTAAAACCACATAAGAAATACTAAATGACGGCCTGTGGTTATCTGCCTGCTTGAGATTAGGAAATCAAAGTATTTGAACATAAGGGGCATTTCCTCCCTGTGCTGCTCCCTCCTGTGCAAGAGAACCAGGCAGCCTGTTCTGCAGAACTGCTTCCGGAGTGTCCCTATTAAGTGATATACTGACCCAGACAAGTCCTGGGACCAGAATGAGAGTGCTTTCAAAGACCTAGGACAAAAGAATCACAGATTTATTGATGTCTGTGATCCACACAAACATCAGCTTCCTCGCTCAGCCAAAGGTCAGTGGAAATCTCTCAGACCTCATAAAAGAAGTTCTACAGGCTAATTTACCCCCTTCTTGAGTAAGTAGGTTTCCCTTCTCTCCCAGCCTGTATGCCAGCAGGGAAGAAAAAAAGTTTTGAAGATAAAAGCCTTTGTGCAGCAAGTGAAGAGGAAAGACGAGAAATGTCTGGTGAAATGCAATATATATCAACTATGCTTAAAAAAACTCTTCCTCACCCTAGAACATTTTCTGTTTTTCAATTAAGAGAATTGCAAATAAAGTTTCTCCAAATCAAAGTCAAATTGGAATACACACAGTAATTCACCATTTTTCAAATAAAGCACTGCATGTCTAAAAGTAAAGCAATTTTTTACTGATTCCTATATATTTGTCAGTAAAAGTGATTTCTTTTTATTAGGCCATTTTTCAAATTCCAGTCAAGCATTGTGCTTTAGTGGAAAATAAAAGACAAAAAACAACCATCTTTTTCTAGAATTAATTTTGTCAATACCGTCTGTTCTTTTATTATGCAATATAAGAACAATTAAGCCATTTTTAAAAAGAAAGTAACTTTGAAGATAACAGTCCTCAGTTATTGTTTTTTTTTCTTTAAAAAAAGACCTAATAAGGAAATACAATTTTATTACTTTTGTTATTGATGCTATAAAACTGTACTTTAATGCCTCGGAAATACAATGTAATTGATCATGTTTTGGAAATGCATTAATATGAGTTACTGTATTTCTCATATGTAATTTGAAATTATGTAAAGATATAAAACTGTCCTGTTGCGCGGTGTAAATCTATGAATTACTGTTTTGTTGTATTAAATTAAACACGTATGATCAAATAGGGATGAAAAGAGGATTTTTGACTCACTGTCTGCAAAAGCTTCGCTGTGAACTAAACTTGACTAAGTAGGCAATATTGCATGGCAGCATCTGAACTTTCACTGATGTGAGATACTGGATTGCAGCTATTGACCTTTATTCCTTTAAGTCTTGGCAGGACTTAAGGAAAAAACAATAAAAGAAAAGAAGAAGGAGAAAAAAATATGGTCTATAAAAATGGTCATTTAGTAGTAAAAAATAAAGGACTTTACTGAGGACAAAATAATCAAGTGAGAGAGAAGTTTAATGACCTCTTAAAAGGAAATGCTCTTTTCAGGAGAGAAACTGACTTTTGTTTCATTGTCTTCCTCATAAATAAGGGGAACAAATAACAATGGTAAGACATAGATTAAGTGAAATAGCTTGGTGAGTTGTTAAAATATAAGATGATGATATAGATGAACAATATCAAGAATCATATCACAGGAGAATATTTACAAATAAAATATATTTTATTGAAAATAGTAATTCAATAAGACTAAAAATAAGTGGAAATATTTATTCTATTTGTTATTATTATTACTGTTTGGTATACTTTTCTGATGACTTCCAGATATTATAATTTCCAGAATACATTTATTCATATTCCTTCCTTTTTTGAATTCTCATTTTCTCTCCTCACAATAATTTCTCAGTAGTAAAAAGAAGAAAAAGCAAACAGAGAAAGATAGAATGCTCACAATTTTTCAATCAGCTAATATTTTAAGAAACCTGAGACATGAAGAGTCTCTGAGTCTTTCAGTGCAAAGTTTTTATTATTATTTTTTTAATTATCGTATTTATTACCCCAGAGCTTACTGCCTTCAACCAGTAATTAACACTTTCAGGACCAGCTTTTTTTTTTGTATTAGATCTTTCATATGAACATTAAGAAAACAAGACTACTAAAACACATATGACACACTGCTAAATTATTATTTTTTCCATGTGACTAATGTCAGAAGTTCTAATATCTCTTTTTAATGCATTATGTAACAATTTTCTCACTAGTAAGAGCTTAACATTTTCAGAAGGTATTTAATAAAAGCCTGGACTCTAGCAAAGGCATGGTGGGGGTGGGAGAGGGGAGGAAGTGTTCCATATCAGTTTATGAAGTTAAAATAAGAGTAAGAAATCTGGTTAAAATATGAGGTGCAGATAAAGCTTTTGGAACAGATGGAGAATTTGCAAGTTGCTCATAAATGATCCTGCCATGGGGGACAGGACCCAAGAGAAAGAAGGAGGGATGTTTTTAACTGTTTATTGCAATCTGCTGTGCAGATCTGGCAAAGGCTCCACTGCCATTTTTTGCTACCATTTTTCTGTTTGCTATGTGCTCATTTCTGAAATTCTTTGTGTTTTTTTTTTTCTGTGTTTCTGCTAGAGATGATTTTTTTAAATTTAGAGTGAACTTTGTCTACTGAGCCAGGGAAAGAGAAAGAGGGAAAGAAAGATATTGTGGGTAGCATCTTCCTGACTTTGTTCTCATCTCTAAGCTGCTTTGAATGCCTTGCCGCTATTACTGATATTATGTGGTTGCTTTGACTAAGTGCATCGTCATATTCATTCACGGAGAGCACCAAAACTCGACCTCCACCAACTATTAGTGTGCACAAAATCTCCCAATCACAGCAAAATTCTTTTCACCCCATATCATATGTTATTCAATGGGAGGGACCCAGAAGCTCTCATTTCAGCAGGTGTTGGAGAATGAAAGACTTGTTAAGGCGGCCTCAAATTCTATTTCAGTAAGCACATGAAGTTTGTCATTTTTAAGTTTTTGTTTCGGAAAGATAGATGATTACCTTCCTGTTTGCCTCCTGATACGCATCACAGTTTCATCTTAACTTCTCTCCAATTCCTTTTTTTGTATGCTATGAGATAGAAATAACTATTTCAGAGACAGATTAACAGCCACAGAGGGTAAATATCGGAGGAAAAAAAAACTCACAAAACAAACGAAAACACAGAGATGGAAGTAGGGCCTTTCTCCTACTTTAGAAAGCAATTCTGTAAATCTTAGTCAGTGCTCTCATGCTCCCTATGTTTTGGGATGAGAATCACAGCTGCCTTCCTCCCCTTCTCCCGTGTGGCATCCTGCATAAAGCCAGTGACGGAAGCTGTTGTTTGGTGCATTTATCCCAAAGCAGGCCCGTTCCCATACTTACCAATTCTGATACAATTACTGGCCAGTGCTATTTGTACTGTTTGGATGTGAAAAACTCCTAAAGTTAAATTCTGAATGAAGCCTGGTCTTTTGGGTTGGCTCAATGCTACCAAATGATCAATACTTTCTTCCTTGCAGTTCCTTTTTTATCAGAGTGTGAAGCTTCCCACTAAGGTTCATAACCTTGGCGGTCATCTTTCATCCTGAACTGTCTTTGATTATAATTTTACATCACACAAATCTCATTCTATCATCTCCAAAATATAGCAAGGCTGTGACCAAAGCTGTCTCAGGATGATGCCAAGTCAATAATTCATACCTTTATTACATCTCTGCTGGGTAGCTGTAATTCAACCTAGTTGTTGTAATTGTAGTACGCCAGCACCTGTAGATTGGTGTGCCTGAAGCAGTTCTGCGTTCAGCAATTGCTCCATGCCTTTTATATCATATCCATGGGCCTAATACGCCTGAAATATACAGGAAATGCCTACCATCCCTTTACAGAGACAAAGAATTTATGCCACTTAAGATTTCAAATTCTTCCTTATGAAATACCACGGTTGAAAGGTAATTCTTTTAGACTATCAATTGTGCACAGGTTTTTGTTCTTTCTCTTCCTTTGTTCCTGTCTCTTATCTTTCCATCCCTTCTTCTTTCCATTGACATCACATAGCTTTTATCTGGTATCTTTTTGGTTTGGGTTTTGTTTGTTTGTTTTTTTCTAGGTCAGTCATCCATATCAAAACCAGCTGTGAGACAACTATTCTTAGAGATACAAAACTAGCTAAAGAATGAACTGTCACTATTCTTCCCAGTCTACAGGAAAAAGAAAAGAAAGAAAGAAAAAAGAAAAAAAAATCTGTAAAAAAGTAGAGATTAGCCATAGAATGCAAAGCTGTCACTGGTCCCCTATGCATGCTGCTACATTATTCTACTCTAAACAGAGAAGAATTCTATTTTTGGGGAACTTTCGGGAACTCTATGAGGCTTCTGTGAGTCCACTTCTCCTGCCTTTGGAGATCTCACCGAACAGAAGTGCCACCTGCCCATATATTAAATGTCTCCAGTCTGATGCCAATAATGGAACTTCCTGAGATTACATTCAGCACTATCATCGTACAGAACATGGAGTTAAGGATGTTCCACATAGCTATAGTAACCATGAATGCGTGTAGTAAACACTTTTGAGGAAAGAAATAAAAATAAAATAAAATAAAATAAAATATGGAAATCAGGTGCCTCTCTGATGCCTTTAAATTGAATGTTTTCTTTTTAACACACTCTCTACTGCGAAGCAGGACACAGTACTGAAGCTTTGTGATCCACTGCTAATATATCTGCCCTCATACACTGAAATAGCAGATCTTCATGGAAATGTCACCCAGTCACATCTTGGAATGACATTAAATAGAATGTCGGTTGGAACTAAAATAAGTTAATTTTGCTTTAAGTTCAAGTTCAGTTACTTTTCTGTGTGCATTAGACAAATTTTACTTAGTGCTATCAGTTTGGCATGTCTCACATAATTTATTTAATTCCCTAAATCTGCACCTCTCAGATTTATGTGATTTTATAACACTAAAATCTAATTTGCTTACACAAACTTGTAGGTATTAGCATTGCAAGAAGAAGGTGGAAGAATGTACACCTAAAATGCACACTCATGTAATAGCAGCAAACAATAAAAAAAAAAAATTATTATAGTAAAATAGTATGTTTAAATATTTTTACATATCTTTATGTATGCATTTGGAGTTGACGACCTTACCCATTTACAAAAGTACATGACAAGCCTTGTTTCTTCTAAATATAAAATTAGTGCTCCCACTATTAAGATGGGGAAAAAGAATAAGCTGCCAAAGAAAACCCATTACAAAGACCAGGTCTACATAACTTTGTCTTTGCTCCAGATGCAGGTACTACACTGACCTTTCTGTGCTAGCCAGAATAATATATCAGAGGAACCCAGGCTCCCTGTGTATATACCCACTGTATATCAGTATCACACAGTTTATATTTTAAAGCATATTTATCACAACAGAGTCAAACAGGGCAAAATTCCCAAACCAATCTATAATTTACAATCCAACATTTGGGACTCAGTAATTATTTGGCTTCTGTTTATGTGTGCATGCATGTGTGCTTATTATTTTATTTAGTTATGTGAGATGTGTGAATATGAGTTTAATTCTGGAGGCTTATGATATAAAAACCCTGTGTGTGATTTATTAAAAACAAACGATGTAGCAGAAAGATTATATTCCCTTGTAATGGTAGGGGGTACTTGCCAGCTCCTGGTAAAACGGACTGCTAACTAGTACCTTTGCAAGAGCTGCTAGTTGAAAAGCTGTCTTGCTTTTGCTTTTGGGACTATCTGGGGAGCCTATTTTGCTTTTTTATTATTTTTTTTTCTACCTTTTGGCTGTTATTTTCACGCTTGTTCTCCACAGAGTCCATAGACCCTCTTCTGAACTGAAGCAGAGGAGGTTATCCTGGAGGATGTTCAGCACTGGGGCTGAACCCCTGAATGGAAGGGGCAGGAGATACCTGCAAACAGGTAACAGCTTGGGTCCCTCTGGGATTCAGATATGTTCAAACATCCCAATCCTTCTATTCACAGGAGGAGCAGGATATGCTGAGAAACCTTTGATAAGCATAAGGTGAAATTGTGCCAACAAGACCGCGAGCGTCTTTCAAGAGTTACTTTCTGCTCTGAAACTTGTCCCTATCCTGAGAATGCTCTGATCTCACAACACTGGGGGAAATGGGTCACAGTGGGGTGTCACTGCCATCGTGGGATTTCAGTCTGTTTTAAATCTGAACAAATAGCAAGCCTTAGGTTTTCTTTTGACTCTGTCACATCTTAAGGTCACATCATGCAATAATTAGCATTATAAAGGGATGAATCTCACAGGTTTCAGTGGGATTTTTCTTAGAGAAAGGCTCTCACACTCCTCTATCAGAAATAGAGCTACCCACTCTTTAAAAGGACGTCAAGGCAAAGCATGAAGGATTTAAGAAGAACTTTAGATATTGTATGTCTCAGTGCTACAATGCCTGGAAATGAGGCACATGGCTCTAGCAGAAATGATAAAGGCGAGGCAGGTTTCTCTTCTCCTCAGATTGAATGAGATTTTTGTCCGTGATGGTTTGCACACAAGGACCAGTACTCTAATAGTAGAGACACTCTGCCAGATAGGAATACTAGGTGCAAAAGAGAAAGTCGTCACTGACATCCTTTTCCTTCCTTGAGCTAAGATGCTTACCTTCAGCTTCAAATTTGCTATTCATATGAGATGAGATGCTGAAATGCCTTACTTTGATCTACACACCTATCTTATATATTATGTATATAACAGAGGACTGACTTCTCATTTTTTAATGGTTAAAGATATTGGAAGACCTCTTCTTCAAATCCTCCTTCATCCTGCAGGTGGAATTCCAGACTTCCTCTTCTGCTCCCCAGGATTCTGCTTTGAATACCAACCTAGAGACTTACAGATATCAAGAAAGTGAAGAAAGACACCTCCTCTCTTAAAAAAAAATTCAAAACTGCCTCACTGAGTGGACAAGAATACTAGGGTGAGAAAGTGGTTTGGGGGAAAGATGAATAAAAACAAGGAATAAATAGAACAAAAAGAACAGAACAAAATGAAAAAAAAAATGTGAGTGATATGGATTAGTAGCTAAGAGATTAGGCAGTAAAGACAGTGATTTCTCCTAGTACTATGATCTTGATCAATCTAATGAGAGACGATCCATATGAGTGAAATGGCTTATATCCATTAGCTGAGAATGTCTCAGATGCAGAACTACTACCCTATCTATGCAGATACTTTACACAATTCATTTAAATAAGTTCATCCCTGCACTAAAGAATAAAACAAAAAATTATTCTTTTGAAGAATAAAATAATTCTTCTTCTTTTTTCCTCTCTTTCCATATTTGTTAAAAAGGTTAAAATCATTCTTACTTTCTCTGCATGTGAAATACGGAGTCTTATTTTTTCTGGGATCTTTGAGTGGAAGTAGCAAGAAAAAAAATATCATTGCTGTTACTTACTGCTATTATTATCATTATTATTATTACCATAATAGTCACTATCAGTATTGAATATACAGCAGAAATATGGTGGCTAAGCATTTTGATAGCCATGTTAAACAGCATGCTGAATAAACAGGACAAAATAAGCCTTATTGTAAATTTAGCATGATGCTTTTAGTTAGCATTCTAGTGGTGAGTTCTTCCAGGACTCATCTTGTAAAGGGTTCACTAACAAACACTCTGTATTACTTACACGTGCACAGCGCAGTATTATTCCACCTATGACGTGCTGAGGATGCCTTTAATATCAATAGATTATTTCCCTACTTGCTTTTGCAGATCAGATTTACTCTGAAAAAAGGCCAGTGGTCATCTTCAGAGAGGGACCTGACACTACATAAGCTAAGCTGGAAGTCCTGCCTGCTACAGAACTAAGCCTTTGAGTTTATGGATTCATGTATATATCATCAAAGGTTCATCTTCTCTCTATGATTCTCAGATCTAATGCACCAGTTTCAAAATATATTAAAAATGTATTTCTTTAGTTTATTGATTTAAAATATATCTACATTTTGATCCCTTATCAACTTTGCAAAGTCACCTTAAGGTCTTGAATTATTAATAGGTTTTCTTGGCCTGTTGCTTTCTATCATCTTTGATCAAAATATTTTGAGGAAGCTGTTTGTCCAAATACGTTTATCTTGAATTCCCAGGATTATATTACATCTCCAAGATACTAGGAATAACAAGGAATAAAGACAAATTTTAACCATTTAACAGCAGTAGATCTGAAAGAACATCTGAGCAGAAATATACTCTGAAGTTTGATGAAAAGATTGAAATTTTAATTTTATTTTGAATAAGACTTGTGGACGTTCCATAGATATACTACAGATATTCTATGATCTAGTACTTAGATCCTGAATCTGTCATCAGTTCCACTAGTGTGAATAAGGACCACTGATAAAGCTGATGGAGGTATACTGGCATAAAATTAGAGTAGATGAGAATAGAAATAATCTCCAAGGTTAACTGAGTTTTTTAATGATATACACCATGGAATTATTATGGAAAGCATTGTCAGTATTTTAAGGTATGAGCTTTCTCTTACAGTTTTATAGTTTAAATCCTCAGTTCGTTGGTCTACACAGAGCAACACTAAACTGTTCAGATGAGTTTCAGTAAATCTTGGTTATGAGCTTGTAAAATAATATTGCATTATATGTACATATGTTGTTTAGATAGAAAGCATAAAAATACATTGTGTCATCAATCTGTCTGTCTCTGTTTTACCAAAATTTCACTGAAATATATGTATGTTGTCATCAACATTTTAGAAATTCAATGAACATTCACTAAGGATATTTCCTGGTAGCCAGGAGATCTTCACTAACTAGTACATCAAAAACTGTCAATAGCCATCATTTTGAGCTGGAAAGTCTGTCCTCTAGTTACCATGTATCCCAGCAGCAGAGTTGCAGCTCAACTCATGTAAATTTAGACTTGATGAAGAGAGAATATTCCCTGCTAGGACCAGTGGTTTCCTTTTAATAAGGAATGCTTCTGTACTGAAATTTAATATTAGTAACAGTATTTGAACTGAGGCAGGACCTTAAATGAGATCAAGACCTCGTTCATTCTCGGCCCCGAAACCCAAATCTCTGACAAACTAAAATCTGTATGTATATCTTGCTTGTTTGCAGACAGTCAGTCTGCTTGGTCCTTGCACTGTCCTTTGCTCTTACCCCTCCTCAAAAGGTTCAAATAATGACTCTTTTTGACAAATTTACAAATTTGTCCAGCTCTGCTTATGAAGTTCAGGGGATTTTGAAATTGGCTTTAATCAAAGGAACTATATCAAACTATATTATTATCATAAAAAAAAATTGAAATGTATATTTTGGAATCTATTTGTTTTTCCTTTACTCTTGGGCCTTTTTGCTGCTGCCTTTCAGACAAAGTAACAGACAGTGGCCAGAAAGAATTTTAACATAGCAGGTCACTGCATTCTCTTTCAGAACATTTGCGAATCTTTTTCATAAGGTCACTAAATATCTCTGCAATTATTCTCCTAAATTCCGTAGACTTTTCTTTTATTTTTAACGTTTTGATGAGATTATTTTTTTCCCGAAAATCATGATCAACTGTCCTCCAGTTCTGAAAAAAATATTTTTTGCTACTCATCAATTAAAACCCCCAAGTCCAAACCAAGCATCGCTTTTTTTCTATCACAAAAGCTCAGATGTTATTTGATTCAGTGTAATTGCCCCCTTGTCTTTTTCAGGCCAGCACTGATGCCGAACTGCTCATTAAGTCTGGATATAGCTGTTTGTGAGACCTTGATAAGAGGTGCCAACTATCATCTTCTGATTAGTATGGTTAAAACTCTTTTTAGACTTCTTTTTTCCTCCTTTCCTTCCCCTCTTTCTCCCTCTCCTTCACCACCATTACCTCACAGACAAACCTTTTACATTATTCAGGTCTCCATTACATACCACTGTTTTTTTCATTTGTTTGTTTATATGTATGAGTGACTTTGAAGATCTGTAGTTCTTTTCAACATTCAAGGTCTTTGGACCCCTTACCTGTGTGCAATGCTATGCTACTTGAATTAGTATTACCCTTCAAAGCCCAATATTTCATAGCAACAGCAGCCACTGTGTAGTGAGCTTTGTTAAAGCTGTTATTGCCAAAATGTCTTTTTGTTTTCAGCTGCTTTCTATCTTTGTGACCAAAAGAAATGTTTGATTGGAAAATTGCCATGTCATCAGCAATGAATTTTGCATTCCTTTTAGACAGCAAGAATTAGACACAGTTTTGGAGGCCTTTTGTTGTTAATGTTGTGGCATTTTTTTTCTTTCTTAATAAACAGAGAAAGAGGTTTGATTTGGTAGCTACTACATCTTGGACAAATTAAATGAAGATGAATATCATTACTTTAAGTCACTCAAAAATATTAAAAGCTCAGAATATTTAAAAATAAGTGCTACCACATTAATTAAATTTATATAATAGTCTTCTGTATTGTAGAATTCCTTTCTGCCAAATGAGAAACAGTAAAAATCCCTTTTTACTTTCCCTGCCCCTTCCCTTTCTCCTTGCTTTTGCCCTTACCTTCTCCTTCCCCTTCCCTTTTCCCTTTATCTCTTGTCCTGAAACAGTAAAGTTTAAATCACAGTTAATTCAGTAATTATATATTTGAGTTCCCTTCAAAGTCTTAGGCAAATATGATATGGCCCTGATCATTTCTTACTTTTTATTGATAGGTTCTAAAATTTCTTCTGCCGACATTTCATTTTGGGACTGACATTCAAACGCAGTCCTCATATAGAGAATAGCAGAATTTCTCCACAGTGAACATGGATATGAAGAATTCATTTTTCTTTTTCTGTTATGACATTATCTTCCTTGTATGACTCTTTTACATCTTGATCATTTGTAAATCCCATAAACTCTCTTGCAAGTTTCTTGCTTTTGACAGATATGAAAAACTTTTCATTATTGCTTCTTTATTCTCAGACACTTTAGCAGTTTGCTTCTCACACAAATCTTTTTATCCTACTTCATTACATTTTAACATTTGACTTGTCCACAAGTTATGTTTCTTCTATTTTTATTAGGTGCACAGGCCTTCTATTTTTTAAAGATATTGATTTACTTCAAAAGCAAACTTGAGGAGGGACTTCTTTTCTCCCAAATATGATACAATTTTCAACTAGTGGCATATATACACTTTCTTCCAAGTGAAAAAATATGAGAAAAAAAGATGAAAAATAAAGGTCTGTTTATCAGAGGGAATGAATACTTTAAAAAAAAAAAAAAAAAAAGAGGAAGAAAAGAAGTAGTACATATTAATCACAGGTTTAAATTAACCTTATATCTAACAGTGGATTGTGGAGCAATATGTGCTTCAATTATTTGTTCACCACAGCTCTGCATTTGCAGCAACCACTCCCTTCAACACTGCTCTTCTTGGTCACATCTATGACGGCAACTTGAGCAATGCCCCATGGCCATATGGTTACTCAAAGAAATGTATTGGTGAGAGGGGTTTTGGGCATGGAGTTACCAAGTTGACCATGAACTATTTCATATCATCCATAGTTTATACACTGATTGTATTATTCATAATATCTTCTAGTAGCTCTGAGGTTCTGTAAGAGCACCAGCCAGTTCCTCTAGGTATTAAAAGTAAATTTCACAAAAATGTGGACCCTGCATTTCAAAGGTGTCAGTTTTTAAGCCCATTTGGAAAAGCCTCTGAAATTTTAAACATTAGTGCTATCATGAGAGCTCATGCAGCAATTCCCCATCAATGGAAAGGAAACAGGTTTCGAAGTAGAAGGGAATTAAATAAAGTATCTCCAGAGACTGGAAAAGAAATCTTATGATTTCTTATGTGGGACTCAGTCCTGTGAAACTGAATCTACAGCTGGCTATCTCACAGTCCTATGTTATTAACAGCTAAAGTCTACTTTTTTTTTTCCTTAAATTCATCTTTTCTTCAGTATATCAGTATTTACTAATTCCTTGTGCTCCACTATATTATGTGTTCTCACTATATGTTATATATATTATGTTATATATATAAATATTGTATGTTCCTACTACACAATGTGAAGTATATCTGCAAGTGTAAGAAACAAGATATTTGCCTAAGCTGTGGAGGAAGCACTATTCTTGAAATCATCTGGTATTGAATGCAATTATATCCTTTCTATAAGGAAAAATAATGTGCGTTTTGAACCTTTGAGAGCAGCTAGTGCAACCTGATAAAATAACCGGTTGCAATTGAAAGCTATTGGTGGCAAAGGCTAACTGTTTTCCACATTTACATAGATGCCATTATAGTGGGTGTTTGAGTCTCCTTAGCAATACAAATGATGAATAATAAAAATGTAGAAAATTAAAGTTCTAGGGGAAAAGCAAATATATCAATTTCACTATTTTTGTCAGGAATTAGAATCAAAAGACTGAAATATAAATGAATCTGTGTAAATAAAATGTGCCAAAAATGCTCCTTAAGAATTAGAAGTCTGTTTAATCACTTTTTGATCGAGTTTTTGTTGCTACGAAAGGTGAAATGAAGAGTTTCATATTGTTTGCCTCTACTCATCAGTGTTTGAATCATTCTAGTATCTGGCACTAATTTTCTCCAGTGACATTCCTCTAACAGACTACATCTTCATAACTCACCCTATGATTTGTGACTACTGAAAAATTATATCATTCAAAGCTTCTGTTCATTACAAAAGGCAAAGTCCATCCAGAAGAGACAATTGGATCATCACAATTATACTTTGGATTAAGTAAAGATAATATATAGAAAGATTAAGAAAGAATATATATCTTAAAAAAAAATTCAAAATAGCAATTCAAGTATAAAGACAGCACTACACTGTCTGGAACTCAATGTCCTGGTGAACTCTCTGATTTGTCAAGTCTTCTGTTTAAATCTTCTTAAGCCAGAATTTATTTCTTCTGGCAGTTCATCAAAGCGATCTATCAAATCCACATTTTCAAATAAAAAAGATTTTGTGTTCAAAAATGAAAAAGAAAAAAGTCTTGAAATTCTAATAATTGATGGTTGAACAACATTTATTTATATATCAACTTGCACAATGGCATCTTATTTAAATGAGACTTAAATACAAATAATCAGCAAATATCAACAAATTAACATTACTAAGAAGATGATCTCAATTTCAAGGTTGGGAAAGGAACTAGGAAAAGAGTTTTGCAGCAGATCTCTCCAGGATATTGGTGTGTTTAAGTACCCTCACTTATGGGGGTACTGCAACACTTTTCAATCTGCAGCTTTGCACCTGGACGATGAGAAGACAGCCCTTTCTCCCATCATTGGCATTGACTGTTGCTCTTGTAATTGCCTTCTCTGTTATGAGTCTTTTTTTTCCCGTCTCCCTATAAAAGGGATTACAGCTTGTCTCTATAGAAGATAAAACCTGAGTAACTGCTGCACCACAGAAATGCAGCAGGTTTGTGCAATAATACAAAGACGGGAAGATATGTGACTTGTGGGCAATTAAATATATCCGACACAGCGGCCCATCAGAGAGCCACTTATTTTTAACTCCTTTTAGTTATTTCTGTTTAAAAGGGGTTTAGCCCTCCAGCTTCTTTCTCTCCGAAGAAACTTTGAGACTAGCCATGACAGGACTCACATTGTTAAGCCTGCTGGGTAGCGCCGGTACAAAACGTGATGACAGAGTCACCCACAGAGAGAGCTGTCTTATTTATCCCCATGCTGGCAAACTGATGCACTCCTAGCAGTAGTAGCTTTCTCTATAATCATTTGTATTATTATTTATAACAAATTACATGTCAAGGACACAATGGCAGAGTGGTGCATCCCATTAATTTTTGCAACAGGGGTGGGGGGAATAAAAGGCTATGAACTGTTACTAGGCACACATTGACAATTTATTTTACCTGTGAACTGAGAAGTCCTTTGCATTTAAACTTTTATGAAGCAGATAGAGAAGGAAACAGACAGGCTCAGACAGACTTAAGAGGTGGAGGGAAAAGAATAATAATAAAAAAAAGGAAATGGGAAATGGGAGTCTGAGGCTCTAAGATGTGTTGGATGTGGCTATGAATAAAAATGGTACTTGTAACTTCCCTACAAACTACTAGGATGATGTTGCTTTTTGGACAAATACTTCTCAAATGCATATAATTCAGGAAATTATTTGATGAAGATTTGGCACCAAGGAAGAACCATTTCTTCAATACAGACTTGCATAACACATGTATTCTTTTTAGGGAACACATGTATTCTTTTTAAGGGATGACGTTTTCATGTTTAAAAGCAATAACTATGTTTCATGCTAGGAACAAGGTTTATGCAAGGATTTTTCTGTGAAAGACTTGCAATGTGAGACATCATAAACAAGGAGATATGGTGGCAGAGGCAATTCTGAACAATGTTTAAGCATTGGAATGAGTTTAGTAAGCAAGTGAGAGCTGGAAAGAGAAGAACAATGTGATAGCATTTATGAAGGAAGTAGGGGCAGAGAGAATAAAAACTTGCACTCTGCGGCCTGTGTAATGTAGGAGGTCACAGAAGATGATTGTAATTGTCCCTTCTGGCCTTAAAAATCCGTGAATCTATGACTGAATGAATGAATCTATGATTCTGGGACAAAAGCTGAATCAAGGTTCAAAGATTGCAGATCCAAAGTCAAACTCATCAGTGAAGACTTATGAAAAAGTATGATTGATGACTAACCTTGTCCTTATATTGTACGTGAGACTACTGCTTTTTAAAAGTGACACTTGTCACATTTCTGTCTTACCAGCATGAGAAGAAAAAAATATATATAATCTTTGTCAACATCAATTTTTCCTTCAGGTTTATTGCAATCATAAACTGTACTGCACAATGAAAAAATACAGTGTCACCTTGGGTCCATCAAACTTGACACTAAAAGGTTAAATGAATTTCTTAGCCTTAGCTTGATCAGCTAGGAAGCATACTCAGAAAACATATGCTGCACAGATTAACACTTTTTGCTTTTCTTTTTCTTGCACTTGCAGAAAAAATTTACAAACAAGGAACATTGCATTCCGTCCAGGAGCACAAAGGTAATTGTTATCAATAAGTTTCAAGTGTTTGAAGGTTCTCTCAGCAGATTATTTGTAGCACTAAGCACTATGGCTCCAAAGAGATTCACAGATTGAAAGTTGGTACATTTGGGATGACCAGCCACTCCATTATGTTAACTGTGCCAGACTGGGTGCAGTTGTCCTCACTCAGCCTTTTTTAACCTGCTAGTCTAAGCATTTCTTTTTGCTCTTCATTTTCAAGCCCAGTCTTGTTATATCTCTTTCTCTTTTTCTCCTTTATCACTCCCTTGGCTGTGCTACTACATCCTTCAAGTTGACTGTTCTTTTAAAATTCTGCAATTACATAGATTTAAGGTAAAAACATTGAGAGAAGGATGACCTGTTTGTTATCTATATGGGATCTCATGACAAACTTTACTAGTTTTGTTTGTTTGTTTGTTTAAGTGAAAAATAGATAATGTTGGGATATTTCCAGCATTAAGATATGGAGTATCTTGCATCCTGTTTGGCCTACTGCTTTCCAGAAGGAAACCAGTCAAAATAATACTAGCTGGGAGAAAGTATGCAATGAAAAAAAAATGTATTAGAAGCAAAGACATACCTTTATATCTAATATAACAAAATGATGACTATATAACAGGTTAGATGGCCAGAGAGTTCTGTTGCTTGGTTACAATATTTTAGAGAGGAGAGTAGCAAAACTCTACTAGAACATCTTAAGTATGTAGCTGCTGGATTTGCATTCATTTAATTTTATATTCAATGGGGAAAGAAAAAGGAAAAAGCAAGCACAATTAGAGGTTGATTCCCATGGCATTTCTGAGCTCCATTCTGGGCTTTGCACGAGGATCTATATGCACTTCAGTTCACTTTTTAAAAGGTCAGGCATGCCATGAAAATTAAATGCTTAAAGTGAATGCATCATTCCATATCTGCTAATGATTTCTTATGAATCTTGAAGGTGGTTGGGCAAATGGCTAACAGGATTTGCATGTGCACTTGTAGTAAGTGTATATGTGAGTGGAAAGTACTTAAAAGCAAGAACTACTCTTTGGTATTTGTTTATGGTTAATAAAGGACTTGAAAATTAAAATCTGGAAATGAAACAAACAAATTTGATGCCAATAAGAGATCTTGAACCCCTACTAGAAGACAATCTGCAGTTATGACCCATTTACTATGTTGTGAAATAAAGGCACTGACTATTACCTGATGATGCAGGAAATGTAAGTAGGGATTCATATAGAGCAAACACCAAAAAAGGAATAAAAATTTAGAAAACATGGGGAAAAAAACATAAAGTGAAATATCGTGACAAAATTATCCTGCTATGTTTTCTTTTCAAATCTTGTATTGCAGAACAAACCAAAAAAAAAGGAACAACAAAAAAAGTCATTAAGAAGATAGTGTTTGTCGTTATTTCCATTCATAACAGTTCTTACTGTGAGTTTGCATTTTTAAGTTTGAAAGACTGTATTACATGCCCATTTTACAATAAATGTTATGTTTGTAAAATCAGTAATACCTTTCTACCCTGTCTGGAGAGGAGATTCTTTGTTACTACTTCTTAAGAAACAACAAAAAAAGCAAGAGCTTAATCACCTACTGCTTTGTCTTGGTTATCCTTACTAGTCCACATAATGGAGCCTTTAGTGATGATCAGAGGAGAGTACTTCCTGGAAGATATTAAGTTTGTATAGATTCTCCTTACTAGGAATATCTCTTATTGTTGTGTAAGAATTTGTAACCTTGCTTATAACTACTAGTTTTCATTATCTTCAAGGCTTTTGCGGACAGCTTCCCTTGTTTTACTCTTAAAAATAACTCCTGGAATTCATTTTCTTGGAACTCTTTCCAAATTCTGTGAAAGATGAGAGGACTGAAGGACTAAAGTCTAGGGTCTAGTTTGCAGCAGGGGCTGTTTATCAAAGACTGCACTTCGGAAGTACATCCTATAGCTGACTGAGTTGCTAAAAAAATCCAGCCAGAGGGATATATAACAAAGTGCACTTATGTTAATATGAGTTTGCATGTGTGTATATGTAAAATTCTGGTAATAATAGAAGTATTCTTTTCCTTGTAAACTTGCAGAATGAATTCTGTGTATTAATGCAACTAATATGCAAAAAAAAAAAAGACTAAAAAATGTTTATTAAGCAAGAGAGAAAATTACATTGGAAGTGAATGAAGAGATGGGAAATTTTGATATATAATTCTCCATATGTGAACAAGAAGTCCATTTACAGGCAGCTCTACTAAGTTGCTGGCAAAACAATTTAAAGAATTGGAGCTTTCAACAAGATGGCACTTTCATTTTGAGGCAACTTTCACAGTTTTGAAACTTCTTCATTTCCCTTGTTATGTGGAAATGCCCATACTCCTTTGCATATTGGACTCACATCCATATGAATCTGGATCTCTCATCTATCCCCTTAGAAGAAGAAAAACAAATCTTTTCAAAACAATTTTTTAAAATATATGCAATTGAATATAACATCCCAGTTTTGACAGAACAGCATAGTCGGGTAAAATCTAACTTAATAGAAAATGTTCTGACTAGAAGCCTTTAATAGCTCTGCCTCTAAGATTTCTAAAGTATCTTGATTTATACAAGGAGCAACATTGCTGGGAACAATTAGAGCACTGCCTGTGAGACGAAATTATAGAGCTGAAGTGAATGCGATGCTTTAACTTCACACGTTCGCTTGGCATCCCTAGGGGAGACTGTGTTCTTGCAAATAGTCACAATTCCAGTCACAAGTGTGTGCTGAAGCTTGTAATGGATTTCTTCTGAACCTTTCACACTTCTGCTTTCCACAGAAGGTTCATTTACCTTTTTGAGGCAGAACAGAGCTGTTTTTAGATTGTCTTGATTCCAGTAGACGCTGAGGTCCCTCGAGTCTGAGTTGGGATGCCTTCGTCTAAGCAAATTTTTATCTGACTGGTTGACAGTGAAAGGAAGAAAACAGCAACCGCTCTAAACAGCTTCATGTTCCATGTTTTTGCAGTTTGTTAATTATTTCAGCAATTTCTGCACTATTTGTCCTTCTCATGTCCAGGTCCCTAATTAAAATTTTGAATGCCTGAACTGATTAGCTGAAATGCAGAAACTTTCTCAGTTTATCTGCTTGAGGAATAACTTCTCATTCCTGATGAATTAATAATTGGATATAATTTTGCTATATAATTGTTTTACCCACACAACAAGTATACATTGTTGTAGTCTACCATGACTACTCTGGGGAACTCTGTTTTTAAGAAATTCTCTAAAAAATTTTACTTTTGGAGAATGTTCATATCCAGCCTTCTGGCTTCCCCCATGTCTGCAGTTCATAATTCGTGTCCTAACCTGGTTGCAAACCACTACACTTAAAATTTAAAACTAAAAATTATATGTGAACTTTTAATATTTTATTTTTACATTGTTTCACAGTCTTGAGGCCTCTAAAGTGAGTTTAGCAAATACAGATCTCAATCCAACAAAGCTACAGAGCTCGCACTAAAATCTGTTCCGAGCCAAGAAAGCACTTGTCTATACTGATTTTGAGCACTTTCCTTATCAGCTGGAGTTAAAAAGACTGAAAAAACATAACCAGCATTTAACACTTTCTGAACCTGATGTAAAGAAATTGGATGAAACATCTTGTTACCAGCCTGTCTGAGGCTCTTACTGCTGCCTTGGATTCTGATCCAGTCAGTAACCAGAAGCACTGATGACATTCTTCAGGAGGGAATTTAGACCCTCTTGCTTCAAATTATCTCCTAGGTTCTCAGGCTGCCACAGTTTATGGTGAAAGATTAGACCAATGTAAAATCTGATATCCATCTTATTGGCAAGTGCAGCCTGCAAGAGTTGCTCTCCATAAACTTTGGTAGACTTGCCAAACATCAATGCTTTAGATATAGGCAGCCCTATAGAGAAATTTACTCCAAAAGTGTGCAATATTTCACTATTATAACTCCATCATGGTCAATTAGCCAGACACATTCCTGGCTTTTATCTTCAAAAATGATGCTTCTTGATTATTTATATTTCCAAAAGCTATTATTGAGTAATTCAGTGTAGTGAAGGACTTCAATATGCTCTACCATTGTGACTGTAAATCCAGGTGTTAATACTCCCAGGTGGCTCATCATCTCACTGCAGATACCTAATAAAGTTGCCATTAGCTGGCAGTATACACTGAAGAAAGCTATACAGCCAGCTGATCATCTCATTAAAGAAAGGGCTACTAGTGAATGCGAAAAGTTTATCTGAGTAAGGAGTTGTCCGAGTTTTTAAGAAAGGAGAGGATAGAATAGAGAAATCCTTTTTTTTTTTTTTTTTTTTTTCCCTAAATTGCCTTTAGGTCCAAAACCAACAACAATGGAAGAGGAACCCAAAAACAATTGAAGAAGAGTTAAATGATGGCTCCTAGAATAAATGGAGAAAGCAACAGCTAAAATATAGGACCCTTACATAGTCAAGGTGTTTTATATGCTAGATTTGGGTATGCAGTTTTCCTTCAGAGAAATACTTTAAGAATCAATTGAATTTGATAGATTCTAGGTAAATTGACTTCTCGTGTCCTAAAAATATTTGGACCTAAAACATGCCATTATCATCCTGTAATATTAGACTATGAAATACTTGGGGAAAGAGGATAAAATATTATTAAAGAAAATAATTTGTGATTTTTTTCCCTTGTGATTTAAATATATATATTAGAATTACTATTATGATAACATCTAAGGACATAATCTTGTTCATATTAGCCACAAAACAGTAGTGGTCGAACTGGGGAAAAAAGGGAAAGAGCTCTGGATGGCATGTGACGGTGACCTCCATACACTGACTTTCTCCCAAGACATTCTATTTTTCCTGTAGAGACACACTGGTCATGGAACCCAGATGTGAGCTCTGGAGTGTGCTCTGACCAGCTACAAGTTTGAATAAGGAGTGAGTTGCAAGCCAAGGGTATGTCAGCAGATATGGGCTGAAGCTGTCATACAGGAAAAGATTTCCTAATCCATTCCCACCATATTCCATGACCCTATATCCTTAACGACTGCGTGGTACATTAAAAGTTCTAATCCTGACTGTGAGCCATGAGACTGTCAGTATAATCATATTTCTGCATTTTTTTCATTTTTTTTAAAATTCAGATCTTTTTTTTTCATTATCTACAAGAAAAGTAGGTTAAAGACACTGTTATGCCAAGTCAAGCCCACAAAAGTTGTAAAGTGACAGAATTACTGTTATGCCATCAGAGTATGTTGTTATTGTCTGTATATATATTCCTGCATATATATTCCTGAACTTCTATAGTTGAATGTTCTTGTTTTCAATGTCGCCATTCACTGTAGAAAATGGATGGCAGTTTGGAGAGTCACTAAGACTTGGAAGAGAAGGTGTTCGTAGGAGTAAAATCTGCAAGAGAGGTTGTGTGAATTCTGGTCCAATTAAATGACTTGTTTGTGTGATCAGGCTAAGGATCAATATCAGTAAAGGTAGAACTGAAGAACTCATTCATCCAGATATTTCCACTGCTTGTCATTGTGAAAACTGCACAAGAAGAAATAGTTAAATAACCCTAAGTGATCAAATATGGTGATCTGTAATACTAGCAACACAAATTCTAATTCACTTCTACCTACCTGTAGCACTTAACAAGAAGAACAACAGAAATAATTGAACTTGGACCATTCTTCTTTAAGACATTTGATGTGAAGACTGAAATAAAACATATAAAGTATGGGAGCTGATAAAAAGTTTTTGCTGTATTAAAACTCATGGCCTCCAAACTTGCTCATTCCAGATGCACAGCTGGTAGCCATTGCAACAACAACTGTAATTCTGTAATATCCTCCCATGTAGGCTGTTGCAGCTTGTCTGTTTTGCATCCCCTGTTGTGTCTTAGCCTCTTTTTACTGTTTCACTGTTTATTCTAGGAAAACTAAACAGAGAAAATACATTATATTGTGGGTATTTATGCAGGTTGCAGTAACAGATCTACAGTGCAGAGTCAGTCAGCCGGGATTGTAAGATTAGCCCATATAGTATCTTATGACTAACTTTTATGGTGTAATAAATTTTGATTTTTGTTAATGAATCCTCTATAAAAGATTAACATTCATTTATAAATATTGATTCAAAGATTATTGCTCTAATATTATATACAGATTAAATACAGAGTTGGTGCTCTGAGAACAGTGCAGACCTCATATAAGCAGCACAGATTGCAAAGGTCTTGTTTATACCTCTGTGCTCAGTCATGAAATCCTCATAAGGAATAAATCGTGGCATTCTTGGCAAAGCCATTGTGGTTATACTCCAATCTCTATTACTAAAAACCGAGAAATAAAAATTACATTGCAAAAGATTAATCTTGGGTTCTTCTGAAAGTTCTCATGGGTCAGCTGGGGCTTTAAAATGAGATACTATTTTGCTATATGCACATAATAGAATTGATCAGAAGAAAAAAAAAAAAAAAGATTTTCTGCTGCACTATTTTTACAGTCCAGTACTTTAACCCTAATTTTTACTCCAAAATAGGACAGAGTTGAAATCATTGAAAATTTACAAAGAGTAGAAAGTTGTGTGCTTTTGTTCTTTTTAATATAAATTCAGAGTTTCTATATTTGTATGAGAAGCAAACTCAATAACTAAAACAGTTATGCTGTTTCAGTCTGTCCAGCTCAGATGTGCCAAATTGTAATTCATTCTGAAATAACTGTCCATTTTGCATACCATTTGAAGTCAAATAACACTTTGAAATGCAACATTTTATTGCAACTCTCAACATGTGATGCTTGTTTGGTTTGAAATGTCTTTTGAGAAAAATGAAAGAAAAAAATGTCACAATTAACATACTATTGACTAAAACACATTTTTGATTTGGAAATTATTTGTTTCAGGAGAATATTACTATTGGCCATTTGTATGCATCTGGTTTTTAGGGTCTGTTTTCCTTACCTTTTTTTTTCCTCCCTTCTTTCTGTTTTTTTTTTCTGTCAATTAAACTTCAGAGCTCCCTAAGAATCCTTTAAAGTTCTCTCAAATCAGATACTTGCCAAAAAGACTGTACTAAAAGCCAATTTTGCCCACTCATTTACAGCCCCCCCATTCTCTGAGTGTCTTGATTTGGATAATTATTACTTTGGACAAAGAGACTCTGTAAATCAGATATAGACAAGACTAGGCTCACAAGAGCTGTAGGAGGTTCAACAAAGATAAATTTAGAGACCTACTCTAGGGCAGAAAAAGTAGCTGTAGAGGCTGACATCTGCCCTATCAGGCTGTACTTATACAGAAAAGGACCTTAAGATCTTTGGGGATAGCAAACCGAATGCAAATGTGTCCCCACCGCAATGATTATTAACTCTTTGTTCAGCTGCATAAATAAGATCAGCCAGTAGATAAAGAGATGTTATTATTTGTCTCTTGTCAGCACTTAATGGACCCTACCTAGGATATAGTGCATAGTTTTGCAAGTTCAAGAGATACCAAAATACTGCAAGGACTTCGGAAGAGGACCACTAGGATGATGAGAGGGTTAGAGAACCTGATGTATGAAGAGGAGTGGAAGGAAAGAATATTCTAAAGAAGATAAAAATGATAGTATCTAATAACAGAGAGATTTTTTATGTATTTTTATATGTTAATATGTGCAATAGATAGGAAGGACTAAATATGATTTTCTAAAGTTGGTTTTTTTCCCTAGAATTTTATAACCTTCTATCTTATTAATTCCATCCCAACTGTGTTTTAATTTCGCATATCTTTCATGACTTTTGCTCACATATTACCTCACACTTCAATATTTTTTTCTCTAAAATAATAAGTTACGATCAGATACTGATACACCAAGTAAGCACTTGGCAATTGAACACCTGAAGCTCTGGCCTGAGGTTTACTCACTTGATTCATGTTGATCCTGCTGTGCAGTTTAGATACACAGGTATTCAAATATACCTGCATACGTGGTTTCCGGGCTTTCCAAATGTAGTTTATGAAATGTAGGGATCAGTGAAAGCAGAAGTGTGTATATAACAGTAGGTTTTATATATATATATATATAAAACCTACCGTTATTCTTAAGGGTATTTCTTAAGAAACTTTTTTTATCAGTAGCTCTTGATATGTCACTTCCACTTCAAAGGATGATTTTAGTTATAGTAGCAGGTTCAGGAGAATCAACATGCTTTAATCAGTTTTCAGAATCCACTTGACAACTCCAGGAAAAATAAAAAATGGTATCTGGTAGAAAGAGTGTACCACTACAGAATCTGATACAAAGCACATACTAGAGTTACACTACCAAGAACTCATGGCAGAATAAAAGCCTGCAGAATATTCTTTTGTTGTTGAATTGTCATCAGTCACTGCCGATCTATTGAAACCAATGAGTCTGTTTTGATAAATATCCACTCCAAAGGTAATTCTGGAAAAAATATAAATATCCCTATGAATAGAAAGTGTAAGTACTTGTACACTTTTTTAACGGATTATACTCAGAGAACTGACACTGTAGTGATCTGCTACTGTTAAGAAAAAAATGTCTTGGTCTTTCTATCCTGAGCAAATGCATAAGGTATAATAAAGTTTCTTGTAACTATCATTAGGTACCAGCTTTATGGTAAGTTTTATGTCAATTTGATTAGACTCTTACTTGCTGACAGTCACCATGCTTTATGTAGCTTAAACATTTTCACTATCTAATCTAGGAAAAGAAGCTAATTAGTTCTAAATATGAAAATGAAAGGCAAAGCTATCTTATACCACAACCATTTTTTGTACCTCATTCAATAATTTATTCCGGATTCAAAGAACTTAGCTAAAGGAAGTCAAAATGGAATAGAAATGGCAAGATATTAATTTCTTCTATGTAAAATGGTTAGCTATATATAAGACTTTCTAAAAAAGCCGCAAGCCCCTTATCCCTTAGCTTGTTCTTACAAAATGATCCATTTTTCCTTATGGACAGCACATGGTATGTAACTGTATACTTATTAATGTATTGTAATAGATCAACAGTCTATATTTCTTTTGCCCATCTTCGGTAACGTATTCCAAACATTATTTAAAGCTCATTATTCACTGAAATAACACATGCAAAAGCACAAGTTGGTTAGCTGTGATATTTTATTAGAGTGAGCATTTCGGGATTTTATTCTCAGTCCCTCATCAACATAAAACACAGTAAAGAGTTCATAAATCTAATTAAGGACATTAGAATAAGGAAAAATCACTGAATATTTAGTTAGGATATGCAAGACTCATGTACAAGCAAGCCATTAGAGGCAGTCATAAATGCCAATTGAAAAGCACTCAATAACTGCTAGTTGGTGGGAGTAACAAGACAGATGTAGATGGAATGGTAGTTTGCTCAGGTAGAACCATTCTCTTTGCCTGTTATTTTGTTTATTTGTTTGTTTTGTTTTATTTGTTTGGTTTCTAAAAGATTGAAGTTCACTTATTTGTTTCTAGAAAATGATTTCAATTCATTTCTCATACAGCAGGTCTAAATCTCTAAACCCTCCAATACCTACTCTGAGGTGGGAACTTATAGGCAGCTCTTGATTTACTATTTTTTGCTAAACATTCATGACCACAGAACTGGGATCCATGAGCATGACACATGGAGAAGCTTCTTATCTGAGTATTATGCCTAGGAAGACTGTTTGATGAACAGAGATGTGTACTTTGGCTGTCTTGCATAGGACCAACAGTAGAAATTCAAGTACCATGAGAAGGTAAGTAGGCTCTAAGCAGTAGTTCAGAGTACTTTTGTGAGCATTGGCTACTGCTTCCGTTTCCTAACTTGACAATTTTAAATGGTACATTGAAATGGTTTCTCAGTAAAGATCCCAACTGTTTGCTTGAAACTGGATATTCAACCTGATATCTATGAGCTAATGTAATGTAGATGAGGAAATCAGTATTAGAAAACATCTACTTTTAATCCTTTGTAATTAATAAGATCTTTTCCCAGTAGTGGATTTTATTTCTTTATAGCTCATAATACTTAAAAAAAAAAAAGCATGACTGAAGTATCCTTCGTAACTGACCCAATCACAAATGTAATTGCTCCATTATCTTTTTTTTATTATTACTCCACGTAATATTTCAATTAAAATGTCCCCTTAGACTGCTCCATTCTAAATGATCTCAGGCTCCTCTGCCTTCCATAGCCTTATTGACTTGAAAAATAACAAACAAGTGTAAATGACATTTACAGCTCTTAATTGGTGTCATTAGCAGATCTTATTATTCAGCAGGACAAGCAGTGGCCTTTTATTGAGAATTCAGTGATGCACATCTGCTTTGAACTCATCAGACTTAAAGACAAGTAATAAAGCAGCTGAGTGAATGACTTAGGGCCATATCCATCATTAAAGGGCGCTTGCAGAAGATTTATTTTTTGGATGAAGAAAGATGACTGTTGGGACCATGATCATAAAAGGGTTAATGTTTCTTTAATAGAAGTAGATTTTGAAATAATGTTAATGAATTGAATCATTAATAATAACCTGCCTTTTATTATTGTTTATCTTTTTGGCACCATTAATTACAGTAAGTCAGACCTTGAGGAACACAGATTCAAAATAGCATGCAAGTGTAAAAGGGCTGTTGATACCAATAGGATGCCAAGTAAAATTGAAGAGTTGATGCAAATTTGGACCTTTGAATTTTGAATTAAGTATTGTAGAGCATTAAAAATGATTTTTTTTTAGGGCCCAAGCCCAATATTTCAGCCTCCATCAAAACATCCTTTCATTAGAACTAAGGTTACAAAACTTTTTTGGGCTCCTGTATTTCAACCATGAGCACCTGCACTTCTAGAGCATATGAACATAAGTACTAAGTTTTAGTGACAAGGTTAGGGCATTCCATGAAAGCCATGGAAATTTCATTCCATGAAAGCCATTGAAAATGGGCAAATAAGACAGGTCAGATGAATTGTTCTCCTAATTTGAAGTTTGGCTATAAAAGCTGATGGGTGTCTCTCTGATGTATATCTGTGTCTGATATCTCTCATTAGATCTTTATAAACATCAAGCTCAACAAACACAGTATTTTCTCTGCAGCTCTCAAGTTAGTGTCTCATTTCTCCTTTATCATTTACTATCTTAGATCTGTTCTTGGAAATCTGACTCGTTTCATGCATTATAGTGATATTTAAATGCCTAATTCTGCATTTTATTAAGTGGCAACATCTAAAACTTTTATGGAGTGAATCTATACTGGATATTAGAGTAGTGGGATACACATACATAGGATCTAGAGAAAAATCTCCTAATGGATGCATTCCTTTAGAGAGAAGCTAGTTTGGTGATATTTTGCTCATTCTACATTGTGCAGTAGTTCAATGTAACCACGGCCAGGTGTGAATAAAAGAACCTGACAAAGACCCAAAATAACCTGCCGTAAATCTTAAGAAAAGTTGCCTTATTTCATTGGAGCTGTCCACTGTAGCAGATAAATTGCTGCCTAATCATTCATTACTGTGTTAACTGACACAGTGCTAACTACAGTTCTGTATGAAAAATCTATGTTGGGAATCAAGCTTAAAATATTTGAGAGTTTTATAATATAAAAGAAACATTTGTTAAGCAGAAGTGCTGAGTGACTCTCATATTACATAATAAGAAAAGCCTTACCTGGTTCAGCTAATTTGTAGTGATGTCAGGCTGGGATCTTCAAAGGTACCTAAAGAAGTAAAATGACTGGCTCCTATTGACTTTCTTTGCAACTGCCGTCCTGATCAGAGCTTTTTATACCACTCCAATTTCAATGAAGGCAAGAAGTAAAGGAAATAATAGGCTAATAAAGGGAGTGAGAGATTTACTTTTCTCAGAATTTCACACATCTGAAAGTGTTTTGCTCAAAGCATTAGCAATGTAGTAGTAGTAGTAATAATATTAGCTAATTACCCTATTCTCTGTAGAAGTACAGCTCAAAACACTTCATAAAAAGTCATGATTATCTCTGTCTTACAAATGAAAAGATGTGATTTGGATTAATAAAATACCACGACTTCTCAGTAGGAGACCCTCTACTCACTTCTACACTGCAGCAAGTGCAGTCATTTTCATTCACCATTTTGCAAGCTACTTGAAAGTGTGTGTAAGCATAGAGAATTACTACAAAGCGACTGACACAGTGTTAACTCACACCAAGACTTAGCAATTGGTAACTTGTTCAGACATCCATACCCTTGGCCAAGGTTACTCAAAGATATACGACACATTCATAATGAAATGATGGATTTGCCCCTGCCCAAAACCACAATGCAACTAGGTCTTGTCTTTGGGGAGCTTGAAGATAAAACAAGACCATCCTTGAGCAAGGCATCAGGATACCACATGGCGTATACCCCTGTTAAGTGCCATATCAATCTAATTTGGGGCTCATATAAAAGAGATAGATATTAAGACTCCTTCTTATTCTTTGAAAGGTGATGAATTTCAGACCAAATCAAAGGAAAAAAAAGAAATCACACAGAAAATGTTTGGGATTATAGATGGTTTCAAACTTTTCTGTGCTAGCATGAACTAATTTTGGGGAAAAGAGTCAAAGATATTCATTCTAAGCGGTTGATTATGGCTCCTATTTTAAAGTTAGCATATTAAGACCCTGACAAAAGCCATATCTGCAGATCTGTTTAAAGAAAATCCATTTCTTCAGACACGGGAAAGACTGGCCCTGAAGAATGAAATTTAAAAACAATCTATGTTATTCCATTATATGGAGGAATCAAACTCACATGTATAGTCTGCCTTTGATTCATCTTCCTTATGTTCTGCCATTTGTCGGCTTGGTCCTTCAGTCTTCTTTTAATATGGCCTTTTCTGTTTCCAACCTTCCATAAAAGTGTTTTAAAATTGGAGGATGTTGTTTGTTTTCTCTTTGTGCTTTAAGAATCCCTGCTTGAGCAGGGGGTTTGGCCTAGATGATCTCTAGAGGTCCCTTCCAACCTCAACCATTCTATAATGACAGAATCACAGAGTTCTGTGATTCACAGATCACAGATTCTATGAGAGTTCATCCAAAAGGTCCTGCTTTCTCAACCAATATAGCCAAACACACAATCATGCTCATCACTTTCCCATGACTTAGTGATCACAGAATCAAAAAAACCTATTGGATGAAGGAGTCACAACAGAGTATACAGAAAAATCCTTGTCCTAAGGCAGGATCAACAAAACCCACATAAACCAAGAAAGCATGATTAAGTTTTAGTTCCTTCTTATGACATTGGTATTAGTATGCTCCCTTATGGATTTGTTCATATGTAAGCACGGATTAAGTCCCTGATGTTATCTGCCCAATAGCTACTAGTATGGCTTGGATAGACTGTCCTTTCTCAACTTGTCTTCTTTTTTTTCTTTTTTGTTTTCTTTCTTTTTTTTTATGAAACTTTTATCTTTGAGATCTCTGACAGCTTTAATTTAACTTGGTCAATTGCTTCATATGTTCTTAGCAGCACAGCAAAACAGAAGAAAAATGTAACTGTATAGAACAGCAACCAAAATCTTGCTTTAGTGACACCATGTTACTTTTATTTTTTTAGTGACACTGTGTTATTTTTTTTTCTTAGCATATACATTGTTCACTGAAAGAAATTCAGACCTGTATTCATTAGAGAGCCATATTTATGATGTTATATTTGAGTAGAAGACAAGATTTTTACTTTTATTTCTTATATAAAGGAAGAGTTGAGAGAGGCACAGATTACCTAATGTCAATTCCTTTATGTGATGCTATTCAAGCTAAATGGAGCTGCTGCAGAGATGAAAAAAAAGTAGCCACTACATATAGCAGCTGAAATGAAGAAAAGCCTGAAATATTTTTTTTTCACAGTTTACCATTAAATTGGGGTATTAATTGAAAGAGAGATAATTGAAAGAAATTAAAAGAAAGAAGGAAGGAAGGCAGGAAGGAAGGAAAGGAAGGAAGGAAGGAAGGAAT